>RDRW01000258.1:80000-613166 GCA_007896445.1 Puccinia hordei | reverse complement strand
TGACTTCAAGGGGATAGGAGAAGAGAAACACACTAATTTAGAGGAAATCCTGAAACTGACTGCCTCAGATATGGTGAGATGCCCTGAGTCCACAATTGGGATGTCTGCCAATGAGCTGTGAGACTCAAAAAGTGGTTTTCACCTCTTTTGGCTGAATGTAGGGCTGCGTAAAAGTTTGCCCGCCTGCGGCACCAAGTTTCAAAAGTTGCGCAAAAGTACGCAAGCTTTTTTTTGGAATTGGATGTAATATTTATTGGGAGTTGTGTACTTGATGTACATACATGTAATCAAAAGGGGTTTAGGTGAGCTCTAACTAGTAAACTGGGTTACAACAGCCCCGAGTGCACGAAACTCGCGTAAATTCGCACAGTTGGCTAAAATGCCTCATGCGACACAGTCTCGCTGAGTGATTTTCGCCCGAGCGGTCATAAATCAAGGCACTTGTGCTTTTGACACCCTCTCTCGGAAATCCCTCCACTTCAACAGCCATGCTATGAACTTAACCACGACCACGCTCAAGTCTCCACCATCTAGTCAACAACCAGCCTCCCCTCCGATTATCGTCATCTCACGGTGTCCTATCAGTCCCGTTCAACTTCAAACCAGCATCTCGTCCTCACATACAACCACAAAGTCAATCTCATCTTCAATACCAACCCATTCCTATCCGATCAAGAGCAGAAGTCATACTCTTATTAACCTCAGCTACTCGATTGACGCTCTTTCTTCAGCAATCGACGCCTTGAAAGTATTGGAGCCCTTGTTGAATCATGAACAATCGACCAAAAACCCTTGCTATACACACAATACACTCGGCACGGTTAAGCACTCACACGCCGCATGGCATAATGCTAATCTCTTGCCATCAAATTTTGTCAAAAACATTCTTAATTCAACCTTGACACCTCCATTTAATTCAAACCTCAAACAAAAAGACCCTCTAAGACGACTCGCTACCTGGAAACTGACAGAACATCATCTCTATCACCCTACCGGTATTCTATATACTCAGTCAATTGCCTGTGCTCGTATTCGCTGATATGCACTACAACCCCCGCCTCCTTCGCGAATTCCGGCCAGCCTTCTCACATAATCTTTCGCGCCGCAGCGTGGTCCGCGTTTACTCGTCAGGCCCCTTTCAAACGCCTCAAGCCGCCCTCTGATAAGTCAACGATGTTCACCCAAATCCGAGTAAAACGGAGATATTCATGCATGTACGCACGTAACCTTTACAAACCAATTTGTGCGCGCTGAGTCCATTTTGTTTTTACCACATCAAATTTAGTTCCAGTTGGTTCGTCTGGTCAAGTTTTCCATTCTCCTCATTCACATCTCATTATTCAGGTTTGTCCTCTTTAAACTATCCTCAGCAGGTTCATCATCTCAAATCAATCTAAACACAGAAGGCACAATCAATCAAACTGACTCCTATCGAGCTGTACAGTCTACAATTAATGGTCTAACAAAGCTCGTGATCTGGACCAGCCTCTTTCGGACGTTCTGTGAGCTGATGCACGCGATCTCTCTCTGCACTTCACACATAACCACTTCTGATCCTGTTCACATCCTCACAATCATCCTTCTTCGCTCAGTGAAAGCCTGCGACATTACACACCTTCAAGCACACCACACCAACTCTTTTCCAATTTTCACCTACATCTCAAGCACAATTATCACCTTTCAATATAGCTTTTTTTTTTGGCTCACAATGTCGGATATGAACAAACGTCAATATGGTGGCTCCAATGATCCGTAAGTGTAAACTCTCAACCTGCCCTCGGTATTCTTCTTCGATTTGTTTATTGTCCTACCTACAGCTGCGTTCTTGGTCACACAAATGGTACCTACCCCAATGGCACTCTCGGTCAAGGGAACTGGATGCCATTTGGTCAGCTCAGCCAATCGTACTATCAGCCTCGACTTGAGTCACTGATCATGTAGTCTGATATCACAGGGGTTTACATGCCCACGGCCGCAGAAAAGGCACCTTGCCAAGCTGCTAACGACCCTTGGGCTCAATCTGCATACTATGGACATTGGACAACGTATTTTATTCTAGCAGGTCTTTTGGTAGTGTCTATTTCAAATGGTGTCAAAAGACTGCACAGCTTGAATCGGTCAGTCATGACAGCTCCGACCATCACACATTTTCTCTCTCTTTTTCAGTCTTGATACACACTGACGCTTTGGATTTGATGTATTCACAGAATCACCGGCATCCCCAGTGTGGTACGACTCCATCACAAACTCTCTGCACTTTTCAGAATGGCGAGCTATCCCCAGCTCCGATTTTACGGAGGAGCAATTCCTCCACTTGGCCCGACCTCTTTGCTCTTTGGATTCCTTGTCTTCAGCACGCTGGTCTGTTTCTTGCGTCGACCTTATTACCGGCCACCCAACTACGGCAGCTCACCATTGTAAGAAATCGACAATTGCTTGAGAAAATTATATAAGTCTAAACATCACGATACTCTTATTATCATCTGTAGAGGGTTGAGGTCTGAATGGGTCGCCACAGCAATGGTTCCTTGGATGTACGCTGCTGCCAGTAAACGTAACTTCCTCGGGTACTTCTCCGGTTAGCTCATCTCAAATCCGACCTACATTCTTGTCTTGATTGACCGTTTTCTAAATTCATCCAAGTCGTCATCTATGTAGGGATCAGTTTGCCACGACTCATGACCTTTCACAAGTGGTCACCCTGGATCTGCTTGTACATGTCGATCGTACATACTTGGGCAATGATCATTCGTGCAAATCGACAAGAGCCGTGGTGGTACACAATTCAAACCAATGCGGTCTACTGGAACGGGTTCCCGCCACTGGCAGCATTGGTGTGGCTCTGTGTGATGAGTTTAGGACCAATCAGGTTATTTACCCACCTATTGAACGACGCCAAAGGTGTGATATATCCTAACACTTGGATCTTATCTTGCAGGAAACGATTCTACGAGTTTTTCTACGTGTTTCACATGCTCTCTGCTGCCAGTAAGTAGTTGATGATGTAACCGGGTTTTTGGCTAAAAAAACTGATAGCCCCATTGTCCATACAGTTTTCCTTATTTGGATGTACATTCACCTTGCTGATAAGCTAAAGTCATGGCAATATAGTTCAGTCCCATCTTCTAGATCGTCTCGTCCGCTGACTAGCTTCCTCACGTCAATTGTGGATATATGTTTTTAGTGCATGCCGCTACTGTACTTTGGGTGGCAGCTATCCTTTGGAGAACGCTTGCCTATGCCTTCGACCATGGATGGTTCCGTCGAATCCCTCGAGCATCATTCGAGATCCTTCCATCCTCTGCCATCCGTATCCGCATCCCGATGCCAACCAATCGTACTTGGAGCGCGGGTTCATACGTCTACCTTCGCTTCTTGACCATCAAGCCATGGGAATCGCATCCATTTACGATCTCATCCATCATCGCACCTGCCAAGGCAGATGAGAAACGTGATCGGGCTCAAACCGCTGAGCTCCATGAGATGGTGTTTATTATTCGCCCTTACGATGGCCTGACGGCTCGAATTGGGCGCTTAGGAGCCTCAGCGCCATCTAGTTTGCACGCTTGCTTGGTTGATGGGCCGTACGGTGGCTTTATGGATTCATTGCGTGCTTGCGACGTGGTCTTGTTGATTGCTGGTGGGACAGGAATGACGACGGTCGTGCCGATCGCCCAAGCTTTTTCGCGCTCATCTGCCGAACCTGGTATCACTTGCTGTCAAACCTGTCGAGTACATTGGGTGATGCGTGACTCGGGCGCGACGGAATGGTTCAAAGATCAGTTGACTGAGATTGGGGAGATCGATATGTATTTGACCGGACAGGATGAGGGCAAGTTAGCCGTAGAAAGTTTTCCCAAGGAGAACGGGGAAGGTATTGAAGAAATGATACCTAGCTTCAATCCTCGTTTCAAGCATGGTCGGCCTAATCTTAATCAAGTCGTACGAAAGGCTGCTGAGCAATACTCTGGTCGCATCGGTGTGATGGGTCAGTTTAGTTCGGTTGATCAGTTGATCAATGATTCTTGCTTTGAAATTCATTTTATTGAAGCACCTACGTTTCAACCAACTAAATTCTTCTTCTTCTTCTTCTTCTTCTTTAGTTTGTGGGCCTACATCGATGCTACTGGATGTCCGCAATGCGGTTGCGCAAGTCGAGGTAGACATTTTGAGATCTGATGGGGCCATACGCTGTTCAGAAATCGAATTCTATGAGGAATCTTTCGACATGTGAATCCCACCCAAGCTTTGGTCGGCCATAACAACAGCTCGTTGGCTTGCTAGAGGTCTTCTTTCGCCGTTGTTCGACGCTAAACGTTTGTTTGAGTGTACTATGATGATCCAAGATGCAACCAATTCCTTAATCCCCTCTCTCACGCTTGTTACAAATTCTTGAGCCTCAAGTGAAGAGTTACTTGAGTTCCCGAGACTGGACCAAAGATAACTCGAAGCTCTCAAGCCTTTCAATTCGATCATTTTGAGTGATATTGTAGTTAGTTCTTGGTTATCATAGGCGATGGGCCAAAAACATTGAACTATTGCTGAGGTCCAGTTACTTGACAGTACCCAGTGCGGCTTTGACCAACAGTAGAAAAGATATCTCCCCTCTGACAGAATCTGTTAATTGGGACTTGAGTTGTGTTTACCAAAGAAAGACTATGTATCCCAAGCAGATATTCATCAATACATAAATAAATCTTTTTGATTAGATGAGATTATTCAAGGGGTTGATCTTGTTCAACTATGTATGTACATTAGATATAAAGAGATGGAAAACCCGGAAGGTGTTCACCAACATTTTGAATGGGTTTTTTTTTCTTTTTTTTTTTCTGCTAAGTCCATACTCTCACCATCAACTTGACCACCAACACAATCACCAACGAACCCAACCAACCAACCAACCAACCAACTAAGAACCACACTCAACCCCTTCAACCAACAACCAACAACCAACAAAACCAACAACAACTACCATGAACAACACCAGACCAATCACCCCTCCAAACAAACCATTCAACCCCTTCAGCTCCCCAAGAAGTCCTCATCTCATCCCACTCTCTCATCCTCCCAGTCCGATACCAAGAGACGATATCATCGAAGGAATGTAAGTCAATCATACACACACACACATACCCACTCTCTCTCTCTCTCTGTCAACTTCTATCAGTTCATCAACTAATCCTTCTCGTACAATCATCAGGTCTGCTTCCAATGGCTCGATCTTTGAACGGGACGTCGAACATTTCGATACCAGTCTCACCGCACAGGAAGCTATCCAACTAGCCGTACCACCCGTACTCGATGAGGCTATCGAAGCTCTAGCCACCGTCTCACCAGAGAATATCCTCGTGGATCAGATGCCACTCGAATACCACCTCTTTAACTCCAGCTTATCACCCAACTCGATCGAACTTATCAAGCCATCATCAGCAACCAATCCATCCTTACCAGCTAGCTCATCATCATTATCATTATCATCATTATCATCATCCCCTCTCAATCCACTCTCCATCCCCTCCTCAACCCCAACTGCTCATCATCAATCTCAATCCCTCCTTCCAACCTATCCATTCCCACTCCTCAACTCACCCACCCAACTTAACCCCTCCCCTCAATCTAGCCATCCTCCCCCCTCACCCCCATCGATCCTCCCTCGTCTTCATCATCAAACCTTGAGTTGTACCTCAGATACCGCTTCTATCAGTGACCCTAGCTCACCAAGAAGCCTCAGTCCCACTCCATCCTACAAGATCGGCCGATCCATGGTCACCCAACTCACCGCCGATCTTGACTCCTTCGCCACTCCATCTAATACTAACCACCCTCCCATCCCCCCCGAAATCATCTCGACCAACGCTCTCTTGAAGAATCAACAGCAGCCACCACAACCTATCCTACCAGCTCTCTCTTCCAACCATCCTGCCCAACACGTCATTTTACCCAACAATTACCACAACCACCCCGAGGAACAGGGCATCCGAAAGTTACGACAACGAAAGACTTGTATTAGCTTTATGAGCTACGTCGATGTCCTTAACTCCGAACGAGCTGACCCATCATCAGACTCAGCAGTTCCATCGACCTCGGCCATGAATGCCTTAAGAATGGCCAGAAAATCTACCTCATCACTCGTCAAGCGAGCTTCCTCGATCTTCTCTCACTCACCTCGGATTCGATCCTCTAAGAACAATAATATCATGAGCACTAGCCCAAACGAAAACCTTGGTAAAGCCTGGGTAGACCGTAGTCGAAGTAGGTGTACTAGTAGTAATACTTTCTATCAATCTTATTCCAACCAACAACCTCCACCCGGGGAGTCTCAACAACATCAACATCTGCTCCCTCTCAAAACAGAAGAGGCTGAGGCTGAAGTCTTGGGTGAACTTGCTTGAAAATTGAAACTCGTCAATTTTCCATCCTCGATTCCTTTTTATCTCTTTTGGACTTTCTTTCTCCTTTTTTTTCACACGCACACCCCCTCTTTCTCTTTTTCTCTCACTCTTCCCCATCCTACCTCTCTCTGTCTCTTGCTTTCTCATTTGGTCTTCCAAACTGAAAGTTCTCCCTCTCTTGCCAAAGGATTCAAACCCTCGATACATACATTCAAAAAACAATTATGTCAATTGGTTTAGTTTGTTCACTTGTTGATCTGGAAAATTCACGTAAACTATTCATACATCCATACATACATACATGTTGTTTGATCACCATTTTTATTTATTACTACTCACAATCCTGCATGCTCTCTACTTTCTCTCTCTTGTTTCAATGATTCTATATATTTTTTTGTTTCATTCATTTTACCTATCTTTATTAATACAATGTCCTGAACCAAATTTTCTTAATAATCAATTCACACTCACATCTTTTCTTGAGTTATCTATCTACACATGCTACAAAACCTGGTGATCTAGTACTCATGAGTAACTGTTTTGTCTGTTATGATTGTTTGTCTTGTGGTATTCAAATATGCATCTTTTCAGTACAATCATTTCCACAGCCAGAAGATCATGCGGGTCTGTCAACCATTGGAAGTGGGGTTTTACAAACCATTGAAGTATCATATTTGTTGGTTGGTAAACACTTAGGGGTGAATTTTTTGCAAACAATTATCCCAGATTTGATTTTTGAAAATCTGATGATTTAATTAATACTGCAGTGCTGGATGTGTAATTATGTACTCAGAAGGTTGTGTTACTGTTGGCACAGTGCTTGTAAAAGGGTTTTGCTGAAACACAGTTTTTTCAGATAATTTCACTTTATTTACGTATTTGCATCTATCCACAATGATCACTCCTAGACAGTTAAACAAGCAAGTGAGATGCTGTAGATTTAGGTAAAGAAATAAACCAAAATAAGACCAATTGAAGGTAACAAATAACAATACATGGACTCCAGTGAAATTTTGTTTCTCTACATCCTTATTTCATTCAACTTATCAGGCCGTATATTGGAGCTAGGATAAATCCAAAATTTTCTGTAATAAGTAAACCTTAGGAGCCTCGCAAGTCTAGGGATTCTACTGAGACCATTGATGCTATCAACGTCGTGCATTATGGCGTTTCGGTCTCTCTCGACTATTTCCCCGCTCTCTTTCCTTCCGTCGCCCGCTGCTATCATTTCCTTTGTCAGTCCGGTCTCTTTCAGTACCACCTCTACTACTATGCGAATTTCGGGGTCGTGAGATACGGTCATGCTGATCAGCCTTAGGGGGAGGGTTATTCCCATCCTCATTCAAAAGTGTAGGTCTTGGGTTTCCGGTATATCGCGATTCTTCTTGTTTGCTGCTTTCTCTCAGGGATGATCTCCTACTACCATGCCCATCGCCTTCACCAACATCCTCATCGCGGCCATGACCTTCTTCTTTTCTGCGCTTGGTGCCAGATTCCTGTTTTTTTTGCCAAAGACGTATGAGAGGAGAGTCAACCTTTCTGCCAAAACAAACATCATCAAACAGTCTGGAAACACACCTCATACTGAACCTTCCCATCATCCATTCGGGACAGAAGGCTGGTTGGCGTAGTAGCCATGTTAGCACCAGTTGAATCACGATCACGATCTCGTTTCTTCGGGACCGCACCATCAATATCTATTGGAGCGGCTCGGTTTCCAGTGGTAGGTATTTCAACGCTGTCTCTTCGATCCTTTCTCGCGTTATCCTCGTTAGCCTTCTGCAATGCATTGGCAGCCATACCTGCCATACCTCTAATACTAAGGTTTTTCTTTGGTTCTATGTTCTTGCTGCCCGGTTGTGAAGGATGAGGACTCCAAGAATCTCCAGACTGACGATGATTGGAAGGCAGGGGGGGTTTACTGGGTGTACTTGTTGAGCTAGCATTTTCACGAGAGTTTAGCTCGCGAGAAACCTTGTCGGGGGAATGGTTCCTTGGGGCAGCGTCTCGAGGCTTATAGGAATCACCTGCGTCATTGCGGCTCCTCGCATGCTCTTGGCCAGAGCCGTTGCGAGTTGGATATCCATTTTGGGGAGTATGAGTATTAGTGGCGTCGGCCGAACTGCTAGAATGTTTTGAACGGGGGTACTCGGGATGTCCGGGCGGGAATGAGCTGGCCGGGCCAGTCGGAATAGAGCGCAGAGTCCTAGGAGACATATTGGGCTGTAGGGCACGCGGACCAGATGGTATGGAGCCATTGTAGGAAAGATTTCCCGACTTGGGGTCGTTGTTCCCGACTCGTAAATTGCTGTCGTCTCCATTGACAGAGTGGCCGGTTTCAATGTCTTTGCGCAGTTCAGAGAGCCCCTGTGATGGTTGGTTAAAAGCCTCGCCTGCTAGTGAAGGCTCGGAAGAAACAACTTTGCGACGCTTAATGCCATCATCTGTGACTACATCGCTGGTTTGCTTGAACTCGCGCTCTTTATCTTTATCTCGATCTTTCTCATGGCGCCTGTCGTCCCGGTCACGATCTCTACGGTGCGATCGTTTCTCTCGGTCACGCTCCCTATCTTTATCACGGTCGTCACGGCCAGGGTCTTTTTCCTTTTCACGATGTCTCAGATCGCGCTCTTTTTCTCGGTCTTTCCTATCACGGTCCCGGTCACGCTCCCGGTCCTTCTCTCTTTCTTTGTCTCGTTCCCTATCTCGTTCCCTATCGCGGTCACGTTCTCGATCACGCTCGCGATGGTCGCGGTGTCGGTCAGATGGCGAACGGGATCGCTTTCTTTTTTCGCTGCGATCGCTCCTATCAGCGCGTTGTTTTTCTTTGTCACGCGCGCTGCGAATTGAACGTATCGACTCGACACTAGGAGGCCTTGTACGCGGTGGCTCGTCACGAAGTCGCCTGTGATCTCGCTCATCCCTGCGATCATACGAGTCACGCTCATCTCGAGACCGAAAAGAGGTATTTTCATCGTTTGGCCGCTTGGCCACGTCGTCTCGTGTGCGGGGACTGGCAGTGGTGGAAGTTGAAACATGAGAGCCTGGATGGCTGGGCAAATGGTGATGGTTGGCGGGGTTATTAGGAAGTGGGTTGTCTCGCCGTAAGTTATCAGCCCTCGGTGCAGAAGGAAGCGCTGGAGGACGCATCAGTTCATCCCCGCGATTCGTTCGAGACGGGCTGTTTGTGGATCGAATGGCTTTTGGACCAGATGGTGTCAAGTTCGAAGGCCGTGTTGCGGGGTCAGCTGATCGAACTTGAGAAGGCACGTAAGGGCGATCTATCAAGTGTGCTGGATTGTTGGCCGGGTGTCGCGGTAAATCTTCTTTCTGTTGCCCGGCAAGTTTGGATTGCGATGGATCTGGGGAAGAAACACTTGAGGTGGTTGCGTTGGTGACAGCAAATTTGCGGGAGCGTTGAACAGCGGCCCGAGCAAGTGCCTCCCTTTCAGCTGCTTCGGCGGATGGCACCGGAGGGGCGCTAGGGAGTTGAGACTTGGATCCATCAGCGCTCAAAGAATGGGACTCGGAGTCTACTCCATTGCGGTATGGCCCATTACCGTTCACCTGACGAGAGGGAACAACTGGCAGCTTTCGATCACTTTCGTGTCGTGGGACTGATGGTGGAAGTCTGGTGGTCGAGGAGGCGGGCCTCTCTGGAAGACCGGCGGGACGGTTGGAAGTAGAAACGGGAGTGGTGACAGGTCGAGAATCTGAGAGTGAGGTGGGAACAACCGGTTTGGGTGGCGGTAATGGGGTGGCCATAGGATTGGATGTCAATGGTGGGATTGTCTTTGAAGACACGGATGATGCTGAATTCATGTCATTCGTCAAGGTTTTGACGTCGTTGTTAGTGACTGGCGCAGCGACAGCATCGGACTTGTTGACCTGGGGCAAGTTAGTCTTGATGACATTCTTGACAGCACGCTTCAGCATTGATTGATATCTGACAAAAGCCATTGAAGGTAAGTCACATGATACGTTGAAGCTATTGACAAATGATAAAAAAAAGACCGACCCGTAGACCAAAACCCTGACATCTTCACGTTTTTCGTGCTTAAGAAGTTCAGTAACAGATGCTTCTAAACTGGTTGCCTGATCCTGGAAGAGAGGAACCAGTCCATCCAATTCCTTCAGAAGAGCAATGCTGTTGCGAATATACATGTACTCGCCTGATTGAATGGCTTCTCTGCAAACCTGACAAGACATTGAAGTGTCAAATCGAACTCAACTTGAAATGGGTGATCAAAATGGAGGGTAAGAGGGCTCACTGAAGACATGATTGAAGTCCACTTTTTGACCACTTTCTGAAAATTTTCAAAAGATAACATCTCACTTTCCGCGATCCCTTCGGTAGTTTCGCGATTGGCCCACTTCATTCTCAATCCAGGTAAAAAATTCCCTTTCTTATCTTTTCCAAGTCCCGTCTTCTTGAAGGTACTTTCGCTGTCGTACCAGCTTTTAACCAGGAGTAACAAATCCCTCAAGAATCGACCATAGTTCGAGGCTTCGAATTCACTGCATGGAAATATCGACGGGCCCACGTCCACGCTAAAGATACGATCAAGGAGTTTTAAAGTCATGAAAGAGGCTGTGCCCAAACTGTGCAGTGTTTTGATAAACTGTGCCGTATATGCGGCATCGACAGGTGAAATTTTAGCACGCGGGTTGAAACAATGCTGAATAATTTGTTCGAGGAGCTGAGCTCGAAATGTACTACGAGCGCATACTATGAAGCAACGACTTGTCAGGCAAAGTTGACGGGAAAGGCACAACGGAGAGAAATGCACGCTTCACTCACGAGGAAACCAAAATGACTTTTCGGATGCTAAACGAGCTCGGGTGAGCTCATAATGTTTGATGTGGATCTTCATTTCCTTGGTG
The DNA here is from genome assembly GCA_007896445.1 of Puccinia hordei. Taxonomy (NCBI): domain Eukaryota; kingdom Fungi; phylum Basidiomycota; class Pucciniomycetes; order Pucciniales; family Pucciniaceae; genus Puccinia; species Puccinia hordei. The sequence continues at coordinate 601,890 of RDRW01000258.1, read as the reverse complement.
AGCGTTGCGCGGATTTCCAAAATTTTGGAGCGATTGGCACGGTTGAGTTCCTTTAGCGAAGAAACCATGACAGTAGAGTAATCACGATCAAGATCACTCAACATCGCGTTGAGGCGGTTAGTCTCGGAGATGTACCTCTCATCAGGCATTCGGATATCATAAAGTTCAAGTTGCCAGAATGTCACGAAGAAGTGGGGACTTATAATCCAAATATCAAGGTTAGCACGACGAAGGTGACGCTGAATGTGAAATAACCACTGACCCAACAAGTTTGCGAGTTATCTCAGGCAACATCTTTTCCGCAAGCGCAACCGTTGGCAGCAAACTGCTGGGATAACAAGCCTAAAGAGATGAATCATCAGTGATACAACCATGACTACAGCTAGAGAGGCCACGACTTACCTGTTCGTTGGCCATATCAGTGGATTCAGGTTCTTCGGTCGTAAGTGGCTCAACAGACTGGTCTGTTGATACGGGTAGGGTTGTACGGTCGGGTTTCTCATCAATTATTACTTCACCATCGGCACCTATTTTCAAACCTGGTCGAACTGATGCAGATAGAACGGGTCTCCAAACCTGGAAAACAATGGCTGGATCATTTCGGTATTGCCCCCACATAAGTTCCATTGGAGGCAAGGTGTTTTCGTAGTCAGATATGCTCCGACAAGTAAGTTGGATACGCAGAAACTCAATATATTGAAATAATACTTGTTGACACTGACAGCAAAATTGAAAGAGGAAAACACCCGGATTAGCTCATGAAGTTATGGCGACTTTTGGAACATTAACGATCTTACGCTATCAGCTAGGACGCCGAGATACTTCAAATGTGCGCTTTCGTCTGCAAGCAGCACAGCGTTTTGCCGTTGCAAGGTGACCAAGACAAGTAAAGGCACCGTCAGCCCGGATTCGGTCAAGGCCTTCATAAGTCGATTGGAACTTTTGGTGAACGATGGCTTCTTGACTGTAAGGCTAGTGGGTGAAATAGCTTCAGCTCTCAAAGTTTTCGATCCGCCCAACGCCACTACCTGAGAGGCCGAAAGATCCTGGAGAACATCGACGCCAGCCATCTTACTGATCATGTCTCGCAAAATGATGAGATCTTTAGCATTTCCAGTTGCAAGTTGGTTGGCGATATATTGTAAAACAATCGCTGGGTCCAAGCTCAAGTTCCGCTTGAACACGTTCCCGACAAACTTGGCCAAGTTCTGCAGCCAGGCAGCGATGTTGGTTCCATCGGACTTGGACCGATCTTTGTCCGGGTTCGAAAGGAATTCAACGATTGAATAGGTTAGGACGTCGAGAGCGAATAGATTGAGGTACCTGAGACATTCGATTACGCAAGGGATGAGATTATCATAGGTCTGAACTTGATTGAGCGCCGCATTGAACACAATGCAAGGGTTAGACGAAGCCAATTTAGCCAGCGCTCGTGATTTTTCCCTGAGGTTGTCAAGTGTCATCGTCTTAAGTACGCGTTTGGTCTCCGCATCGGCTTTTACTCGCTCTACCTTGAGCTCGGGGATCCGCTGGTAGATACGATCCTTCCACTCGCCGTACATCATGTACCTTTCCTCGTACGAATAAGATTGTAAAACTTTCCAGATAATGTTCGAGGCTGCTACACATCCTTGGGTCATAGATAATCCTGGAAGCAAGAACCATCTCAAGATGTAATTCCATCGCGAATCGCCTTGTGTGTCGTCTGAGGGCCTTTGAACTGCGGCAGCAGTTAGTGTAGCCACCTTGTGAAAGACGCCCATGTGCATGTGACCGAATGGGCCAACGAAGCGAAGCAACGGCCAGGCGTGATCCAAAAACTCTGAATTGTTTTGACTTCGAAGGATACGATCCCTCCATGCAGGCCAGAAGAAAACCGGCTCTGTTTTAACACTCGTGGCACCCAAGCTAGCAACGCGAGGAATTACTCTAGCTGATAGAATTGACTTGGGAACCTCTGCATCGATGAGTAGATGGCCAGGACCACCGGCGTATCTTTTCTTGGGCCGTGTGAGATTCGGCTGGGAGAGTTTGCCATTTTGCACAGATAGCTCGCATTTTCTGTAGGCCGGATCCAAGGCAACATCTACCAACCTCAAAAGTAACGCGGAGATGTTGGGGTCTTGATAAGCAAGATATTGATGGTTTGGTATTGATAACATATAGATGGATTCGTGGAGGGCGCCAATTGAGAGTAAAGCGGATAAAAGTCCGGCTTTTTGATTGGGAACGGATTTGGATTTGGTAGATACAGCAGCCGATGCACCCTCGGGAATCTTGCCAGCATTCATTTTGGAGTAGGTTCCCATCAGGCCACTGTTATCGAGTGCGCCGGCCATGCTAAGAGCATTTTGAGGCCCGGCGTTTAAAGCTTTGGTCATGACCTCTTGCCGCCAGTTTGACTCGTGTTGCTTGATAGTTTGTAGATCAGGAGAAAGATGCGTAAGTATATCACGTAGCTTTACAATCTTGTGCCAGATTAATACAGCAGTCATCAAGTAGAGCTCATCGGGGGTTGAATCAGTTGAATCACTCTGTTGATAGTGTGTAAATTTGAACCCAAGTAATGACGCGATGAGTCTCGAGCCCTGTTCGGAGGGCAAAGTTCCATCGGCAGGGAGGATTCGCTCGTCATCGATGGTCGAATCACAATGACCGGTTTGCATCCAGTGGCTTTTCTTCAAAAGCGAACAGAAAAAAGGGTAATGTGAAATCACGTTGTAGCAAAACACATCGAGGATTATGTCAAGTGTGCGATTGGGATCTAAGTCAAAAAATCCAATCATGGCTTTAATGTTATTCGAGACTTTTTCTATCCTCGAATCTCTGATTTGCGGGGTTTCTCCAGGCAGTAAAACCGACCGAAGGTGCGGATAACTTGTCGAGTCGCCTTGGCCTGAATCAGCGGGTACTAGATGTGGGGCAAGACCAGGTCCCATGGCGGATATCAATTCAGTGGCGAGATGAGAGTAACCTTCCGACTCCTCGCGAAGCAAATTGAAACGTTGTTGTTTGTAACTGAGAGAAAAGCATCAACAATTGCTATTCAGGTCCAAAATGCAGCATAGGTTGACTCACAGAAGGGCAGTATTGATACGAGTGGCCTGTTTAGCAACCAATTCAGCGGTAAAGGGAATCAAGCCAGTGTCATATAGAAATCCGTACTCCCAGCTAAGTCGACAATGTGCAGGCTGAAGAGCAACCAAACCCTTCTCATCAGGCTGGAGGAGAGCAATTGCCAGCTGAATCAATGCCTTGCGCGATTGAGACAGAGATTCAACCTTGATTTTTCTTGAAGTGACGTCGATACTTGGCTGTGGTACATCATTTGTGTTGTCAACGCCAGTCGATCCACTGGCAAGTTGTGCAGATTTGGTATTCAAGGCCTTGATCTGTTCTTCTAAACTAGTCTCTTGGGCTTCAAACTCAGAATCGATCGACCAGATAGTATCGGCGAGCAACTCGGAGACGCGTGCATTGATTTCATCATCTAACAGTGGGGAAACTGATTCACTGAGAAAAACTTGAAGATCCGTTGCAGAGAAAGATGCTGATGTTGATTTTTTAGTGTAGCGAAGCGCACTTTTCACTAGAATAGAAAAAGCCTGAGTAAGCTGCAAGTCCGGGTCGTCTAGATTGTTTGGGCTACAGCTTCCTGGTGTGCATGACTTCTTAAGTAGAGCGACCAATGTTGATGATCTGGATGAACGGGAGATGGTTGCAGCATGGAATGCAAGAAAGGGAAAATTAAGGTCAGTGGTATTATTTACTCAATCGACCATAATCGGGTGCAGTAAGTCTTCAGACGGGGAAAAGAGGGAAGACGGTTATGGTGCGATCATAATCATACAAGCCCAAGTTGGATAAAGAATGGAGTTGAATATATAACAGTGCACGCCAACAGATATGTCAGCATAGATTTTAGAATTATAAAATGAAACAGCAATAGACATACCAGAGGGAATGATGTGACGCGCCCAAAACCATGAGGATAAAAATATAGAGGGTGTGCAAAGTCATGATGGTGGTGAAGCATATTCCGATAATAAAATTGGTAAGGAAGTAGGTAAACTTAGGGGAAGGAGGACCCACAGTCGTTGATTGAGATTACTATCTTTCCAGTTTGATAAGAATCTGGAGATGAGTGAATATACGTCGGATCCAAGGAAGTCGTCAGACTGGAGGTCCATGATCGAATGACGCTCTACCTCAAATTGCTAGGGTCCTACTGATGGCGCAGTCGAGAATCGAGTGGGTCGAGATTGGTTTCAATAGAAATTCCGATGCGATCGAATGACCATCTATATTATAGCTTTGTATCAACGTTACGATGCCGATGATGTAGAGACGAGCGAGTGGATCGGCAGACTGAGATTTTCAAGCGAGGTGCCCGGGAGACCGACTCTGAGGCGACCCCCGGAGGGGAGCACTCCGAATCTATTTACAACCCAACCTGAGAAGGTTAAAAACATCCACACCACAACTCAGTAGATCAAAAGATTGTCTAGATTACAGCATACTAATAGAAAAAATTATGTCCTCATAAAACTAGGTACTTAAAAAAAATTACAAATTAAATACTTGTAGTTAGAAACCATGATATTCATAGTGTGCAATGCCAAAGGCAAAATTACACTTTAAAAAAAACTACAATACACATGAACAATTCAGGTTACACTATGAACTCATTTTATACAATCCATGTAGCTTCTAGGCCATCTCCCTTGCCTTACACATGAAATAACCAGATTAACATATGTCACTCATTCCATCTGATTACACCCACATTCCTTATCCTTGGAACATTTTATGCACAGAACATGTATTAGTTTAATATTATACAAATAAACAAACATATATTATACTTATACCAATTCTACTAATAGGATGTGTTTTATACATGAAACCACTATTACATCATAATGATATCATGATTACTTGATACTTCCTCAAACTCTTTGCTGCCAAGAGTCCAGCACCTCACCTTGGCTCCTTACAACCCCCAGCAAAACCTTGTTGCCAAGAGGGGTAACCAAACTATGGTGTAAAGATCTTGGGCCATTCTGGCCACTACTGGCTTGCCTTTGAGCTGGTGGGGGGAGGTGGTAAAAGCTCCTTACAACCCCCAGCAAAACCTTGTTGCCAAGAGGGGTAACCAAACTATGGTGTAAAGATCTTGGGCCATTCTGGCCACTACTGGCTTGCCTTTGAGCTGGTGGGGGGAGGTGGTAAAAACTTTGGCATGTCTCAAAAACCGCTCTCTGGAAAGCTCCATCAGGAATTTAAAATCCCCTTTTAAAATATGGCATGGCACCACCCTGGATCTATCCCATCTAATTCCTTTTGGTTTTGATTCTGTTTCCTATTTCAAGAAGTCAAAACAGACATCAAAATTTTCTCCATTGGTTATAGAAGCCTTTTTCCTTGAATATGATGAACATCATCACACCTACAAACTGTGGGTGCTGTCCACTTGTAAAATTTCCTTTACCCATCATGTTAATTTTCTTATAATCTGTTTCTCCTCTCATGGACTGCTTTTTTTCCTGCAGCATTTATCTGTGTCAGCTTGCTACTATGACAGAGCAACCTGTCACAAGTTTCCTGCAAAAATTATTATAAAAAATATAGAATATCAAATAATAGTTAGAATATTATTTGATATTCTAAATCTACACTGAAAATAACCTAGGGTACCTCACTCACAAGTACCCCTAATTCTCACTCCTTCACTATGTAAATTAGCAAAGAATAATTAGCAAGTACCTTTAACAAAAAGGAACTTGCATTAATTAATGCTTATATATATATATACATATGCTTAAACCCCATTTCCAGTCACAGAAATGAGGTGTTGTGTAAATTAGGGGAGATAGTGTAAATACACCGTGTTTTACTCAAACCCCGCGTACCACAGTCCGCAGAACTTCAAGTTCAACCCGCGTGACTGAAAGCCCGCGTCAAAGTTGGGATATAAGCCCCCGCGCAAGCATCAAGCCCCTCACAGGCTCCCAAACGTGGCACGCAGACTCCACAGTCACTCAGGTACACCCAAATCAACAAAAACACGCTCCAGTGACCTCATTACATATGTTACATATGTAATGAAGAGTACTGGGGACTAAACAATTAAATATATTAAATGGTATTGTTTATTTATACAATACATTGATTGAACAAACAGTACAAACAATACTGTGGCTTATTATAAATACAAATAAGCCACTAGTATTAAATCTATAACAAACAGTACTAATGTACTACAGACTGTAAGTCAATGTAAATAAATAAATAATAATAAAATACATTAATAAAAAATCAATTGGTGACGTGTATTCAAAGCAGGGGCTGCTGAAGCGTCACCAAGAAAGCAAAAATGGCCAAAATGTGGTCCAAAGATCCCACAAGTTGGCCAATAATACCTACAGGGTCCCCAGGGGGAACTCAAGACTATTTAAGGAGCTCTTCAACCGCCCAAAGAAGGCTCCTCATGCTTCCCAATACCCACTAACAACCTTACCCACTTCTTATTAGATATATATCTTTATAACACAGTCTGGTAAGCTTCTTAGTAGTTATTCTTTAGCCCTGTCTTCCCCAACAACTTCACAATGACCATCCAGCACCACCATCCATCCATCCAAGCGCTTCAAACTGTCCAGTTTCACCCAGAATATCCCCAAGATCCCTCAAGGTTTATTACTAGTAAGTAATAACCCTTTCTCTTGAAGATATTCCCCCATTTCCATTCCTGGGATCAAACCACCCCTGTTCCAACAGGCCCCAGTGTTCCAGGTACCTAAATCCTCTGCAATTTATTTGCAAGATAACTTAGAGGGATCTAAACCACCCCTGATTTATCAGGCCCCTCTGGTTTTAATTATATTAAATTTATTTAATATAATTATTAACCTATTTTTCTCTCAATTTTTACGTCACAATTCCCCCATATCCTTTGGGAATTGTAACTTTGTACCTTACCCAGAGTTTATACACTCTTTCCATTTATCCTTGCACCACCTGTAGCTAGAAGGACTTGTCCTTGGCATCAGGGAGGCTGACAATCTGTCTGTGTTGTTTGATTTTTTTTCTGTTGAATTGCCCTCCCTTGAGCCTCCCAATTTTACATTTACTACATCTCCAGCCGTCCCTGCTTCATCATTATGTCCACCTACTCTCATAAAACCGGCAACCACTGAGTTCACATTATAGATTCACACAGATTTTGCTTTGCCAGGAGATCTTAGTGATATACACAGCAGAAAAATGGGAAGATTTTTGGGGCCTGTTGGAGGCTTCTCAACTTGGGTGACTGAGGCACAATTTTCTTCATTGGACCTGTTTTGATAAAACTGCAAGATTTTTTTTTCACCAAATATTCATTTCTCTCTCAAATTCAGGGGTTTTTGTTCAGTAGGTACAAGGATGTGGCCAATGTTCTTTCTAAATTCTCTAACCAAGGGGTTGAGCTCAATTTTTTTTGGAACTCCAACCCAAGCCTTTTCTTTGACCTACTACAACTCACATCAAAAAATCCTCAAGAGAGATGGTCTGAAAATGACCAATGTCTTTGGAAATACCTTGCAATGTGCTGAATAAGGTTAAAAGTTCAAAAACTAAGAGAACTCAGTTTTTTAATTAAAAATAAATGTAACAAAGACAAGGTCTTGAAACTATGTCAAAATTCCAACAACAACTGGATCAGGGATGTTGTTGAAGGATTTTGAGAACTAATGGAAAATGGAAGACCAAAAAGATCAATACTTGCAGATGAAAGGGGGCTTGGAAAGACTCTGATTTCAATAATTTATACTCTATCAACCAGCCAATAAGCCTTTGATTATCAGAGGTTGTGGGAATATGTATTCTCCACCATTAATATCTGCTGAGCTTGTCTTTGGCCCAATTAATCTCTTTTTTCTTCTTTGCAGGGTGGTTGTGGACTAGAAAACCTTGATACTGTATGTATATTTGCTTTAAAAGACTACATAACTTCCTACAATGCTAAACCAATATCCTACAAACTACCTGTAGTTGTCCTATGTTAAACATATAATAATATGATACAATACTATGATACCCTAATTCTCCCTTTATGCCGCACTCTGCAGCCCTAACCAATAATCATAATCTCCACCAAGTCCATGTTTGCCACAAAGACCCCCTTCAATTACCCCTGTGGTCCTCCAAATTCCCTGACCCCGTGGCTCCACCCAGTAGTTCTGCTGCACCTCCACTCCAGCTCCTTTCCATGAAATCCTTGAATGTGCTATGTGGTCCACCCTTGAAGCACCCACCATTCTTTTCCTGTGTGTGTCTGAATATCCTTTTCCAGGCCACATTACCACGGGTGCATTTGAAATTATAAATACACAAGTATTGAAGATGAGTACTCCACTCTCATAAGCATGCATGTGCTTTTTGAGTGCTTTCCTCAGCCTTAATTCCCCACTGTAATTTCCGCTGAGCACTTGCTGCACCTGTCCAGTATAAAATCCCACAACATCTGCTGTGAGTAATTTTTTGCTTATTTCTGCAGCAAAATTCATAATATGTCCTCTAGTACCCTATTGAACTGTGAAAACAATATCCAAATGCATTTTGATCCACAAAAAATCCCCTACTTTGTTTTCCATGGGAGAAACCAAGGAGGCATTACAAACAAAGAGCTGAAAATGTCAATGGTATTGCTAACAAATTATGAGATGATTCAAACACCTGTAAACCCCTCAAAAGGCTGGCCAACGATAGAATATCTGGTTATTTTCTGGTTCAATGAATCTCAGTAAGCAAAAAATTAGAATTCTTCCAGGTGAAACATTTTTTGAATGCACTAGAAATAATGCAGGTCACTAGAAATGAAAATAATTATTGAATATGAAATGATAGTATCATCAGGAACCCAAGTTCCTCAAGGACCCAGACAATTCAACAGCTGGATGCAATATTTTTCTTGTGTCTATCTGGGAAACCACTGCAGAACGGCTTGAAAGACCTCCAAAGCCTTGTTCAACTGCTAAAGATTTAACCATGGATTACAGAATGGATATGGAAGAAATTCCTAAAACCTAATGTAAAAGTTGGTTTGATCCAAGCTATCAGATCTTTGAACAGGATGATGGATGCAATATGCTTGAGGAGAGGAGAAAAAAGGATTTCTTCTTGAATTTTCCACCAAATATTTCAAACTTAGTTTTGGTTAATATCAATCCTGACTGGCAGAAGGTATCACCAGAAAACCATAATACTCAGAGGCTTCTGGAAGCTGCAGTAACTCACCATCCTCAATTTTTTCTTCCATATATGCAACATCGGTGGCATTTACTGAGCCATTGGAAGCTTCAACCTCTTGGACCTCAATCAGTGCCTGCTCAACTACAAGACCAATGAATTCCCCAATGCATAATGCCTAACAAAACTGAGCAAAGAAGAGCTGTGTTCCAAAAGACACCAACATGAAACAAGGTTGCTCTTGAGCTCAACAATTGAATTCTAAAATACATTTCAAATGATTTTGCCCATCCTCCACTTATCATGAAGACAAAAATTGCATGAATTTCTTTCCTTTCCTTCCTGAAAACTCAGAGAAAATGAAATGCCATGGGGATGACCAAAATTCAAGCTTAGCATACCCCAAACAAATACAAAACACCAATTATTCTCCCCGGCAAGCCTCCACCTCTTGGTTTTGTAGAAAAAAACCTGTCCAACAGAAAAGTTACAGAGTGCATCCATTTTTCAATGAAAGCTACCAGCTGGACCTGCAGAAATATGATCTTGAGAAGAAGCTCCCTGAGCCTCCAGAATCTTATGGCTTGTAAAGTGCCTCAAGACCCTTGCACAACACATGATTGGCTGTCCTCTTTCCAAGGCCAATTTACTTGAGCAAACCTTCCCCTGCTCTTCCTCACGCCTCAGAATTTGTCAGCCACCAAGATATTTCATGTAGTATGTAACATGTAATACTTGAAACTGAAAGCTTGAATAATTATAATTAATCTTTATTTTTATGATTATCGTTTATTTACATTGACATTCTTAACAAAAGGAAAATTAGACTTTAACATTTTATCAATTTGTATAATAGTCTAACAGTTATAGACTAGCTTAGAAATAACTTTTATAAACATAAGGACCTGAGTTCAAGCCACACTCATGACCACATTCAATAAAATCCTTTTTTAAATTATATCTATTTTTTACCAAAAATAAGTTATAATTTAATCAATTATAATCCTTGGAAAATTAATTTTCAAAAATGCAATAAAGGGAGAAAGAACCATTTATTGGCATAGTTTTCTTCTTGAAAATCCTGGAGGATCCAAGATTAACACATAGTAATTTGTAGTATAAAATCACACATAAATTAAGGTAAATATTTATGTAAAATATATTAAATATGCAATAAAGACTTATAAATTGATTCCCACCTGGTTTGCTCTCCAGGGAAAGCTCTTTTTAAGGACTAACCTCAAAGGAGTTTCTATGTACAATAATTTAATCATTATTTAGTTTAATTAGAGTGAAATAAACATTAAATTATTTTAATTAATGTGAAATAACTATGGCATCATTGTAATTAAAAATGACACCATGTTTCACTTCTTACCACGAACAGGATGATCAGATTCACCTGCCAAAATTACCCCAATCCCCACTTTCAAATGAATTGCAGAGGGATTAATCCAAACATATTTATTATATAAGGAGGAGGTTTCTTCACCAAATTGAAGACATCCTCCCCCCATCAAATTTAACCATAATTAGATAACTTATTATAAGCTACCAAGGCGCACACCTTCTCCTGTAAGCTAGGAGGACTGGCCTTTTTTACTTATAACTATCTTTTGTAGTTAGAGTTCTTCAAAAACCCCCCAATTAAATTAATACCCTTAATTTAATTGGAAGAACCATGTTAAAGTCTGGTTAGCCCTTCTGAGGATATTTATTCCCATAACAGAAGTCTGGTAGCAGGGTAGCAACCTGTTTATTTTTTTACTTAGTGTTTTAACCAAACACCAAAGTAATTGTGGTTATTGTTATTTTTATTACACTTGTTAAAGTGTAAGACTTTTTATTCCTTACTGTACACGCCACCATCAGTGGAATAGAGTACAGTTTGCTGACAGAATTGATCCAAGCAGCTGTTGAGATTTTTTTTACAGTCTTCTCATGAATTTCTCACTGCCAGCATTCCTTTTGGGGGGCAGGAACTCCCCAAAAGCCTTCCTTATGTTATCCTGGACATCCACTAATTGGGTAAGCTTTGTTCTTCACCATTTCCATGTCACAGCCCCTTCTTTTTAGGATACAAACATCTAGAAATTTCCATCCAGCTCTGCGCTATGCAATCAACTTTTCTCACTAGCCAGGCAGCACCTGTCCCCCTCATTCCAGTTGCAGGTAAATGCACCAGTGATTCTGAGACCAACAAGAAGTATCTATGGAGGATTGAGTCTCTCAGCTGAACAGAGATGGTCAACAGGAAAATTATCTAATAGTCCAGAAACTCCCATGGCCCCATCCTTGAATTGGTTGAGCTTTGAAAATTTCAACCAACCAATTGAGCTGAAACAAGAACCCAACTGGAAGAAATATGGTATGTACAACACTACCCAGGTGCAACCTTGTGGGCCAAAGAGAATGTCCCAAATCTCTTCCATCAAATGCCATTTGTGATGAGTGAGTTGATTACCAAAGATCCTCCAAGATAAATTCCATAATGGTGAAATTGCTCCCATTTTTGATGTCTGGAATAAAGGAGCTAAAGAAGATATTATGACTCTTTGGTCTTGGTCCAATGAATTTTCCCCTTTTAAACTATTTCATATACTTTTTCTCAGTGTAAAATAAGCCCAGAACCCTGGGCCATCCATCTCAGTTTGACATGTATATACTTTGACTAAATTTCCCAAGCCTCTAAAAAAATCTGGCCTTCCTTATTGACTTAGTTTAAATGTACATATTCCTTTTATCCTTGGGTATCTGTGTAATACATGCAAAAAACCCTCATTAGTCACAGATGTGGGGGCTACTGTTTCAATGCAGTACTGGAGACCTTTCAAATTTCAAAGATTTTTTTTTAATCCAGGAGGTTTTATTCTAACAATCCACACTGTGCATGTAGAACCAATATCTGCTGAATCTACCTTCTGAGCTGCAAAATCCGGACTTGGCCCAGGATTTTCTTATTCTAGAACTCCTCACCCTTGCATTTCAATTCTCAAATTTCAATTTCAGTCCAAATCAGGCCTGGGATGTTCTGAGATTTTCATTTTCCAAGGCCTGGTATGTATCTTCTGGTTTTTCAGCCCAATCCCAGGATCTTGATCTGATCCAAGAACTGGAAAGATAGCCATCTTGTAGTGCCTCTGGAAATCATGAACACATTCAGTCAAGTGTCTCACAGTGTCTCATTTTTTTTCACTTGGAAAACTTGACATAAATGGCCTTTCACATTGAACATCAGTTTATCAAAACACTTTTTAAAAAATATGGATTGGACACAAGTTTGAGGAAATTATAAAAGAGACTCTATATGATAACACATTCCAGATGGGGCTACAAGATATCAGTAGAAAAAAAGGGAGCTTGAGGAAAGAACCACCAACTTATTTAAACATACTCACAATCCAATGGATGATTCAAGTAGACAATGGTCCAGATGTATGTATTTTCTGTGGGTTAAAATAAGCCTATTTGAGCCTATCTGGCATGACCATTTTCCCAAAAAGCATCAAAAATGGTGTAAATGATGTTGTTGTAGGCCCTAGTCATAATTTTGAGCCCTACTTATGTTTGGTGAGAGTTTCCCATCTTATTTTCAAGTTCGTGATAACATCAGGTTCTATACATCAAAATTTCAAGCAATTCCACTGCTATTATTATAATATGATACATTAGGGGGTATCAAATTTGACTAAATCCACAATCAAACCAGTGAATTTGGTTTTTCAAAAAAAAATCACCTTTGAGGATTTTGAATTGTTTTATATTGATAAGCATTGTTCTTAAAAATGGTGGATTTTTAAAACCATTTGATTAGGTAATGGTGGGTTTGGTCATATTTGATACCCCCTATTATATTTTTTTATTGTAATACAATATCATGTTGTCTTGACCATAGTATACTCAGCCAGCTGACCATTTTGTTTTACTAGAACTGGCCAGCAATTTTTTTTGTTTTTTATTCCCCCTTCTCAAAACTGAAATCTGGTTTGAAGAGAGGCTAGTGAATTATATTTTCATCATTTTCCCTGGGTCATGGAATGTGTTCAATTCAATCCATTGCAGAAACTATCCAGAGGTCAAGGGAAAAAAATGCAACCAGTGTCATCTTGGGTAGATTTCTGGAAAGCTTGAGGAAAATCATACCAACCAGCTTGTGACCAAAAGTTTTGTAGAGAAAGATTCAGGTCAAAAGCAGCAAAGGCCAAGCTGTGGTGGCGTGCAAAAACCCTGGATCCAGCGCTTTGGATGAGAAACAGGGTCCAAATATGGATGATTTTAGCTAAGTCCCCTGATGCCATTGGATGTTATTGGCAATGGAATAATTAATTCCTTTCTCTGGTGCAGGTACTCAAAGAACAGAATTGGTGAAAATATCTGGAGGACCCCTATGAAGGGGATCTGTACCAAGTCCTAAGGCTCACCAACAAGTCTGACGGGGCAGTGTCTTACTGCTCAAGAACCGTGACAGAACCATAGTTCATGACAAAGAACTTCAAGCTAAGCTCCTCTTTGACGGAACCTCTGTCTCAAACTTTCCCATAGACCTCTCCAATACACACTTTGATTTGCATTGCAGGTTTTCCAGCTACCCCGAGGTAACAACCTCCAAAGTTCAGAGTGCCATCAAGCATATCCACCCCAAGAAAACCTGGAAATTGATGGGGTTGAAAATGAGATGATTAATTCCATTTCACTCCCCTTATCAAATGTTTTTCCCACACTTGACAATAACAACTTGATGCAGAGAATATTCCCCAAATCATGGAAGGTGGCAGTTACAGCCATAATTCAAAAAAAAGGCACACTGGACTATACCAACCTGGAAGCATATTTTTAAATTGCTTTACTCAGCACAGAGAAAATTTTTTGAACTGATTGTTGCTTTTAGGTTGACTGAATGAGCTGAGAACAATGGTATCTTAGCCTCTGGACACTTTGGAGGAAGGAAAGGATTGGGTATGGAGGACACCATCTTTGCCTTTGAAAATTGGGTTAAATCCAAATGGAAAGAAGGCAAAGTGGTTGCTGGCCTTCCTTAACTTCAAGTTGGCCTACCCATCAGTCCACCCAACAAGAATGATTCATAATCTTTCCCAGTTAAATTTCCCTACATACTTGTATTGTTTGGTCTCTCATTCTTTATAGCAGGGCTGAATCAACCAGAATATTCTCAGACTTGGGACAGATGGGCCTGTAGGCAGCTTATTTTTACAATGCCATGAAGATGGAGCCGGAACAGATCCAAATCAGCTTTCATTTTAGGACAGGCCCAAGTTGTAGTATTGAGTATCTCAAAGGAAGTGGCAATAAATTCTGTTGGGTGTTTACTCTCCTTGTTTGCTTCAGACTTGGGGGTCTTAGCTCTTGTCAGTGATGGATCATACCACTCAGAGACAGGGGGCTGGGGCAGCTGTATGCCCAGCAGAAAATCCTTTCAGTGCTGTGGGAGTATTTATATACAGGTGGTGCATCACTGAGGCTGAGCCTGAAACCCAGGGCTCAGCCGCAGACTGAGGAAGGGGGAACATACCAAAAGTCACTGGAAATTTTGCAGGGAAAGCACAAGGGTGCAGCATGCAAAATTCTATAGTCAGCAAGGGCAATTGGTTGGGCAGACAAGGGCCACTTCAGTATGTGCAACAATGACAGGACCGGGTGGAGCCATGGGGCTTGGGGCACTTCGACCGTGAAAGGAGTGGGGGCAGAAGAAGCAGGGCGGACACAGGGGAACTATCAATTGCAGGGATCAACAGGGTATAGCAGTTGGGGGCATACTGAAGTGCAATGCAGAATTAGGGAAATAGGCAAGTAGGATTCCACGGGAGGTACCGGGGATTGCGGAACATGACTGGGGGATGGATGTTGTACAAATTTAGTTTAGGGAGGATCTTATCTTACCATCAGAATAGATAGCTATCATCATCAGTGTACAAGAAATCTCTCACAAAACAACTCTTAGTATTTTCAGCGCATGCATAAAAGCGGAAAGGAAAGTTAGATAACAAGGAGAACTGTGAAGGGCATAGCCAGGAATGCAAAAGCAAGCAGAACTGTCAGCTATGTGTATGAAACACTGGCTTAATGTCTATAAAAAGCCAGGTACAATCACTGTGCTGAAAGGTTATCAGAATAATCACAAGTCTTATTCTCTCTCTATAGTGTCCAAACTATGCACAGAGGATAACCTAAACTCCTTATAATTGTCTATTTGATATACAAATGAGCCAATCAGGAGAAGACTAACATCTAACCATGTAGGTTTGGCTGTCTTTCTGTCTTTTTGAGAGAAATGTAACAATATAAATCGTTACTAAGCAGCTGGCAAGCACTTGAGCTGATTGGCTACTGTCAGAGGTGGTAGTCTTGCAGCAACTGCTTTATAGGGAATATTCCAAGGTCTAAGATGGGGAGGTTTTAAGATAGCTTGATAAGTAGTCCAGTAAATAAGGTGGGTTGGATAATAAAAGGAATAACACTACTCTAAAAGTAGGAGGAGAATATTCAGAGTACTTACTAATGTGGTACTGGGTGAATATGCTGAGGATCCAATCCTAGGCCAGGAAAATATTCTAGAGGTCTTCAGGGAAAGGTTCTAGTATGTTGTTGTATGTTCTGCTCTAATGTATTACAATTCAAATGCACTATGATGCAATGGGAATTGTATTTAATTGAGCACAGTATTTTCTATGTCCCCATGCCCTCATGACATGTATGTATAACCAATCACATCATGGGCCAATTCATTTAATAGAACAATACTGGGAAATTACCACACGCTTAGGTAATTTCTTTCTTATTAGCATACTTTTATTATTCTTATATTTATGCAAATAAGCTTATTGTCTCTCAGCTTTTATGACAATAATTCCTTATCCATAATTTAGACTTTTCATTCCCTTTTCTTAAAGTATCCTTATCTATGATAAAGTACTAGAAGGAGTAGGAATTCAGAGGTGGTTTGAGTGAGCTACCCCACTTAATTTTACATTCTGAGTAATATTTTATGATATGTTATTATTTACATTAGTAATCCAGTATTTTTATTGTATGTTACAGTTTAGTCAGTTCTTAGGATACTCTGGATTATCTCTAGGGCTGACAAGAATGGCCCACTTGCTAAGTAAAGGTGTTGCAGGGAATCCAGTTAGTCATCTACTAATTACCACCGTTCATCCTGCAGAGGAGATCAAAGAATTACTGATACCAACCAGGAAGAAAGACACTTGGAGTCTCAAGGAGGAACATACCATTTCTATCACCAGGGTTTTCCTTATTTCCACAGTGCCTTCTCACTGGGAAGCAGTGTGGTAATTTCACACCATGAGTGTGAAGCAGTTTGGGTTCCAGCAGCTTTGGGACTGGCCAGAGAACTAAGACAAGGGTTTTTTGGAAGATTCTGATTTTTGTGGACAATCAAGGGGTCATCCAAAGGACTAAACACCCCAAAGCCTCCAAACCAGACCAGCAGATCTTTGGCAAAATTGAAGATGGAATATCAGACCTTCCAAAAGACTCTGTGTTGTCATTCACATGCTGCCCAGGACACAGGGAAATACAAGGCAATGAAATAGCTGATCAATTAGCTAAAGAGGCTATAGAATCCCCAGAGACACCAATTTTGCAGTTCAATGGGAATTGTTGCAAAATCAAACAACCAGCACCTATCAATTTGCTCCCAAGTCCAAGGAAACTGACACCCTTGAGTCTCCACATTGCTCTTAGCTTGTTGATCAATCAATTGGTATCAGGTCATTTCTCACTAAATGCCTTTCTCTTTTGCATACATAGAAGCCTCAACCCTCTTTGTCAGTCCTGTGGTGAAAGGGAGACAGTTGGACATCTCATGAATTTCTGCCCCGCAGCCAAGAAGATACAGGTAACTTTGCAGCAAAACCTTTGAAGACTCAAGATTTGCTTCAAGGCGGATCATCTGAACAAACTCCTTTTCACTCAACGGGCTGAGGCACCCCTGTCTAAGTTTCTCATTGATACCAATTGATTCTCCAAACAGCTCCCACGCTGATGGTTGCACATATTTCATGATACTTTTTCTCTATTTTTGTTTCCTGCTTTTCTTGTTTCTTTTCTTCTTCATTTTATCTCCTTTTTGTCTCTCAGAAATGTTTTGATCTCTCATATGCTATCATCTCAACAGCGGCTATGTAGTTTTCTTAGATTTTTCCAGTTTTTTAGTACACATATAGATGTTACTTAGATTCATGGTGTGCAATGCCATTGGCCAAATTACACTTGAAAAAAAAATTGCCATCCTGATTTGACCAGCTGTGACAGGGCTGTGACAGGCTGAAACGTCTGCTCATTTCACAGCTGTGAAAGGCCTGCCAAGCCAGTAGATGTATTATGGATCTGTGATATTCTCCGGAAAAGCACTGCCACTGCCACCGTGAAAGTTTATTACATAATTGAGTTTTTACCATTTTGGACATCCCCTCTAATCGACGGCCTCGTCTCATCCTCTCTTTTCCACCCTTGACCACCCTCGCAACAACGAACGGCACTAGACATCGACTAGATAGATATCGATCAAACATCAATCATCATTCCACACCATCTCAGAAATTGCTTCCATATCTGCAAGGTCCAGTCAGGCAGGTGATACAGCAACCCTCGCCGACCATCCTCCCCATCATCTACAGCTTTTCCCCCCTTGGTCTTTCTCCAGCGGCGGGGTCAATTAATCAATATCAAACCATTCGGTTCATCCATCATGACGATCTCATTCCCGTCCACCTCAAAATCTTACACAGCACCCAGGCTTCCTTGCTCTCGAATACTCCTTTACACCTTTCTAGTCACTCAGCTCAGCACTTTGGTACGATCCTCCGCTTGCTACTACGATAGCTTCAGTGGTCGCACGGTCTGCGATGGACTCTCCTATGGTGCTCGTCTTGCAATTGCCGCTGCTATTACCATCGTCGGAGCTCTTGCCTTAACTGGAATATCTTATGTCGTTCGCAAACGATTCTACAGTGCAAGAGTCCCACCTCCAGTTTCAGCCGTTAGTCATCATATTCAGACAAATCTCCACAAACAACCACATCATCTCGTGAATTTATGACTAATCAGCCTTATTCTTTCTCTCACTTCTACACAGGGCTACTACGGTCCACCACAGACTTCTTATCCTCCGAATGTAGCCTACGCCCAACAACCTAATGTATATCCCGGCGCACCTCCACCTGCCCCAGCATACGCACCCCCCGCCGGCCCACCCCCGCCGGGCTACAATCCTGACTTTTATAAGCAAGGTCCCCCACCCCAACATCCATGAAGTGGCTGGCATCCCAAAAGAACTTTGACTGACAATCTGTAACTCTGCTAATATGTAATCTTACATGTCCCCTTATTTCTACACCATATGCTCTGGCTTTAACATATCCCACAATCATCCCAAACCTCGCTTTTTATCATTTATCATATGGAACTTCTTCTCTTTCTCTGCATCCTCAATCTTGTTCATCCTCCTTCTTTGCTGCATTCAAGTATTCCACTACACATTCGAAAAGCTTATTAATATATGCAGAGTGATGGCTTGTGAACTGGGTGCATCGTTAGGTGACTTCATCAATATTGTTTTTGGTTCCAAATGCAGAGTAGCTTATCTTAATCAGATCAGTAGACTGGTTGAGGTACACCATGACACATTGGTAAAATGAGCCAACAGATACCATTGAATTTTCAGCTGCTGGAATCAAGCTCAGAAAGAAATGACCATCCAACAATTACTGCTACCACACCTGCCTGCCACTGAGTTGTGAGATTGGAGAGTTTAAGTAGAATTTTATTCACAAGCTGACGATGATGTTCTGTGATTACATGTACGCGGGCGTTACTGCAGACGGTATAAGAATTTGTAAGTAGCCTGCTCCTCAGCTTATCTCCATGCCATCAATGTATAAGATAAGTGCCCGAGCACATTATCAAGAATACCTTGCATGTTTGGAATCTTACATACATTTCCTGTACAAATAGCCTGAACCATAGCCATTTTTTGTGGTATGCGTACTTGCTGTGCATTTTGGTAAATTGTATACATTTTCCATTTTGCATCTTCAGGCGATATACATAACTGACCGTTTTCAAGACGAAGATTGGAGTCCAAATAATTTCCGTGATATGTAAGGTCCTTCTTTGTTGTAGTCAGGCTAGAGGAAAATTTTAGCAAGAAAAATTAGTATCTGGTCTTTTCATGAAAATCAACGGCGGTAAATTACATGCATTCCATTTGATCGAGAGGATCAAAAGTCAAACGGACCTTTGACATCCACAGTTTCGTTGAGCTAGCATCATTAAAGACCAATTTGGCAACAATACATCCACCCAAGAACCCAAGATATTCTGGCTTCCCTTTAAACTCTGAAAAGTATTCGGGTACCTTTAACGGCTTAAATATGCCATCACTTGGAGGACCGGATTGCGAAACTAAATTCAACCCAGAGTTTCTTGACTGCAGTTCAGCAGAAATCGCAATTCCAAGACCTAAGTATCGTTATTTGTCGTAAACTGGAATCAATTTCATGTTTGCCAAAGAAGCTGGAAAAAAGAAGTCAGGAGACAGCTTACCTTCGGTACGACACATAAACCCACTTCCATCAGTCAATACAAACTGGCCAACTACATCTTTCCGCTGTTCCAAGCCTATAATCTTGCTGATCCCACGATGTATTGACTCGACCAATGAATCATCTTCACATATGAGTTCGTCGGTATACCTGGCTGCATATTTTTCCAAGCCAAACCTTGAAAACACTGGGCTTATCGATCTCAGCAGCCCCGGCGCGAAGAGAGGTTCGGCGTGTCGGTGTCTGGTCTTAGAGACTCGGATTCCTGCCTGTTCTCGAGGGAGTGGGAGCGATTCAGCGGACACTGGGATGGTCTGAGACGGTTGACAATCTAGTAAGGGGCTAGGAGGCGCGCTAGGGTTGGCGGGTTGTTGAGAGTTGGATAGGCTGGAAACAATGATGGTGTCTGTCTCCTTTTGGATCTCCGCTACAAGTTTACCCGTTTGTGTGGACCGGCGAGCTGCTTGGGATGAATTGTTCGACGTATTCCTTCCTATGATCTTGTCCGCCTTCCCACTAACGATCGCTTGCGCCACATCAGTAATCCCGAGTTCTTCTTCCTCCTGACTGTGTAGATCTGCAGCAGTCAATGCGAGGCTGTGGAGCTGGGGCTCGAAGCGAATAAGGCTATCAGCTTTGAGATTCAAGACGAAAGCTAGCAAAGCATGGTAAAGTGCCTCTACTCGATGGGTGGGATTCCAGCCAAGTTGAGTGGGCAGTTCCGGATTTTCATTCAAGAGTAAGCTGATCAGATAGTCGTCACAGTCCTGTTCGCCAATTGGATAGAAATGGCAAGATTGATTGAGGACGATTGAATCGCTAACAAAACCGATCAAAGTTGATCGGGCACCAATGTCAATCGTGATTCCGCTGGTGGAATTACAGGCCAGTATTTGGAGTAAAGGAGATTCGCCCAAAAATAGTGCGGGTGCCTGTAAGTTTTCAAAAAACAATTTTGTGAATTTATCTCGGATCGAACTTGGCAGGTTGGGTGGGATTGAAAGTAGGATATGTTGAGCGACCGGCGGCTTGGAGAGTTTCAGACGATTGAAGAGTAAATGCCGACTAGATGGATAAGAATCAGCGGCAGATTTGTATCAACCGTTGAGTGGGTCGATTCACGGTGTTTGAAAGCAAGAAAAAAGCAGACGAGCTGAATTATTTGCTTACGAGGATCGAAATAAAAAGGAAGAATGAAACAAAGAACTAACAAAAGCGCGTCGAGTGCCTTCCAATCGGTTACGAGTGGGCTCGTTTGCGAAATTTGACGACCATGATGAGATTCGTTTGAGAAAATCTGAATGGGAACTAGATCAGACTGAGGTTCGAATGTGTAATCAGTCCATTTTCGAGACGTGTTTGGTTGGGCTAGTTCAGTTTTAACGTAAGCAATCGTTGGAAGGGTGATCGAAGGGGTCAAAATGACTTCAGGAGAGACGCCCAATCCAACCTGAACCGAATGAGCGTGAGTGGAAAGAGAGACAATGAGTAGATTTGCGTCCCTGAATGCAGCCTAAGAGGTAAGGTCGGTCACGTCGAATCAGTGCTGGGGCTGGGTGTTTTGCGTTGAAGTAATTTTGGATTATACTTACCATTTGGTTGTAGCATCAATCAACTTTTCTTCGGATATATTGCCCTTGGATGATTATCCGCTGTTTGAAATCGTTGAATGCTTGAAGGGTGGGCGGCGTTGCTTGGCGCGGCGAAGATTTCGCGTGTTGGATGACAATCCGATAGTCGCAGGAGCGGGCCGGGCCGATGGGGGCCAGAACCGGCTAGACTCCCGCCCGGCGCGATTGCTTAGTTCCAGAAACAAGACTACACCACAGACGCACTTTGATGAAAGGTCATTTGTCTTCAAGACAAATACGCAAGAAAAGCCGCCTAAAAGAAAATAATTGGTCTTGAGGGCGGCTTTCAGATTTTTTAAGCTTGGCCTGGCAAACCTCCAATCTGTGGGGTCTTCAGGTTGACTTGAGGACCATGGGTGGTTCTCAAGATGACTTGAGAACCACCAATGGTTCTCAAAATGACTTGAGAACCACCAATGGTTCTCAAGATGACTTGAGAACCACCAATGGTTCTCAAAATGACTTGAGAACCACCAATGGTTCTCAAAATGACTTGAGAACCACCAATGGTTCTCAAAATGACTTGAGAACCACCAACTATTCTCAAGATGACTTGAGAACCACCAATGGTTCTCAAGATTACTTTAGAACCACCAATGGTTCTGAAGTCAACTTGACAACCATTTTTGACTTGAGAACAACCAATGGTCTTGGAAGCCAACTTGAGAACCAAATTCCTTTGGTTCTCAAGTTGTTTTCCCTCCTTTCTCTGAGCAAAAAGGGATTTTGTGTCCAAATCAGACTCCTTTGCCTGAGCAGGAAGGTAGTCTGGAAAGCTCCCTTTGGAACCACATGCATATCAGCCTGCAAACCACTCCAGTGGTTTTCAGGCTGATCTGAAGACTCCAAGAGTCTAATCTTCTCTGCAAAGATTGGACTAGAGTATTTCTCATTAAGAGTTAAATCCTTCATAATGTGAAATCTGACCAATCCCTTCTAGCCAAGCGGAAAATGATCTTGAGCTTGCTTTCCTGGACATTTTCAGTTGATGAGTTCCAGCTTGGGCTGAAATTTGACAAAAGTTATTGCCAAGCCCCTTTGTCAGCCTGGGTGTGAAACTGACCATGGTTAATGGTTGTAACTAAGCCAGGTTGATGATTCAAAGTATTTTGGTTGGTTAAATGTCCTGTAAAAAGGATATTCCTCAATCAGTAAGTCTTGTCTGAGAGGCTTTCTCTAAAAAGGGTGCATCCAAATCAATACAGAGTATTAATAGGCATCCAAGGAGTTACTCACTTGGGTTCCTGGTTTCTACCTTATTGAAGGTAGGTTGTGGCCAATTCTTGAGGTAATAACAGTATTAAACGATAGATTATCCAGAATTGGGGTATGGTTGGAGAATGGGTACTAAGAAAGGTAAATAACTCTAAGGTATGTACTGTGCTAAGGTGTTCTAATATTTCTCTTGGGGATAAACAACTGTTTAAAGTCTGTTTATATATTGTAAGATCTCCTCAGGGGGGAAATGTGAGTGCTTCCAGGACCTGGGAGGTACTGTGGAGCTTCAGGGGGAAGACAGATCCTTTTGGGAGGATCTGTTAATGTTTATGATTTGATTTCTACTAAGGCAGTGTTATGGGACACATCTTTTATCTGTAGTCCTTAGTGGGATTGGATCACATCATTACATTTGTATTAATTGATCTGTTATTAATATTAGTAAAGATATTAACTTGTAATGATGTCATTTGTTATTGGTACATCTTATAAGTATTAATTATTAATATTAATATTTTCTTTTATTTATAAGATATTCAAGTACATATCTTATAAGTGAAATATTCCAATGATAAGGAATGTGGGCGTAATCAGAGGGAAACAAGTGACATCTGTTACTCTGGATATTTCATGTGAAAGGTGGGCAAAGGGCCTAAAAGTTATGTGTCTTGTATAACAAGAGTTCATAGAGTAACCTGAATTATTCATGTGTTATTTAATGAATGTATTATTGAAGTAATTATATTAATTATTGTAAAGAGTGTACTTAAATAATAATAAGTTACTACTCTTTAAAGTAATAATGATTAATTAATAATAATAATAATAATAATAATAAATAAGTGGCTGACATCCTTTCTGCCAGTGTGGTGTTCAATTTGTGTGAAAATGCCAAAAGCACATTGTAGAAGCATTGGGATAATACATAAGCAACATTCATTAAAAGAGGAGGAACATTATAATAAAGGTGTAATAAACTTCTACTCAGGACAATATGATTACAGAAATCACAGTGTTATGGGGAATGGAATGCAGGGAAATGGGTACATAGGATGGAATAGGGTACAGAGGAAGGGAATAGAAGAGGTGGAAGGTATTGGGAGAACATGTCTCATCCAGGGATGGAAAGAAGGATGGTAAGTTATTATTGTTACAGGCAGTTTTATAAGGGTATACTACTTGAATAAGGGTAAAACTACCTTGATAAGGGTGGTATATGGCTTTATAAGGGTCTAGGAATAAGCATTTTCTGGTATTTGAGGTATGAATTAATTATGTGAGGAGGAGGAAGGGAGGAGAGGCTTTGACCCCCAATATTCTGAGTGGAAGGAGGTAACAGCAGGTCATGCTGGCACATGGACAATATGCAAGGATGTTTGCTCCCCTTAGAAACACAGGAAATCCTGCAATATAGGACATTTAGGCAGATAATTTGTACAAGGAGGGTCCCTGCAGCATAATTCCCTTGTTGTTTTGCAGGTAGTGTGGTACATTATCCAGTTGCTGTGCAACTGATTATAGCCCTTAGCAACATATGATATCATGCAGTGCAGCATATGCAGGCAGATAAGGTTTACAAGGAATTCCCCTGGAGCTAAAATTGCTCCATAAAATATGATGCATAATAGAGATGGAGAACAAGAGAAGGTGGAAGAGATGTGAGGGGAGAAAAAGACCATAATTCTGAAAAATACCACTGGATCATTTTATCCATCATCATCAGAAGTTGTAAAAAGATCTACAAGTGTAGTGGTTTGAGGTATCTCGGTCTGATAGAGATTACTATATAAAAGTAAGACCTATCTTGGAATCAGCCATATGTTTATAAATATTGATTACAAGACTCTTAGTAATTTGAATGAGGAACTCCTCCCCGACAATGAGGTTATACAACCTCATTGCCAGGAAGGAGTTCCTCCCCGGTGTGGGAGAACTTATATACCAGAGGTGCAGCACTGAAGCTGAGCCCGCAGCCGCGGGCTCAGCGGCAGACTGAGGCTGAGGTAAGGGGGGTATCTACCAAATGTCATCGGACATTCCGCGGGGAAAAGCACAGGGCGCAGCATGTGACATTCTATAGTTGGCGCGGGCGATCGGTCGAGCGGACGAAGGCCGCTTCAGTATGCGCGACGTAATGGACCGGGCGGAACCACGGGGTTCGGGGCGCCAGGCCGCAAGCGGAGCGGGGGCAGAAGAAGCGGAGTCGTGCGCAGGGAAGCGACAGACGGCTGCGGGGGTCAACGGGGTATAGTAGTCGGGGACAGGCTGCGGTGCGATGCGGGATCAAGGAGACAGGCAAGTAGGGTTCCAGGGACAGTACCGGGGAATGCGGGACATGATCGGGGGACTGTTGTATAAAAAGAGTGTTGTACCAGGGTTGCGGGATTTCTTATCTTATCTTATCATCACAGTAGATAGCTATCAACTACGGCGTATATAAGAAAATCTCAGTGTTTAGAGTTCTCTCAGCGATTATTCAGCGTGTGCGGAAAAGCGGAACTGCGTAGGGCATCATCAGGACGACGAACGCAAGAGGAACGGTCCCCTTGCTGAGTATCAGGTGTTGCAGGGAAACCAGTTGATTCTCCGCTGACAGTGTTTATCCCGCAGAGGAAATCAAAGAACCACCGGAACCAACCAGGAAGAAGGGCAACCTAACATTTCTGTTACCGAGGTCGTCATTATTTCCACATATTGGGGGTCTGGCCGGGAACTTCTTTCTGTTTCCAACCTGCGGACGGGTCAAGACATTCGTCTTTTTCTTTATTTTTTATATATCGTTTATCATTGTTCGAGGATGAGTGGTTCTGACACTTATCTTCCTACGACTGCGTCGGGCGGAGCGTCCTCCTCCAAGTTCACCCTCCCTCCCGCCAAGTTCGTCCCTCCCCCTCCGAAGGGGGGAGGTCTGGGTACCTACGGCATCACGTCGGAGGTCAACATGGACGACGGAACGGAGGAGAATCGGAAGGGGAAGCAGGCGGCTGGTGAAGCGCCGGTAGGGGTGAGGAGGCAAGGGTTGGCGTCGGACCCACCGACGGGCGTCAAGATTCGGCCGCGGGATTTTCCCGCAGTCCGATTCAGTATCGATGCGGTTGATCGATTTTTGAGTCGTTTCGAATTGGCGGCGGAAACCGAAGGGGCGTCGGACGGCGACAAGGTTCGTCAAATCGTCAACTTCATTCAGTCCGAAGAAGAGTTGCGTGATGTGGAGGAAATGGAGGGGTACGAGGCGAAGAACTGGGAGCGTCTGAGGGAGGAGATGTTGGAGAAGTGGGGTCCGCGTCAGCAACGGTATCGGGAGGCGGATTTGGAGAATCTCGCGTCGAGCAAGGCGGCATCGGGTGGGGTCAACGATCGAAGGGCGTTCGATGAGTACGTCACTTCCTTTGATCGCATCGTGAAGTACCTTAATCGCAATGAGGTGATCATTGGGGAGCCGGCGTCGGTCAAGCGGAGTTTCCTCAAAGGGCTCGCCACGCCGGTTCAGGAGCGGGTGCAGCGGAGGCTGTACGATCAGAACCTCATTCGGCGGTCGAGGGATGGAGGGACCCTGTTGCCCGACTTGGCGTCGCTTAGGGGAGCGGTCCGGGCGGAGTTCGACATGATGGAGTTGGTGGCCGAGAATTCGGGAGTGGCGATCTCGACCGGAATCGGGCCGGTGATCTCTTCCCGGAACACGGCGCCGGTGGCGCCCGCTGAAGTGGCGGAGTTGGCTGACACCTTGAAGGAGCTTCGTTTGTTCATGCAGAAGACGGTTCAACGGGAGTCCCAGCCTCAAGCGTTGGCACCGGCCGACGGTCAGCGGAGCGGTCCTCCGCGTGCGGGGCCTCCGGGGCTTCATTGCACTTATTGCGGGTCGAATACCCATTATAAGTCTCGATGTCAAGAGTTGACGGACGACTTAAACGGTAGGCGGGTGAGGATCTATAACGGCGATTATTTCCTCCCTAGATCGCGTGAACCGATCGAGGCGGCCGTGCCGCGCGACGTGGTTCGTGCAGCGGCGGCAGGGCAGGGGGAGACGGCGGAAGGCCCGAAGGCGGAGGTCAAATCCTCGATGGGTATAGTTGTCGGGACGTCTGGATGGACTCCCCCGGCTGTCCAATCAGAGGTGTGGGCCATCCAATCCGATGAGGTGACGGCCCGCTATGGCGGGTATGACCGCATGGATGTGGATCCTCCAAAGAAGGGCAAGGCGAAGGAAGTTTCGCAGCCTGGAGGAGTGGCAGTGCCCACCGGGAAAAAGAAGGCGGCGGAGTTGGCCAAGCGCGCGCTGAACGGGGATGGCCCGCTGACTCTTTCCATCAAGGAATTGGCGTCGGTTTCCCCTCTAATGGCGGAAGAGCTCATAGCGTCTCTTAAGGAGAGTGCGGGCCTCAAGGCGGAAGGTAATCGGGTGGCCTTCGACGTGAGTTCAGCGGAGGCCGAACATTCGTGCCGACACCATCCGGAGGAGTTCCCGTCGGACTCCATTTCCTGCCCCCTTGGTTATGTTCAGATGACCATCGGGGACCAGCAAGTATGGGCGATGATCGACAGCGGGTCGATGGTCAACCTTTTGCCGGCGGAGGTGGCGCAAGACTCGGATCTCGTTACCCGACAAGCCAACATCGGCTTGCGAGGAATCGGCGGCCATGAGTGCGAGGTGGCGGGTGTGGTGGAGAGTGAGTGGGTGGAGGTGGCGAAGACCAGGCGGAGGGTCTCATTCTTGGTGGTGAGGTCCTCCGAAGTCATCCTTGGACGGCCGTTCTTGTTCGCCTTCCGAGCCGGTCTTCGGTTCGATTCGGTCCGCAAGGAGGAGGTCCTTTCGGTGGCGGACTCCCGAGGGCGACGGTTCGCGACGACGATCTGTCGGCCATCGAGCGGTCGATGGGAGACCCGGCTGGGGCCGGAGGTGGGAGAGGAGGAGTGCCGAGGGAGGGAGAAGCAGGAGGCTTCCCCCTTGGCACGGGGTTTTTAGGTGTCGGCCGATCAATCCGCACGATGTCAGCTCTAGCATCGCGCGGACGGTCGACTCCTAAAGAGCGGGAAGGAATAGGGGATGATGGGGCGGAGGCAAAAGACCCAAAAGTAAGTCCTCCCAATTGTGCACCTCCGAGGGTATCTACTACCATTCGTAAAACCCTACCGAGTGCCACGTACGTGAGCGAATTCCTTTCGTCTGGTCATAGGCGGAAATCTTGGGAAGTCGGTCCGCACTCGGAACCGGAGGTCTGGAGAGAGGGAATGGAGGAGGAAAGCGATGGAGCGGGGGCAACCAGTCTAGAAGTAAGTCCTCCCAATTGTGCACCGCCAAGGGTTTCTACTACCTTTCGAAAAACCCTACCGAGTGCCACGTACGTGAGCAATTCCGTTTCGTCAGGCCACAGGCGGAGTTATCGGGAAATCGGTCCGCAAGATGAAGTGGAGGTGTGGAGTGAGGGGACGGAGGAGGAACACGATGGAGCGGAGGCAAAAGGTGTAGAAGTAAGTCCTCCCAATTGTGCACCATCAAGGGTTTCTACTACCGTTCGAAAAACCCTACCGAGTGCCACATACGTGAGCGATCCTTTTCCGCCCGATCATAGGTGGAAACCTCGGGAGTTCGGTCCGCATCAGGCGACGGAGGTTTGGGAGGAGGATGAGGAGGTTTCGGAGGGAAGAGCGGAGGAAGGTTCTTTTGGGGCGGAGGCAAACAGTGCAGAAGTAAGTCCTCCCAATTGTGCACCGCCAAGGGTATCTACTACGTTTCGAGAAACCCTACCTTGTGCCACGGTCGTGAGCGAATCGAGAGTCTTTGGTTTCCCAGTCCGCAGGATCTCAGCGGAAGAAGGCGTCGTTCTACGGAGGGTGGAATCGGGCGGGGCAAAGTATAAGCCGGTGGCGCGGAAGGTTAGGCCGCGGAATGAGCCAATGCCGCAAAGCTTGAACTCACCGTTGAAGCCCATCCAGTGGGGGAGAGACCCCTATCTTACCCCACTTTCGGTGCGGCCTCCGGAATTCGTGCCGACAGAGCGTATCACGGATGAACGGATGGCGAGTCTCAACTTCGGACCTCCGGGGTGGGTGAGCCAGGAGGAGTGGAAGCTCTTAGCCCAGGTCGTCACCTTGCGGGCGAAAGCTTTGGCGTTTTCCCCTGAAGAGCGCGGGCTGTTGGACAGGGGAATAGGGGAGCCTTATCGGATTCCGGTGATACCCCATGAACCGTGGCAGATCAAGCCAATTCCGGTTCCGGCGACCATTCGCGATACCTTCACGGAGTTGGTACGGGAGCGGGTGCGGACGGGGTTGTACGAGCAGTCTTGCTCAAGCTACTCCAGCCCAATTTTTCCGGTGCTGAAACAAGATGGGACGAGTTTGAGGATTGTTCATGATCTTCAGAGACTGAATTCCGTTACCATTCTGGATGCAGGGCTTCCTCCGCGCGTCGATGAGTTCGTGGAGTCCATGGCAGGGCGGGTTTGCTATGGGTTGGTTGATGTCATGGGCGGGTACGATCAGCGGGAACTGCACCCCGAGTCGCGGCCACTCACGGCTTTCGAGACTCGGTTGGGGCGTATGCAGCTGACTCGTCTTCCGCAGGGAGCCACCAACTCGGTAGCAGTGTACCAAGCGCAGATGGCGTGGATCCTCCAGGACGACTTGCCTCATCTTGTCCAGATCTTCATTGATGACGCGGGGATCAAGGGACCGAAGTCGGATTACGGCGGAACTGTCTTGGTGGACAACCCGGGCATCAGGCGTTTCATTTGGGAGTATGCGGTCACCTTGGAGCGAATCTTGTTCCGGATCGAAACCGCGGGTCTTACGGTTTCAGGGAAGAAGTTTGCGGTCTGCGTTCCGGCTTTGGAGGTCCTCGGTCATGAAGTCTCAGTTCGCGGGAGGAGCATCACTCGGGCTAAGTTGAACAAAGTCTTGGAGTGGCCAGTTCCGAAAACCGTAACTCACATCCTTCAGTTTTTAGGGTTGTGTAGTTATGTGCGGATGTTCATCGAGCGGTTTGCGGAGATCGCAAGCCCGATGAGGCGGCTCACTCGCAAGGGGACTGAGTGGAAGTGGACCGAGGAATGCGATCGCGCGTTCACCCGGCTGAAGGAGATCGTCGGTAGGGAGATCACGCTCAAGGATCTCGATTACGGGAAGGAGGGAATTCGGTTGGCGGTTGACTCCAGTGAATTCGGTGCGGGAGGCGTGCTGACGCAAGAGGAGGACGGGAAAGATCGGCCGGTTCTTTACGAGTCGATTACCTTCACGGAAACCGAGTCGCAATACTCCCAGCCGAAGCTTGAGCTGTGCGGGGTCACCAAGGTGGTGCGGAAGCTGCAACACGTGTTGTGGGGGGTGTTCTTCGAACTCCTAGTTGATGCGGAAGCGCTGGCGAGGATGATCAACTCTCCTACTCTCCCTAATGCTCCAATGACTCGATGGGTGGCTTACCTTCAATTGTTTTCTTTCAAAGTGGTCCATGTTCCGGGGAAGGCGTTCACAATGCCTGATGCATTGTCGAGAGTGGCGGAAGAGGAGGGAGCGGAGCGGTTCCGCTCAGCAGAGGCGTTGGACGTGGAAGAACGGCTGATGAAAGCGGGCGCGACGACGGTCGGCATCGAACTTCCCCTTCGCCAGAGCGGGAAGTACGAGCTGATGGAGACCTACCTGAGTACCCTCAATTTCCCTGATGATACTTCAACCGAACTGAAAGCGTGGGTTCGTCGGAATAGCGTCAACTTCTTTGTGAGGGAAGGTCAACTGTGGCGTAGGCGGTCTCCCATACCGCTGGTGGTGGCGACTTGTCGAGCGAGCCAGGAAGTCATCCTTCGGAGCCTCCACGAGGAGTTGGGGCATCGGGGCGAGGTGGAGACGCGTGCCCGCGTTCGGCAGCGTTTCTGGTGGCCTGGTATGGTGAAGTCAGTCCGTGACTGGGTCCGGAGCTGTGAGGCGTGTCAGCGCCGGAGCTCGGCGCTCCCCAAGGAGGTGGGAATTCCGACAGGAGAGGATTCGTTGTTCAGTCGGATTTCCTTGGATGTTGTCCACATCAAGGCGGGTAAGTACGCCTACTTACTCGTGGCGAGGGATGATCTGTCGGGGTGGGTCGAGGCCATCACTTTGGTCAAGCTGTCGGCGGACAAGGTCGGCCAATTCCTGGAGGAGTTCTGGTTCTCGCGGTTCGGATGTGTGCGGCTGGTCACAGTGGATGGGGGTGCGGAATTCCGAGGAAGTCTGATGAAGCTGGTTCAGTCATGCGGGGCGAAGTTCGGCAGGGTCACGGAGTATTATCCGGAAGGCGCCGGGATGATTGAGCGGGGACATCAGCCAATCAAGAACACGCTGGTGAAGATGTGCGGGGAAGACGGCCGGAAGTGGCATCAATTCCTTCCGGCAGTCCTTTTCGCGGATCGGATCTCAACCAAGCGGGGCACCGGTTATTCGGCGTACGAACTCCTGTATGGGCGACAGCCTGTGTTGCCGGTCGATATCGAGATGCTCACTTATCTCGCTATCGACTGGTGGAAGGTGAAAACTTCAGAAGAATTGTTGGAAGCGCGGGCGGAACAACTTCTTCGACGAGAGGAAGTTGTCGAGAAGGCGGCGAAGCGCTTGCGGGAATCTCGGGCGAAGTCGGTCCGCTATTGGGACGAGCGTTGCGCTCACCGGTTGCGGGACCCTTTGCGGAAGGGCGATCTTGTCCTCCTGTACAATCGGAGCTTGGAAACCCAGTGGGGAAAGTTGTTCGCCAACCGATGGAACGGGCCTTATCGCGTGGTCAGCAAATTTCCGGGGGGAAGCTATCAGTTGGAAGAATTGGACGGAACCCCGTTGAAGCGGAAGGCGGCGGCATCCCACGTGAAGCGGTTCTACGCTCGGGGATCGACGTCGTTCGACGAAACCCTCGTTTCAGGATCTGAGGACGAAAACGATGAAGACTCGGATTTGGAGCCAACTCCTTCGGAGCCGCCCGCCGATGAGGCGGGTCGAGCGGAGTCTCCCGGCACCGATGAAGAGGTGGCCGGTGAGCGTTCCTTGCGGCGAAGTGCGAGGAACAAACCGCTGAGGACAGCGGCCAAAAGCGGGGGGAGGATGGGGGCCATAGGCCAAGCCTTAATTGGTGAGGGGGTGCGCTAGCTGGTCTACAGCCGGATAAACTAGCCACCCCAGGATGTCAGTCACCCTAAAGCGGGTTGTATTTGTGTTTTGTGAATGGGTTTACTGGTTTTCTCTGTTATATATTCAGGATGGCGAGGGGTACGGGGAATTGTGCGGAAATTCCATCTGGGGCGGTCCAGGTACCTCGGCGGGCGGGTTGGGTTTTTCGTTTCAGGACTTCATAGATTGCGGGCGTGGTTTCTTTCTCTCATCTTTAGGTTGCGGGTGCGGTTTCTCTTTCTTTCAGGATTTCGGCGTGGTATTTTCAAGTCATCAATTTCCTCAAGTTATCAGTTTCCTCAAGTTATCAGTTTCCTCAAGTCATCAGGTTCATCAAGTTATCAGTTTTCTTCAAGTTTTCTCAAAAGTGTCAATCTCAGTTTCAGGTTTTAGTAGCGCAATTAAAAAAAAAAAAAAAAAAAAAAAAAAAAAAAAAAAAAAAATGGAAGTGCGGGGACTAAGTGGTTCTCAATCCGGGGCGGTCCGGGCACTCGTGACTTATTTTTGTTTTGTTTCTCTCAAGTACCTCACTTTGGCACAGGTGCTTGTCTCAGGTTAGCGGGGGCAAGCATATGGCGCATAGTATTTCAGCATAGGGGAATACAAGAGGGGAAAGGGATACAAGGTATAGAGTAAGTGAAAGAGAAGTCCGAAGCGCTCAGTCCAAGAACACAGCGGGTCGGAGGCGGGCGCGCAGCGCGGCGGAAGACCGGTGGAATTCTCGGAGCATTTCTCGGCGGGTTTCGGCGGGGATCGTCACCGCTTTCTTCAACAATCCTTCGACCAGCGAGGTCTGACCTTCCAGGAACGGGAGGAGGTCCGCTTCAGGGACACCGGACTCGTATTCGTCGTCGGGGATTGCGGCCCGGTATGGCGACTCGAGAAATCCGGGTGCGGGAGCAGCACCAAGAGGTCGGGAAGAAGAGGGAACGGGAGCCGGAGAAGGAGTGCGGAGAGGGGGAGGGGAAGCGGGACGGGGTGGTAGGAGGGAGGTCATAGATGGGGGGGAAGGGGTAGGTGAAGGGCGAGGAGGTAAGGGAGGGGAAGGAGGGGGAGGAGGTGTTGGTGGAGGTGGAGGTGGCGGGATGGGCGAAGGGGGTGGAGGAAGGTCTGGGGAAGGAGGGACGAAGAGGGTGGTTCGCGGGGGTGGTTGAGGTGGGGTGGAAGGTGGGGGAGGAGGGGTAGGTGATGGAGGAGGGGGAGCATGGAAGGGAGTCTGGGCTCGGCGGCGCGGAAGGGGAACCGGGGATGGTCGCGGCGGAGGGATCGGAGAGCGGCGAGGAGCGTTTGGGTCCATTCCGGCGCCAACGTTGACGCGGTGGCGAGTCGCCCAGGCTCGGAGGGCGGCGGCCCAGGTCGGTCCATCGGGGAAGTTCCTCCGTTCAGGTTTCGGAGTCATACGATCAGTTCCGACGGGAGTTCTCACGCGATCGGAGCGATGGCGGCGTCGAGGAGGGGAAGGGGTGGAAGAGGAGATGGAAACGTGGTCTGGAGTGTCGGAGGAATCCTCGCGGCGGCGCCGTTTCTGACGGGATTGATTTCCGGAGCGGGAACGAGGCTGGGGACGAGGACCGGTTCTGCGGGACAGAGAACATTGGCGATGGGACCGAGCGCAGGCCGTGCAGGCAGCTCCAGGCGCGGGTTGGGAGCAAGGAGAAGAAAAGGAAGCGTGGCTGGACCGTGCAGCGCAGCGATCACAGGGGGGTCGGGGATAGGGCATGGTGGGTATGGGATAGGGAGGTGGGTATGGTGGGTGTATGATCGAGGTATGGGAAGGTGGCGGGTAGTGTGGGAATCGCTGAGGACAGGATTCAAAAGCGAGGGGGATGTGGGAGAACTTATATACCAGAGGTGCAGCACTGAAGCTGAGCCCGCAGCCGCGGGCTCAGCGGCAGACTGAGGCTGAGGTAAGGGGGGTATCTACCAAATGTCATCGGACATTCCGCGGGGAAAAGCACAGGGCGCAGCATGTGACATTCTATAGTTGGCGCGGGCGATCGGTCGAGCGGACGAAGGCCGCTTCAGTATGCGCGACGTAATGGACCGGGCGGAACCACGGGGTTCGGGGCGCCAGGCCGCAAGCGGAGCGGGGGCAGAAGAAGCGGAGTCGTGCGCAGGGAAGCGACAGACGGCTGCGGGGGTCAACGGGGTATAGTAGTCGGGGACAGGCTGCGGTGCGATGCGGGATCAAGGAGACAGGCAAGTAGGGTTCCAGGGACAGTACCGGGGAATGCGGGACATGATCGGGGGACTGTTGTATAAAAAGAGTGTTGTACCAGGGTTGCGGGATTTCTTATCTTATCTTATCATCACAGTAGATAGCTATCAACTACGGCGTATATAAGAAAATCTCAGTGTTTAGAGTTCTCTCAGCGATTATTCAGCGTGTGCGGAAAAGCGGAACTGCGTAGGGCATCATCAGGACGACGAACGCAAGAGGAACGGTCCCCTTGCTGAGTATCAGGTGTTGCAGGGAAACCAGTTGATTCTCCGCTGACAGTGTTTATCCCGCAGAGGAAATCAAAGAACCACCGGAACCAACCAGGAAGAAGGGCAACCTAACATTTCTGTTACCGAGGTCGTCATTATTTCCACACCGGCGATGAGGTTGATTAAACTCATTGTTGGGGAGGAACTCCTCCCCAATTGAGGCTGTATAACCGGCCTATTGGCCTATGGGAGACTGTACAAGTCTCCCATAGGCCATAGGCCCGGGCGTGCAGGCCCACCCGCATGTATATTGGCTTGCAGGTGGGCCGTCAACAAGCACGCCAATGGTGGGGGCCAAAGCAATCTGGACATACTTTCCAGGCAATTTGATCCTGGTCTGAGAGTTTCAAGGCTGAAATCACAAGAGAGTGTGTCATATTTTTCAATTTGCGGAACATTCCAAGAGCTTTTAGGAATGGTTTACAGAGCTCTTGAGCCTGAGGAGTGGTAGCTGATGGTCAGGTAAACTAGTAAATGAAAGACAAAGAATTAAAAGCAGAAATGTAGATACATGTTTCCTATTCTTGGCAAAAAGTTGCTCTGATCTAGGCTCAAGCCAGTCTTTGAGTGTAAAAGTGAACAACATACATCCAACATGAGAGTGGGTCCATAAATTGTTATGGAATATCATTAGCCGCATTGAGAAAGCTTTCTGCGGCTGGTTGGGGGAGCCTGGAAGGTAACCCAGTTGCAGAAATCGGACTGTGTTGTGAGTGCAGGGACAGAATTCAAGGGTTGCCCAATGCTGACCTGAGGATTAGATGTAAAGATTCAGATGGGCCAGAATTGGTGTATCCTGACTGTGTAATATCCTCACCCATAATATCAACTAAATTAACCACTTGTTTGGGGGCATTGATAAACGCACACCCATGCCAGGTGCACGCCAGGGGCATTTGGTGTGTTTTCACACCCATTCCAGGCGCACGCCAGGGGCGTTTGGTGTGTTTTCACACCCCCACCAACCCAAATTGGCGGGTTTGGCAGGCACACCAATGGCCAATCCATTGGTGTGCCTGTGAGACACGCCAATACCCATTGGCATGTCTCTTGGCGGCCCACCTGCACGCCCAGGCCAATGGCCATAGGAGACTTATACAGTCTCCCATAGGCCAATAGGCCCAATGAAGTTGTAGAGCCTCATGGCCGGGGAGGAACTCCTCCCCAACAATGAGTTTATACAACCTCATTGCCAGGAAGGAGCTCCTCCCCAACGATGAGGTTATACAACCTCATTGCCAGGAAGGAGCTCCTCCCCAACGATGAGGTTGTATAACCTCGTTGTTGGGGAGGAACTCCTCCCCCGCCATGAGGCTCTACAACCTCATCGCCAGGGGTACGCTGTGGAGGGTTGCAGTCTAATTCCCAGGCGGGAGCTCAATTTGCATGTGATTTGGGAGATAAAGATACTTCCCCGGTCTGAGACAATTGTTTTGGGGGCTCCATGCAGTTTCCATACATGTTCCGCCATCAGTTCCGCTAGTTGCTCCGCATTCATGGTTTTCCTGCATGGGATGAAGTGCGCCATCTTGGTCAGTCGGTCTACTACTGTCAATATACTGTCAGTTGAGCGGGATTCTGGGAGATCGGTGATTAAATCATAGCTAAGTTCTGTCCACAGGCCTGCGGGGATCGGGAGGGGTTCTAAGGTTCCAAATGGCTGTTGGGTGCTAGGATTGACTTTTTGGCAGGAATAGCAGCCTTCCACATACTGGTTGTCAAATTGCTTCATCCCATTCCACACAAAACTCCTGCATACCAATGCCAGCGTGCAGGATCTGCCTGGGTGGCCTGCGGACTTTGTGTCGTGTCTACTTTTGAGGATTGTTGCCCGCAATGCCGTGTCTGCTGGTACTAATATCCGTCCCTTGTTGTAGAGTACCCCGTCTGCTGCTGCTTACCTGGTGTGGTTCCCTGATGGCTTCTGCAACAGCTTAATCCAATTCGTCAATTTTGGGTCAAGCGGGGTCAGTTCCCTAATCTTGGCAATGATCTCAAGGTCAGATAAGGCTAGGTTGTCTTTTCCTGTGTACCCCAAATCAGTCCCCATCACATTGACTTCAAAAAAATGTTCTCCATCATCCATTTCAACCAATTTGTCCAAAAACCAGCTGTCTAGTTCTGCACATTCCGCAACCTCCTCAAACGTCCGCTCTGTGATGTTACCTGGTTTCAAAAGTTGACCAAAAGTCAGCTTTTCTCCCGGTGCTGGGGCAAGGTCCGGTATGCGGGATAGGGCATCTGGTTTTGTTGATTGGTGTCCTGGTCGGAATATGATCTCAAAGTCAAAACATCCCATGGTCTCCGCCCATCTTGCCTGGCTTCTGGTGAGTTGCTTGGTTGTCATGAAGCTTTCCAGGTTACGGTGATTGGTGTACACAATTTCTGTCAGGTGGTGCGGGTTCCCCTCTAGGTATTGTTGCCACTCTTTGAAGGCAGCCACAATAGCTGGTAACTCCTTGTCAAAGATCTTGTAGTTGCGTTCCGCCTGTACTAAGGATTGGGATAGGTATGCTACGGGGTGAAGTTCTTGGTCCTTCGCGCAAACTTGGGACAGCACTGCACCCAGTGCAAATTCAGAGCAATCACATTCAAGGATAAATGGCTTGTACGGGTCTGCAATTTTCAGGATTGGGGCGGATGTGAAGGCGGCTTTGAGGGATTCAAATGCGGAGTTGCACTTGGTGTCCCACACAAAGGGGGTTTCTACTCTTTTCAGGTTGTGGAGCGGTCTGGTCTTTCCTGAGAAATGGTTGATGAATCGGCGGTAAAAGTTAGCAAATCCAATGAATCACTGAAGTTTGGTCACATTCTTTGGTGCGGGCCAGTCAGTTACCGCTTGTACCTTTGCAGGGTCCATTCCGATATGGTTGCATGATATCAACAGTCCTGTCAGATTATAGCTCCAAGAGACCCGCAGCAAAAGCCTCTGAGAAAGCTGTTGAGGTTAGACCCAGCTGCATGGAAAGGTAAGCCCTCCTGCAGTCCAGACTAAAACCTAAACCTAGAACCTACATGATGATGCTGACACAATGTATCAGTTAATGTCAGTAGATAAAAGCAGGCAAGAAACAAGAAGAGATCAAACCAAGATAATCGCACTTGCCGATAGACTCAGCTCAAGACCAAAGAACAATCTCCTAGACAGAATCTCAACTAGTACAACCAAAGGTAAGCTAGTTGAGCTCTAAGGAGGATAATCAGAGAATCAGAACTAACACAGTTACAAACCTTGTAGACACAGATTCAGTAGAACCGTACAGAAACATAAAAGTCAAGCTTATACGTTAGCTGGAGAACACTAACGTAAGCCAAACAGATCCTTAGATAAACAAGAACGACAGACAAGATTAATGCTAATCAAACGTTGAAATAGAACATCAATAATTCCAGGCTCTCAAGCAGAAGCTTAGACAAGACCCTTATCCATTCCTTTCCATACATTCATCTTGTTATCACTTCTCTATTGTCATCTTCAATCTCCCTCCCTCTCTCTATCTCAACAACACAATTCTCTCTCTCTCTCTCACTATATCTCAAAATCAGATTCACAAAATCAGAACCGTAGCTTCTTCTTCTCCATTATCTTCAGACAAGACCCTCGACTGCTTCTAGGTAAGGAGAACAACTCCTTACAACAATGTCATTTTCTTATTTACATTTTTTCATTACAACATCTAACTAAGAAATAAAAACCTTCTAGTTGTTTGCAACCTTTTAAGTCCTAGGTATTCTACTTCCGGCCTTGAAAACTCACACTTTTCGTGTTTCAGCCACAATTGGTGCTTGCTCAATGTGTCCAGTATACTGCCCACTGCTTCCGCATGGTCCAATCCTTTCCGTGTGTAGATCATGATGTCGTCTAGGTATGTGGCGGTGTCCTTCCCAATCCGTCCGAGGAGGATGTCTTGCATGAAGTATTGGAAGTATCCCGGCGCTCCGTGGGTCCAAATGGCATGGTAAGCGGGGCAAATTGTCCTGCCTGGCAGATGAAAGCCAGCTTATCTTTGTTGCCTTCCGCAACTTGGAGGTTCCCATATGCGTTGTGGAGGTCCAGCTTTGTAAAATGTGTCCTGCATCCAAAGGCTGTCAACTAAGTCCATTTTCAGTGGTACTAATTGTTCTTCACGGTTACTGCGTGAGTCTCCGGTAGTCAAAACAGGGCCGTAGCTTTCCGTCCTTCTTCCCATGAATAGGACTGGTGCCGCCCAAGGGGATGTGATCCGCCAAATGGTCCTGTTTTTCAGTCCTTTGTCAATCATAACATCAAGTGCCTTTTCCTTCCTCCGCCAGAGAGATAGCGGGATGATTCTTCCGGCCTGTGGGGTGGCTCCTGGGATCAGGTCTATGCAGAAATCATACTTTCTCCGCGGGGGAAGTCTCATGGCGCTTGATTTCTGGAACATGTCAAGGTGTTGGTGGTAGCACCAAGGTACCAATTCTTCCGTAGTCCATACTGCAGTCGTGGCTTTCCCTTTTGCTACCAATCGGGCCAATGTCGACCACGATGTTTTGGCCGTGCTGATCACTGCTGGGGTATGTCCTAGAGGGGAAAGAGGCTTTCCAGCTGTTTTGGGAATCCAATGCGGGGAAGATGTATCAGACTCACATTGTGGGGGTGTTATTGTGCTATAAGCACACACCCCCTTGTCACTAATCCTAAGCTTTTCCCAAGGGCCTGTAGGCCATTTGCAGGGATGTTGGCGGAGAGGACAATACTGCCTTGGCAGTAGAAATAATCTCATTGGTTAACTGATCAAAGCGTCGGGTCTTGGGGTTCCTTGCGGGGATTGGGAGTCTATTTACGAAGTGTACAAGCTTGCCAGCTGTTTCCCAGGAAGTAAGGTATGGGGCAAGGGTTTGTCAAACTCACATTGTGGGGGCGTTATTGTGCTG
The DNA here is from genome assembly GCA_007896445.1 of Puccinia hordei. NCBI lineage: Eukaryota > Fungi > Basidiomycota > Pucciniomycetes > Pucciniales > Pucciniaceae > Puccinia > Puccinia hordei. Next base: position 562,718 of record RDRW01000258.1, on the reverse strand, counting down.
TAAGCACACACCCAGTCAGACATTGAGACAATTGGCCCACATGTCTACAAAATAATACAAGTCACATAACCCAACAGTTTAAGGACTTGTGTTTATAAAAAAGGGAATAAATTGAACTAAGTAAATTATCTTAAATTTACAAGTTCAATTCCCATAAGACTCATAGATTTTTGTATTTATTTTATATAATATTCATCATTTTAATAAACTAAATAATATTAAGAAATTCCAAATTAAGGAGAGATTACTATCTCTCCATGAATCTACCCGTAAGTATTACAATTTGGTTATGTCTCCTACAAGGAGACTATTATCTAGAATTACCCCATGTAATACAAACTCTTGAGTTATTACATTGGGGAACATATTGTGTAATATTTAAATGGCTGAGATTTCCTTCTAAAGGGAATTTCTCCCCAGATTACCATACAAACCCACCAACCTTACTACAGTTTTAGTGAGTGGGGTTTTATATAATCCTTTAACCAACCTTTCTCTCTATCCCTTATCCCATTTCCTAGTCACTAAGAATCTTATTCTAGTGACTAGAAGTCCTCTCCCACTCTCAGGGAGTAGTTGAGGCAATTGCACTGAGCTTTATAGCCGTGTTCCCTTGTTAAAAACAAGCCTTGTTAAAAACAAGGGTGCCAGCTTCTCCGCTTTTAGCGTAGAGTAGCTTCTTTCCACTGGTCTTAACAGACTATAGTGTGACCCTAGATACTGGCTGTAAATACTGTATACAGTATCCCTACACCTATCTGACATTCACTCCCGCGTCACTTAAGAGACGGGGGCTGACATTTGGGGGTCTGGCCAGGAAATCTTGTCCCAAGACCAACCAACACTAATATTTTTTGATATTGTTAAAAAAAAAAAAATTCTTTGTCTCAGATCGACGAACATATCCCTTCGTCAAGAAAAATGAAAATACTCAAAACACAAGTGAGTCAAATAAAAACTTTTATTCTTTATAAAAGAAATTTATAACAAAATAAAAAATTGATTATTTTTTACCATTGTACAGTGTCCGAAACGAATCAGAAACATACATACGCCGAAGTGGTCAGAGAAGGATCACCAGCACCATCTATTAGTGCTTGATCAGCGGATTTGAACCCAAAAACAATTGTTTCCGCTAAACCCGCTACGGTATCGGAGCCATCAGACGTCAAAAAATTGAAGAAAAAGCCAACTAAAAAGATTCTTAGTCCCGAAGTCGTACCTGTAGAGTGGGATTCAAACAACAGCGACTTACCATCTCTGTTCTTGAAACCCACACCGCTGCCTATTGCTAAGGCTCCATCTACCAGTGTAAAAGAGCTTTCTTTCAAAAGAAAGCCTTCAACAGATCCAGATAACGCTCTCCCAGCTAAGATCATTGCAGTATCCAATAAACCGGCTAATTACTTTGTTCCACAAGGAAGGACAGTTCAATCGATATCATCAGAGTCGTCGAATTATCTGTCCTTGGAGTTCACTTACACAAAGGAACCTTATCGCGTAGACAGCAGCAACTGGTTAGTTTTTTTTAAACAAAAAACTTTTTAAAAATACTAACAGACTAAAAGTATGTCTCGCACTAGGAGCAACCGCCCAACTCTTGTCGAAGCATAAGATTTTACCGGGGCCCCTAGGGGAAGACATTCTTCTAAAGCACACTCCCTCCCTTCAACCACTCCTCCATTCAATTAAATCTCACATAGACTACCTGGAGATAGCCGAGAAAACAAACAACTTGGACATGAAAGTCACCTGTCTGAAGCTGGCGTTGTGGTAATCCATACCTTTTCACATACAAACATCAACAACTTACATTTCCTCTCACATATACTTCATTATTATTACATGATCAGATTCTACATACAAAAACTACCCCTAGTCACTCACTCAAAGTACCCCTGATTTCCCTTTGGTTCAGAAGTTATTGGCATTCTTAGAATATTACCACTTATAACTACATCACTTTACCAATACTACAACCCCATAGGATATTATACAAGGTATTGATTTATAAATATACAGTACATAAATAAAACACAGATATTACATACTCTTCTTTAGTTTATATCTTCTTTGGTATAAAGTTGTACAGCACAGTCATTCATATTACATAGTTACATCTTCTGCCTTTATCATCCTCTTTGGTACTAGTCACATTACATCCTTATATACATAGTTACTAGCTACATTGGCTCATCTTTCTTACACTATCACTACTCTCTTTTTGGTTGTATACCTCTGAACACATTTCCCCTTTCTCTTTACTGCCAGGATCAGCCATCTTGTGCCCTTTTTATAAGTAGAACTCCCCTTAGTTCTATGGATAAATTATGCACTCCCCTTTTATTAAAAGTACAGTTTACATTTACATTCACCTTTAAACCTTTTACATTTACTTTTGCATCAACCTTTACCCAAATAACAATCATAACACATACCCCATACTCTTTCTCAGTGCTTTTCTCACTCCTCTTAAGGTCCCTGCCTCAGATTGATTAAAACAACCTAAGTTCCCATTAGTAGCAGCAGTCTAAGGATTAGTAGAAAATATAGCCACACCTCTTTCTTTCTTTTTCTTAGTGAAACCCTTTCCCCTCAGCATTAGTCAAGAAGGGCAGCCTCATCAGCACCTGTAGCTTCAACATCTTCTATTTACTGGATTTGTTGTCTATTTCCCCTTCAAGCTCTTTCCTGATCCTTTAGGAGTTCCACAGCGTCCAACACCCAGATAATACTGGCAAAGCGGATGAATCAGCTTGATTTCAACAAGAGATTTGGAAACAGGGACTACGTGGCCGAGGGCAAAGCCTTCTGTCAGACAAAGGAATGTCGACAATTCCTAAGGAACCACGGGAAAGATGTACCACCAACCCCTGCACCAGATGATCCTCATCCCCAAAATCTACCCCCTCTGACTCGTTTAACTCCTCACGCGAGCCCGAGTTTAGCGGAGGAAGTACTGTTCTTGGTGAAGCTAGATCCAGAAACGAGGGAGGGAGTGTTCCGCTACCCACCACAGGAGTACTATCAAACATCCCAGCAGTTGTTTGCAGATCCCAACCCTCCTCGAGATCATTGACAGCCTCAATCTTCGCGATCAGGGAAGAGGGACAACAAGAGAAACAACCGCAAGCAGTCTTATCGACAGCCAATCCAAAACTCGTTGAGAGGCAAAAGGCGCCTCAATCACCAGATGTCCATACATCAGGAGATGATCAGACTAAACCAAACATCTCAGGTTCAGTTACAAGCGCTGGAAGCAATGCGGAACCAAAACTGAGGGTTCGCAAACCATCGTCAACACCAAAAGGGCGGGATGATACACGAATCCTAAACGTTGAAGGGATATTTCCCATCCTTCAGAAGCTATTTATTAGCATTGAGAAAATTGTAGATAACAATTCCGCATTACTATCTAAACAAGTACACTCGGAAGTCTCCGTAGATCTAAAAAATGTTATTAGTTGAAATTTTGATTCTCAAGAACAAAAGTTAAAGTCTCTTCTCTTTTCTGCAGAAAATATTGTAGCCATGTTATCTACAAATACCAATCTTGTATCTAGAAACATAACCTCAGAAGACAGTTTCATTAATACTAAGATAAAGCAAATCCAAGGCTCAATTTCGCCTATCATAAACATCCCTGAAATAATATCTGCTTTGAACTCCCTTAATAATCGAGAAGACTTGTCGAAAAAAGCGTTTGACAACCTTTTCAGTCTTATCTATGACAAACTTGAGAGTAACAAAACCATGATCAATAACTTCATCAACCAGCTATCCCTCGGTGACTTTAAAACACGAGCAGATGAAGCTATCGATTCTCACAAATCAGACATAGAGCCAGTTCCTTTTAGAAGAGACAAAGGAAAAAATACAGCTACTAACGACTGTCATCCAAAAAATCAATTGTCAGCAGAAAATCAACTAAAATTAGGTATTACAGGACAACAACAAGTATGTTCCTGTCACAAGAAAATTTCTGAATTGAAATTAGAACATGAACTGCTGCATGAGGTTAACAACAAAATTGATTATCTTATTGGGTTGAACTCTCAACCAATACAAGATATCAACAAAAAAAAATGCTTCTGAAAAGAAGAATGAAGAGAGGTATAGTATTCTGATTAGTAAAATACAAGAATTACCAAATAATAATATAACAACCTGTAGCACACCTGCACTGATGGAGAATAATATACCAGCAACTAATTATAATTTTGATAACTCAGACAATAACAAATTTTGTAACAAACACCAGTCTAAATCTGAAATAGACCCAGGAAGATTGAGTGAATTCTTTGAAGTACCTTCAAAAGTACATAGGGTAAATACGGCAATGAGTAATATATCACCAGAATCTACGAAGGTAATATTACAAGGTCTATCAAAAATGGAAGCTTGGCCAAAATTTTCAGGAGAAGGAGAATATGATCATGTTGACTTTATCAAGTGGATAGACACTATCCAGGAAGATACTAGGATAGAAGACATTGTGATTACTTCTAAGCTCAAGAATATGTTTACTGGTATAGCCCATGAATGGTTTTCAAGTGTAAGAACCATGGTTGGAGATCAACCCTGGTCCTTTTGGAAAGATGCCATCACAAAGAAATATGGCACAGCAGCATGGAGAAGAAAGCTCCTAATGAGCTACCAAAAAGACAAATTCATCCCTGGGTCTACACAAGCTGAAAATTGGGTTACCAGACAATACAAAAGAATTATGGCTTGTGAACCCCAGACAAACCATGAGAGTTTGATTTTCAAATTATTTACCCAAATGGATGGAGAGATCAGCTTTGCAGCCCAAAATTCAATGAAGGACAATCAAACACTCACTTCATTAATTAATTTCTTAGAAGATATAACTGAATATACTAGCATAGGACAAAGAAAAAAGTATGTGGGAAGTAAAACATACCCAAGCAACAAAATCCCTGATAAAAGGGAAACAACTCAAAAACCAGTCCTAGAAGTTAAATGCTATTCTTGTGATAAAATGGGCCACACTTCTAGAAACTGCCCAAAAAACTCTAAAAAAGTAACTACCATAGAAGATCAAAGTGATTCTGACGTAGAATCTGAAAGTAATAAAGATCAGCAAGATAACTCTGCAGCTATAATTTGTGTAGTACCTAAAGAAGTTAACTACTTTGTGACTGCTGTAAGTGGAAGCAATAGAATTTTACAAATGAAATGTAGAGATAAGGATTGCAAAGTACTTTTAGACTCAGGAGCTTTTAAATCGGTTTTCAGTCAACATCACTTGTCTAAATTCTGTGCAAATTGGAAAACATTTGTCAGATCAAAATTCAAAGACAAATTCCATAGTTGTTCAGATAAGCTGACTACTATGGGCATAGTCATGGTGAATCTGAAATTTGGAGAGTATGTTTTTCCAACAGAATTTATTGTTCTTGAAAATGCAGTGGTTGACTACTTTATAATGGGTAATGATTATTTGAGTCATTTTAAAATCTCTATCATGAATGATCAAGGAAGTTACTTCAAAATAGGAAAGGATAATACCAATTACCCCTTTTTATTAGATGGAGCAAAGATAGTAGCTCATAATGCACTGCAAGAAAATTTTGTTCAAGAAGTGGTAGAACAGTCAAAGATTAATTTGTCTCTATCTGATTCACAAAGAAATGATTTATTTGTGTTTCTATCTGAATGCAAGTCTGCATTTGCTACAGTAGAGGAACCATTTGGAGCTATCAAAGGCCAAGAAGTAAAACTTAGCCTTAATATTGATAGACCTTATCCACCTGTTCTTAGGAAAGCACCTTATCCAGCAAGTCCCAGGAGCAAAGAGGCTTTGGAAGAGCACATACAATCACTCATTAAATTGAAAGTTATCAGGAAAGTGGGGGCAAATGAAATAGTTGATATTACAACTCCAGTAATTATAGCCTGGCACAATAACAAGTCTAGATTAGTGGGAGATTTTAGAGCCCTGAATACATACACTAATCCAGACAGGTATCCAATGCCTAAGATAATGGAATCCTTAGCAAAATTGCATAAATCCAAGTACATTACATGCATGGATGTCCTTAAAGGGTTTCATAAAAACCTCATTCATAAAGACAGTAGGCAATTTTTGCGCATTGTTTGCCATCTTGGGATATTTGAATACCTACGTATGCCTTTTGGTATTAAAAATGCACCATCCCATTTTCAAAGGATGATGGATACAGAATTGTCTAATGAGCTGAATCAACTTTGGCTCATTATCTACATAGATGATATTATCATTTTTTCAGATAATTGGGATGACCATATTATAAGACTAAGAACCATACTTCATAAAGTAATAAATATGAAAATGAAAATTTCACTATCAAAATGCCAATTTGGCTTTTCTGAATTAAAAGCTTTAGGTCATATAGTTAGTGGACTTTCTCTTGGAATAGATAAGCACAGAGTAGCTGCAGTACTTCTTAAACCAGTACCTCAAAATGTGAAAGAAATGAAAATGTTTCTTGGGTTTGCAGGATATTATAGACTCCACATAAAATACTTTGGTACTATGGTCTCCAGCCTGTATAAACTTTGTAGTCCCACAGTAGTCTTTGAAATGGCTGCAGAAAGAATACAAGCATATGAATCTATCAAGTTTGCATTGACAAATGCACCCTTACTTTTCCACCCTGATCCAAAATTAAGATTTAAGCTATATGTGGATGCTTTTATGGAAGGAATAGGAGCAGATTTACACCAAGTAAAAATTGTCAATGATAAACCACTAGAAGGTGCAATCTGCTTTATATCAAGACAACTGAAGGACTCTGAAAAAAAGTATGGCGCTTCTCAGCTAGAGTGTTTATGTCTAGTATGGGCTCTAGATAAATTGTACTATTGTCTAGATGGATGTGAATTTGATTTTATCACTGATTGCATGGCCCTTAGGTCTCTTCTCAATATGAAAACACCTAACAGACACATGCTTAGGTGGCAAATAGCCATCCAAGAGTGGAGAGGCTCAATGACAATAATCCACAGAGACAGAATTGTTCATAAGAATGTAGATGGGCTGTCAAGGTGGGCATTACCAAATAACCCTGACAACCCAGCTTATGATGAGGATACCTCAGAAAATACAATTTCAGCAATTTTACCGTTTCCAATGACCATGTCAGAATGTCTGGCCAATTGGGCATTGCCAAATGACAAATCTAACCCAGCATTTGAAGAAGAATATGTTGAAGACACAAATCCAATTTTGGCAATATCAATGTCTGGATTGTCTTCAACCTTTTGGGAATTGATAGAAAAAAGCTATGAAACTAACAAGAATACCGTAATAATTCTTAAATTATTAAAGTCCAAACATTCTGATCAAGGACTTATCCTTGAAGGAATTTTGAAAAAGCATTTTAAAGAAAGCAGATTTGTTCTTCTAGATGGACTGATTTATCACAGAAGAGAACATAATAGTTCTGTAGTTTTAATACTAGATGAACATATTAAAATTGTTCTTAATGAATGCCATGACTCTGTCACAGCTGGTCACTTCTCTACTGATAGAACTATAGCCAGAGTCCAAGGTCTGGTGTGGTGGCCAGATTGGAGAAAACAAGTAACACATTATTGTGATTCATGTGACAGGTGTCAGAAAGCAAACAGGTCTACTGGAAAGAAATTTGGACTCCTACAAAAAATAGAAGAGCCCAGAGGAAGATGGGAAGTAATAAATATGGATTTTGTTACTGCTCTACCATCTGCAGGGACAGATAAATTTAATGCTGTTTTAGTAGTATGTGATAGGTTCTCCAAGAGAGCTAGATTCTTACCATGCTAAAAAGAAAGTAGTGCATGGGACATAGCCTTAATATTTTGGAACGACATAGTAAGTGACGTAGGCTGTCCTAAGACTATTATAACAGATAGAGACCCCAAATTCACATCTGAATTTTGGCAGAAATTGTTTGAAATAATGGGAACTAAATTGGCTTTCTCTACAGCTTATCATCCCCAAACAGATGGTTTAGCTGAGAGGATGATCCAGACATTAGAAGATATGATCAGGAGGTATTGTGCTTATGGGATAGATTTTAAAACTTCTGATGGGTATACACATGATTGGGTATCTTTGCTTCCTGCTTTGGAATTTGCTTATAATTCCAGTGAACACTCAATAACAGGTATACACCATTTGAGTTGGAAAGAGGATGGATACCAAATATGCCAAAAGATTTTTTATTATCTAAAACAATAGCTTTACATCCTAGTTCTGAAAGCTTTCAAAAAATGATTTGAAGCAGAAGAAAAAGCTAGAGCTTGCATAGAAGAAGCAACATTATACAATAAACAAAGATGGGACAAAACCCATAAAAATCATGATTTGAAAGTGGGAGATGAGATCTTAATTTCCACTGTAAATTTTAATAATTTGGGTGGTCCTAGAAAACTAAAAGATGCTTATGTAGGACCTTTTGTTGTTAAACAGTTCCATGGAAAAAATGCAGTAGAGGTGTTTCTAACAGAAGAGTTTAACCAAAAGCATCCCACTTTCCCTATAAGTTTATGTAAGAAGTATATTAGTCCAAGTGGTGGAATTAACAATGAAATAATTAATAAAGTACAACCTCCAATGGACAAATCAAATGATGAAAAAGTTCCTGTAAAAATTTTAAAGGAAAAAATAACTAGAAAAGAAGGGAAAGATTGTAAATTGTACTTAGTCAGATTTAAAAATTGCCAATCTGAGCATGATTTGTGTTTACAAGCTGAACAAATAACCAATAGCTCAGTTCTTTTGAGACAATTTAGAGCATCCAAAATATCAAAAAATTCCTCTGTTTGAGTAATTTTTTTGGTGGGGGCGAATGTCAGACATTGAGACAATTGTCCCCCATGTCTACAAAATAATACAAGTCACATAACCCAATAGTTAAGGACTTGTGTGTATAAAAAATGGGAATAAATTGAACTAAGTAAATCATCTTAAATTTACAAGTTCAATTCCCATAAGACTCATAGATTTTTGTATTTATTTTATATAATATTCATCATTCTAATAAACTAAATAATATTAAGAAATTCCAAATTAAGGAGAGATTACTATCTCTCCATGAATCTACCCGTAAGTATTACAATTTGGTTATGTCTCCTACAAGGAGACTATTATCTAGAATTACCCCATGTAATACAAACTCTTGAGTTATTACATTGGGGAACATATTGTGTCATATTTAAATGGCTGAGATTTCCTTCTAAAGGGAATTTCTCCTCAGATTACCATACAAACCCACCAACCTTACTACAGTTTTAGTGAGTGGGGTTTTATATAATCCTTTAACCAACCTTTCTCTCTATCCCTTATCCCATTTCCTAGTCACTAAGAATCTTTATTCTAGTGACTAGAAGTCCTCTCCCACTCTCAGGGAGTAGTTGAGGCAATTGCACTGAGCTTTTATAGCCGTGTTCCCTTGTTAAAAACAAGGGTTCCAGCTTCTCCGCTTTTAGCGTAGAGTAGCTTCTTTCCACTGGTCTTAACAGACTATAGTGTGACCCTAGATACTGGCTTTACATACTGTATACAGTATCCCTACACCTATCTGACATTCAACCCCATGTCACTTAAGAGACGGGGGCTGACACACCCCCTTGTCACTCATCCTAGCTTTCCCCATGGGCCTATGGGCCGTTTGCGGGGATGTTGGCGGACAGGACAATACTGCTTCAGCAGTAGCACCACTTTTATGGGATACGGTTTCATCAGGTAGGTGTTTGGGAAGTTGGGTCTCAGGGCTCTGTGTGGGGTTCGGCAGGCTATCTACAGGGTGTACAAGCTTGCCAGCCGTTTCAGGAGAAATGGTAAAAATTGGGATATCAAACTCACATTGCGGGGGCGTTATTGTGTTCAAAGCACACACCCCCTTGTCTATTTTCCTAGCTTTCCCCGGTTTGCCAGCTGGGGTTTTTTTGGAATAGACAAAACCGCCAAAGCGGCTGCAATGTCGGGGTTCCATAGAGTACGGCTTGTCCAATTTATTTGGTGTTTGTACCTGCGGATCCAGGGCATCCCTAGGATCCCATCATACGAGTCTTTTATTCTTGTAATTATGAATTGGGATGGGCGGTGTTCATTGTTCAGGATTAGGTCAATCTCATGGGTTGCTCTGCTTGCGGACCCGTCAAATCCAAAGATGGTCCGTTTTGAGGACGGTGCGGCCTCAAGCAGTCCCCATTGGGATGCGTACGACTCGCTCAAAACGACGTGGGTTGCTCCGGAGTCAATGAGGAACAATAGGAAGGGGTAGGGTCTTTGGGGTGTCGCTCTGGAAGTTGTGATGGTGCATGAAAGGAAACATTGGGGATCAATTTCATTTACATGTAATGTCTGACTAGCACCAATACTACATGACAACTCCGCTACGCTTGGGAAAGGCACAACCTTCATTCCTGAGCATCTCCATTTTTTGACTTGTCAGCCCGTCCCTTTCCAGTATTATCCGCCTGTCCTTCCGCTCTAAGTGTCGCCAATCCATCGGCTAGCTGTTGGACCTGGTCTTTGAGTGCAGAGACTGAGGTGGGCTTCCGTCCTTTCCCCTTCTTGTTTGGAAACTCCCGGGAAATATGTCCACGTGTCCCGCAGCGGAAGCAAAGGCCCTCCCGCATCATGCAGACCTTCTCGTCGTCAGACAGTTGGCTGGTGATCACAGATGTGTCCATGGCGTTGGGGTCTGGCTGGGTCTTCTCCAAGCCCCGTGCAACTCAGAGTTGAGCTCCATGGCCAGGCTTGCTGCCTTGTTGACGGTAGCAAAGGTAGTGCGGGCCAATACCAGTGCAGTCTGAATTTCCCGTTTTAGGCCCTGTCGGTATTGGCTGATGAGGGTTGGGAACTCCCATCCGGTGGTGGTGGCATGGGTGAGGAATGCGTGGGTGTAGTCGGCCACTGTCCTTGTCTGTTGTAGTGCTTGTAACGCACGTTCCGCCTTTCCTTTCTTCTTGGAGTCAAAATACATCGCTCCAAAGTCTTTTGTCCACCCGGCGTACAAGAAGTCCGCTCCTTCCATGACTAGGTCAATGTACGGGGCGGACCACATGGCGGCGGGTCTGGTAAGTTAGGACGCGGCAAATAACAGCTTTGTCCTGTTGTCTGGGAACATGGAGCTGTTGACAGAGGTGTAAATTGCTACTTGTCAGGCAAAAGTTTCTGCCTTCGTCCTGCGCTCACCATTGAACTTGTCGGGACATGCAATCTTTGGTCCGCGGAGTGGGGTGGGGATGGTTGGTTGGGATGGTTGGTCCCGTTGTGCTTTGGCCGTTTTTTTGCAGGATCGTTCATTTTCTCTTGCCTGAGTCATCTCCTCAAGCTGTCGTCGGAGTTGCTCCACGTCATCCATCTTTTGGGTGCGGATGAGGTTGGGGTTTCTTGGGTTATCTGTTTGTCAGGTTTGTTTGGGTTTCTTGCCTTTGTCTCTGTAGTGTTAGATCCTGCAATATGTTATGGTCTGATCTGGGGAGAGGAAGGCACTGTGGTTCTGGGGTTTCTGGGGTTTTGGGATCCTATAATGTAGATTGCAGGATGAGGAAGGGATGTGGATCCTTGTCCTGACAGACTATATAGTGGCCTGTCTGTGACATGTACGTGATAGACTATCTACATGTGGTGCGGGCTCTGGTGCGGGCGGGCTCGCAATACGGCTCATGACAAAGGACAAAAACAGACTGATGCCAGGTGGCTTTTTGACATCAAACAAAATCAAGACAGTTCAATCAAAAAGTATAAAGCCCGTTACATTGTCCGGGGTTTCAGCCAGGTTGTTGGTCAAGACTATCATGACACCTGGGCGCCCACAGCAACGTTTGTGTCTTTGTGCATGCTCTTCACTGTAGTGGCATTGAACCAATGGCCCGTTGAATTGTTTGACATCACAGCAGCCTATCTTCGCGGTGACATTGACAAGGATGTTGGGGTGAAAGTGCCCAATGGGATGGTTGTGCCGGAAGAACACAAAGGTAAATCTCTCAAGCTCAATAAGGGCTTGTATGGAACCAAACAGGGTGGGCGCTGCTGGTGGAAACACTTTGTTCAGGTAATGGAGTCCATTGGTTTCAAGATCAGCTACTATGACAATTCCTTTTATCACATGCAGCGGAGTGGACAAAAGATTTTGGTTTGGATCCACATTGATGACGGGGTTGTAGCAGCCTCTTCCAATGACGTCATGTCTGAATTTTGCAGGACCCTTGAAGGAAAACTTTGTACCACTTGGGATGAGTTGTTGCATATGATTGTAGGAATCAAGGTCAATCAACCTACTCCATCAAATTTTGTGCTATCTCAACCATTTCTCACCAAAAAAATCCTCAAGACTTTCACGACAGCCACTACCTTGCCTAGGTCAATACCAATAAGAGACACTTCTGCTCTTACTTCATCCGCGCCGGATGAGGAAATAATTAACCCAAATGGTTACCTCTCCATTGTTGGTTCCCTTAACTATCTTGCTGTTGCGACGCGACCAGACTTGGCGTTTGCAGTCGGATTCCTCGCGCGGTTTGCCAAGTCACCCACTCTCAAACACTGGTGCGCTATTCAGCATATACTTGGCTATCTGAAATCCTACAGTTGCCGAAGTCTTGTGTTGGAACCACTCAACGAAAGATCTATGCTCACGTGGATGGACGCCAACTGGGGCGGGGAGTTTGCTAGATCAACCCATGGATCAATCACAACCCTCTTTGGCTGTCCAACACTATGGGCTAGCAAGCGCCAGCCCTCGGTTGCATCATCCACATGCCATGCCAAGTTCATGGCACTTGGTTGGGCTGCACAACACACAGTTTGGCTGAAAGAACTTTTTTTTGACTTGACATCTGAAACAATCACCCCGATGCTCATGTGCAACAACAACACAGCGGTCAAGATTTCGAAGGATAACTCGGCAAATAAACGCACCCGTCACTCCGAGCGCAATTGTTTTTATGTCAACGATCAACTTCACAAGAATCAACTTGCGATCAACTGGGTTCCAACGGATCTGCAGCTGGCCAATATCATGACGAAGGCGCTGGGACCAATGCTTTTTGAGAGGGTGTTAGCCAGCCTCAAAATGTCCACTCCTGGGTAGTGGACATACACTATGGCAAGTACAGGGGGATAGTATGCGCTAGCTGCGAGAATCATACATCCCCCGCAATTGTTCATCTTGCTTCATGAATGTGGCCAACAAATGATTTGTGAATTACAATGACAACACTCCACTCTTTTTTTTTCTTCTTCTTCCGTTAATCGCAGGCTGCCTTACTCACTTTGGACCAACGACGCTGGACGACGTCTTTTGATTTTTTTTCTTTTCCTTCTTTGTTTCCCCTGATTCTTTATTCCCCTGTCTCTATTCTACACGCATATATATATGTTTTTCTGTTATCTTCTTTCTCTATTCCAATTTTTTTTCCTTCTTTATTTTCAAGCATTTTCCTGCACTCTCATCTTTATTATTTGCTTTAATTTTCTTCTTGTCGCTATCTTCGGCCAAATTTTTGTCCGTTTGTCGTCGTCTTTTCGAGGGGGCGGCTATTATAACATATAGCATGTATATTAGCATACAACATACTATATGCTTATATCATGTATTTACTTTTCTCTAAAAGACTCCTTCCTGTGATGCCGGTGAATCTTCTCTTTCCTCACTCTCTTATTTTCTTCTCACCGACATCACAGGTACGCTACTGATTATCACTTATCATCACTTGTATTCTCTTTTTCTTCATTTTTTGTTTTCTTTTTCTATCATCACATACTGATTTCTAGAAATATATACTCTCTTATTTTCCTCTCACCGAATTCATAGACACAGCAGTGTCTAACAAATATTATGTCTCTCTTTCCGACGCATCTCAAGATCTTTTGTGGTGCATGAACGTCCTAGAAGAATTAAATCTCATCCCCAAGCTCACTTTGTGCACGGACAATCAAAGTGCAATCGCCATCGCCTCAAACCCCATCTACCACCATGGGACCAGACACATCAACTTTTGATATCATTTCATCCGCGACCATGTCAAATCAAAACTTGTACCGCTTAAGTACCTTCAAACCGACAAGATGCAAGCAGATTTATTAACCAAAAATCTCACTGAAGGAAAGACCACCATTCATTGAACAAAACTCATGGGGCAACAGTGCAAATCATCAAAAGAATAAATATAAGTGAGGCCGTGTGTGAGAGAAAGAAAATGTGACATGTCAGATCTGTGAAAGCTTGTACCTAGTCTAGTTCACCGCTCTTGTGTTTCAGTTGCTCTTTCTTTTTCTCATCCTGTTTTCCTCCTTACTCTTTCATCTACAGGTTCGACCTCACTGCTCCTGCCCCCAAAACTACCCTTGCTGACACTCAACTCAATTCACCGTGTCTAAAGTTACTTTTCTCTTCTCACATTGCCAATCGTGGTTCAGACTTATCTCTTGATGATCTGATCGAGTAGATTTGAAGTGGTGATTTACGTACATTTTTTCGCGGAATAGGCCGGATTATTATTAATGTTTATCAATACCTCATATACAAGTGGTGGAACTCGACTCCTCATGAAAACCTTGATTGGAACCGATGCTCGGGAAAAGGTGCCAGAGCGACTCGGATCGCAGAGCAGCCATCGCCCTGACCTGGTTCAAGGTGCTAGTATGTTTCAACTGCGACTTTAGAGATAGACAACAATGACGAGTCTGTGGGGCGACTCCGGCGTACGTTAGCGGGTAGTCCGACAATTATGTACCACTCCTTTTGCCAAACGATGTTTCACAACAAGAGCTGTGATCCCGGAAGCAGTTGGTGGATGTGCAGTCACCAAACGTCAATTTGCAGTGGAGATCCTATCTTTCGTACAAAATGTGTATTCCTCACACTTACCGCAAGTTCATCAATACGGAAAATATCCCATCTCATTACGTGGATGAGCGGTAATCGCGCAGTCATATCATCGCACATTTTATACGATCCTATGCCGGACGACAATGGATACCCTGCGGCCAATCCGAATTCGTCCAAGGGCGACATTATCTGCCGATTGCAACTCGCACCCACACCGGCGAGTGAAATCAAGGGTAATGTCGCCCTCGGCCGCAATGAGGTCGGCCTGTTTCATAGACAGACGCTCGAGCCGATGAGACTACGTTCTAGAGATAAGAAATTAATACAGACAAAATATACATCATGTTCACATCGCGAAAGCAAGGGGTCGCAGAGATACGAATACATGTCCCGTTTCTTGCCTATCGTTATCTTTGTTGGCGATGATAAAAGAAGTGTCATCATACCCCAAGCCAGTTTCCTTGCCTTATATAAACCATTTCGATTAGTCTGTTTATTTCCCTCATTTTTCTAACTCATCTGCCTGTACACCCTTCACAATTGGCGAACCTTTTGACCTATATTCACAAAGCATCCGATAATGGATTCCGAGAACCAAGGTTTTCAACATCGGGACATTTCCTACGCCGAATCCGAAATGAAAAAGCATGCTGACAACGGGTTTTACGAGACGAAGGAAGTCAACGCCGTGGCGTCTACTACCGGGGATGTTGCAATTGGCGAGAACACCGTCCACCGGGCCCTTGAGCAGCGTCATATTAGCATGATCGCAATTGGCGGAACCATTGGCGAGTCTCTCTCGACAAAATATTTGATAGCAATCCAATCTGGAGTTTTCCAATATCACTTGATCCTGCCATGGCAGTTCTGACATATTTTTCTTGAAAATATCTACAGGAACCGGGCTGTTCTTAGGTATGGGCGAGGCTCTGCACAAAGGTGGACCTCTTGGTCTTGTGATTGGCTACTTGGTGATGTGAGTTAAGAGACGAGAAACCGAGTCAAGCTCAAAGCAAACCAAAACAATGCTCAACGCTAGAGACAAAAGAAGCTGACATTCTTTCATTGGTACAGGGGATTGGTCGTTTACGCCATGACTATAGCTTTGGTTTGTGCAAAATAATTGCGCATTGAGAATAATCGAAGTTATTCACCTTTTCCGTTTGATTTTGATTTCACAGGGAGAGATGGTGACAATGTTCCCGGTCTCTGGCTCATTTACTCACTATCCATGTCGTTTCGTAGACCCAGCACTTGGCTTTGCTGGTACGTTTCAAACAAGTAGTCGATTTGAATTTGGCAAACTGAATTAATCCTAGTTCCTCATGATATTTGCACCCATCAAGTTGGCTGGAATTACTGGTAAATTATTTCTGACCTCATTAACATCCATCGAGGGTCAGGCTATTAAGATCTTGTGATTTCCACTTGACGTTTCACCACAGGTATTCCATGACTATTGCTGTCCCGAGCGAGGTCATCGCAGCGGCGATCGTGGTGGAATATTGGAAAGCTCCTGTGAATAAGGCACTTTGGGTGACATTGGTATGCTGGTTCAAAACTTCCAGTCAACTTGGCCCTGTTCATCCTGACGTCTTATTACTTCTCCAGTTTATTGTACTCGGATGCGCCATCAACTTCCTCGGAGTGAGATGGTACGGAGAGGTTAGTCAAATTGTCCCAAACCATCAACTCTTCTGCGCACGCGTCTCTTAGACTAAGCAAGCTTCTTTCTCTCCTCCTCACAGACAGAATTCGCGTTTGGTGAGTGGCAAACGTCGTTTTCATTTCGATTTTCGTGAATCGAGTGACTAATCGCACACACCTCCACACCTTTTTTTCTGGTCTGTCATCAGCCGCGATAAAAGTGGTGGCTGTAATTATCCTGATCATAGTGGGAATAGTGATTGATTTGGGTACGATTTAACTTCATATGACGCGTTTAGTGTGCGCGACTAACTTACCCATTCATCGACAGGCGGAACAACCACTCACGACAGAATTGGTTTTCGGTAAGCTTTTCCTTGCAGTCGAAGGCACGCGGAATTTAATAGCGTTCATTCACCACACTTTCAAACATCATTTGACCCCCCCCCTTCCTTTACATCTAGTAATTTCATTAATCCTGGACCATTTAACCAACTACATGGAATACCGGGAGCTACGGGCAGGTTTCTAGCTTTTTGGTGAGTGCTTTGATTGTACGTAGTTGTATGAGTGAATGATCCATGAGCGCTGATTCGCATCAATGTGCAGGACTGTATTTATACAAGCAAGCTACTCATACATGGGCACAGAAATGGTCGCAATCACAGCTGGTGAAGCCGCCAACCCTCGCAAAACCGTACCCAAGGCAATCGAGAGAGTATTTTACCGGTTTGCAACTTTTAAACGCTTCCTTAATTCTTACATCGTGTTCAAATCACTGATTTTTCCTTCATTTAATATGATTTACTCTCTTTATTTGATCAGGATCTTGTTCTTCTACCTGGGAAGCACAGTTGTAGTCGGTCTCTTGGTTCCTTCCACATCACCAGAGCTTTTGGGGGGCACTGGTGATGCCAGCTCTTCGCCATTCGTCATTGCGATCAAAAGTGCTGGAATCACTGTACTCCCTGATTTGATCAATGTCGTCATTCTGGTTTCCGCGATTTCGGCCGCAAGCTCTAAGCTTTGTCAGTCGAGTTAATTTTCATTAGAAAATCAGCAGATAAACTAACCTTTGCTTATCCACTTGTAGACGGTGGCAGTCGAGTTTTATTCGGGCTTTCACAAGACGGAATGGCACCTCGGGTCTTCTCCAAGTGCAACGGGTCTGGATTGCCCATGTGGGCGTTGCTTGCGACATGTGGCGCAGCTGGCCTTTCCTACATGTGCCTCAACAACAAAGCTAGTCTTGCCTTCCAATGGTTCCAGAATCTCTCAGCTATGACTGGTATCTTGACGTGGTGGGCAGTCTTAGTGGTACGTGTTACATACTTTCTACTGAAATTTCCCTTAAATCAGCTTGCAATTCATCTAACGAAACCATTGGCTATCGGTCCCCTTTGCTAGTCTTACCTATTTTTTTATCAAGGCATGAAGGTCCAGGGTTACAATCGAGACACATTGCATTACAAAGCACCATTTCAACCATATGCTTCCTGGATTGGTGTAATTATGCTTACTCTCATTATGTTAATGAGTGGCTTCGAGACCTTTTTGAAAGGCGGCTGGTAAGTTACAGACCTCATATTTTCCACGGAACACTCTTCCGCAGCTAAAAGCAAACCAAAAAACTCAAACACACGTTTTATCTCTAAATTTATGGCAAAACAGGTCCATTTCAAATTTTCTAGCAAGCTATTTAACACTTCCAATTTTCTTGGGCTTTTACCTCTATTGGTTAGTTTACGCAATCATCTTCTGCTGCAGGATACATTCAATTGCGTCCAAGCGCAAAACAGTGCCTGACGTCTTCATTTGATTTTCACCTCATAGGAAAATTGCCAAGCGAACTAAATTCATTAGTCCCAAACATATGGACTTTGTCACCGGAACGCGTGAGCTAGACGAAATGGATGCACTGGAGAGGGAAAAAGCGGTTGCGCCGAGTACGAAGTGGGGGAAATTCATTGACTGGGTTAGTGTCTCTGATTATTTCTTCGTCGGAGAAAGCTCCCTCCTTTCCCCGCAATGGAGATAAACTACAGCTGAATCTTATCATGAATGTCTTCTCCGCAGGTGTTGTGAATTTTATTCGCGCTCCATCTTTTCCTACTGGTGTCGTCGGAAGGTATTGGAAGGTCAAACTACTAGAAGAGCAAAACATTTGTTTGATCTTCCACTTGGATGTCTCCCGCTCTGCATTTATCACTAGATGTACATTTCTTAATATCTATTTCCTAAATGTAATAAATGTAAATCAGCACAAAAATATGTTCAGACCGAACTTTTCATCAGCATTACGATTTACATGCATCGTGTTCGAATAAATATTCAATCTCTTCTTTGATTGGAACTTGTTTTGCTGGTGTACAATTTTAGTCAATCACTGCCAAATTGCCGGGGAGTCTTTAGGTCCTCAATGGACAAAGCGAGCCACAATGTTTTGGAAATGAACAGGTCTAAGCGATGCCTTGAAGGCTTCACCCTTTCAACCAACAACGAATCGTCTCAAAGATAAGTTCTGAACCATTTGACAGTTTCTACAAAACTTTGATCGAATGCCTCCTTTTCGGCGGCTTTGCTCTGTTTTGGAGAATCAAAGCAGAAAAAAAATGTCAACGATTAGTGCCAATTTCTACTGTTAGACGAAGAAAAACAAGACCCTCACCAAGTCAGCTCGACATCCAAAACCGTGGGTTGCACCAGCATAATAGTTGCGTTGATAACCAGGCTTATACTTTATGAACCAGAATAGGTCACGCAAATCAATAGGGATGTGAATCGATGTATACAGATCTAAGACTCAATTTCTTACTTTGCCATCACCCAAAATCTCATCCGTTTTCTTCTGAGCTTCCGTGGTGAATTGTTGATCGCTTTGATTTGATACAAACCTGCGATTAGCTGCTTCAATCTTTCTAAGGGAAAAGGGATTCATATTTTACTTACACCTCACAGGAGTTGATTAAGAGTGGAACTTGACTGGTTTCGAGCAACTTGTTAAGATCGTCAGGAATTTGTACCAAGCTGGGGTGACAAGTGGCTCCCACATGAATCCAGTTCTTTTGCGACGTCATGAAGATATATTTTCCACCTTTATAGGCATTCGGAAGTTGAACCTTTCGATATCCTGCACTCTAGACTTGTCTTTTTGGGGAAGGGGGCTTACCAAAACAATAGCCAACAGCGCCAAATTTGTTGATTCCTTTTTGGGTGAGATGCTTCATCACGCATTCGATGATTGGAACAACTTTTTCTGGCCCATGGTTTTTGAGCCAATTTGCGAAAACAAAATCATCGCGCTTACCCGGCTCAGGTGCACAATCGCCTGAGAATAAGTCAACTAGGTAGGTGGGAATGTTGAGATCTGCTGCGAGTCTGTCAGCGATCAACTGGGTATTTTTCAAATGCACTCCAAAAATATCTGGCAATATCAAGATAGCCTTCTGAGGAATCGGTTCCGGTGGAGTGGCGATGTAAACATCAATGTTATTGATCGTCGATAAAAGTCCAGTGGGTTTGCCTTAAATCAACGGGTCAAAGAACAAATTCATTAGTCAACCTCATCGTTAAGAATTCATGCAATTGGAAATCAGACCGGTCCCCGTACACGGAGTGTCAAGCTGAATTTACCTTCGTGAATGAAGACTGTGGGCAAGGGAAGAGAGGTCAGGTCCAGAGTCCTCATAGCAGATGAAGAATGGCAAGATCGCCGCATGCAGACTCGTACCACTGAGGCATTGTTCTCCACAAGTCATCCTGAGGTGATAGGTATGTAATTTCTCGGAGGAACAAACAATCTGAAGGTGAGGAGAAATCGGACGGTTATGTTGGATATGGGTCGTATTTTATATATTTTTATTATGCTGTGATCAACCAGGGGCCAATCGGCACAGTTGAGAGACTTGGGCACAAATAAAAATCACATAAGCGCAGTAAGGTTTAAGTTACCCGGGTGCCTTGGTAAGTGATCTCTAAGTTTAAGTTAAGTTTGGTTGCACCAAAACTCTCTATCCAGCCTGGCATAGCCAACACACTGGGGAGATATTCACTTCGCCTGGGTTGAACTTGCTTGGGATTCTGAATAATATCGCTCCCATCGCGAACTTCTGCCGAGTAATGCTCATACATCACCGTATTCATGGCGTTGTGTGAGCCAGACTCAACTGAATGTAGTTGTTGTCGAAATGAGTTTGATTGACTTACCCCATTTTTTTTCCAAGTCTCCAACATTGGGGGTCGTCTAATACTCCGTAAAGTTGAGAACTTATCCAGGCTGATTATACCACTAGTTGACAGTCAGGTGCATAAGCATACAGTGGTAATGGTCAGAGATACCTGAGCAAGTAGGCCAAGCCTTGTGCCAGAGGTGTGGAAGTGCTTATAAACAGACGCTGCAGCATCGACGACTCCCAACTCTTGTCCCAATCAAGCCTTTACTTTGCCGACTTGGCCACTTCATTCTTCAGTCAGCACACCATCTCTTCTCCCGTGTCGCTCTATTCTTCGACTCTTCCTGTTGACGATCAAAGTACAAAGTAGGTCTGCTCCATCCTCGCTGTCCTTGGATGTTCTAAACTCCGACGTCCTAACTCATCCACTTCGGTGCGCCTACTTCCCAAATGATCTAATCGTAGTCTTTCAATCATATCCACCTCCCAAACCGCGTCCGAGGCACCTCGAACATCAGTCTTCCAACCCTTAGTTTACGGGGCCACCATTTTTCGACAAACCAAGTCTTTCTACCCAAGCCATTCCAGTGCTTTTTGTTTCTTCAGCCTTATCCACACACAAACACCAAACCATGCAAGGTTTACCCCGCTATCCTGTGGCACCGGCTAGCGCTGGTCCTCGTGTGGCTGATGTTGCAGCCCAACCAGTTTTATTACTCCACGTTCGAGAAGCATCGGCATCGGAAGGGAATGGATGCACATCAGAACTTGACGCTGACAAACGCTCTGCGGAGGAAGGAAGAACCCCCGAGCTGGTATTCTCCGCCCTTCCCGGCACTTCATTCGGTTCCAAAAGGTTACATAAAAATCCTAACCTCAACATCTCAATCCCTCCCCTAGCAGCGGTTAAGCCATCTCTTGGACTTTCACCCTCGGGTGTTAACCAAGATCCTATGACCCCCGTCTTTCAAATCGTCCATACTCCCACAACTGCTCCTGGTGCCCCAGGTCCTGGAGATCCGGCTGAAATTCGCCGTCTAGAGGAGAGCTGGGCCGCCAACATGATCGATTGCGACCAGATCTCACCAGCCTTTCCCAACTTTCGCCCGCCTACATTCGATGCATTCCCCTCCAAACATCCCCACGAAACCGCCTTCAAGAACACTAGCTCTTTCCCTTCGGATATCGCCGAATGCAAGAATAATGATGACTCTCTGGCACTCAGAGAGATGTTTGCTCTGACGGCTTCTGCCAAAACCCCGACGTTTCCGCCACCTTCACTCGCCTTGGATTTTGGCAAGGTCGACATGCGTAAAATCGACGAGAACTAGCCCGCAAGTACGAGGCAGCACTTGCCCTCCGTGCGTTTGGCGGATAATTTTTCGAAATTACCCATCAACTTCCTTGGACCGACTTGTCATTTCAATCTTTCTATTCTTACCTCGGTTTTGTAGTCTAGCCATCGTCATCTATCATCAAATTTTAACATTTAGTAACGCAGTTTTCCAACTTTATGTGACTATAGTATATCGAAGCGTTTGAAAACTATGTATGACCCCAATCCCATTCGTTTATTTTACAAGGTGTTTATCGATTGTTGCGTTCAGCCCCGTGCTACACGAGCTTAAATCAAGTCCCTCGTGGGTAGGCGCGCGAAGCCCCCCAAGGGCGACCGAGACCCTTCGGGGCTCTCTCTGAGAAGTTTGAAGCGACGATAGATTTCGAGGGATTTTCCGGTATCTTACCCTTGGCCACTTGGCCTGTTGCACGGTTTTTTGTACACTTAAACAACAAGCCCTCCTGGCCTGAGGCTTCGCCGGAGGGACTTATTCCCTATCAGAAATTCTCGAGTGACATGTTTTGTGTTTTGTGCTAATCAACTTTGACTGCCCTAAACTTAACCTAGATGATAACCCTCCTATTTAAGATGTGGATTTTCAATCAGCCTAAATATTGGCTTGCTCATAATTCAGTTTTAAACCATGTACCATTCATCTTGATGTTGATTTTATTTTTCAAGATTCTTATTTTCTCAAAGAATGACTGGATCACACAATAATTAATTGCTGCCCACATACTTGGCTGGACTGAAGTCTTTCCAGTTAAACTAGGATGCACCCAAAAAATTTGAAATAGCTCTATATTCTTGGGATTCTCATAGCTAGTTCTTGATGACAGCAGTGAAGTTGTGATGAGAGCCAAGAAGGTTAGGCTTGATGAAGGCATGAAATGCTTCAATTCTAGATGAGGTACAATTGTTGAAGTTAGATAATTATTTTGTCCAAGAATTTGTGTATTTCTCTGCAACTGGAAGGAAATTTCTTATGAATTACTCTTCAAAAGCTGAACTGTATTTGGATGCAAAGTGGGGAAAGGCGGAGCAAAAATCAGATTTAGTTTTGAGCTGACAGAAATTACCCCAGTTGCAGATCATATCAATATCTTGAGTTCTGTTTTTGATGAGTTTTGAGTTTTTTTTGACTAGATTTTTCTGGATGTTCCAGGTGAAGAGCATGTGGGAAGTTTTGAGAAAGAGTTTGGAAAAGAATTGGTGAGATCTTGTTCACAATTGGTAATGAAAACTTCTGAAATAGAAATATGGTTTGTCTGGAGGATATTGACTAGAGAATTAATTGCCCAGTTGCATTAAGATTCAGTCTATTTGGCCATGAAACAGAAGGGAAAACTGAAAGAATTCTTTCTCCAGAAACACCAGTGATATTAAGTAAATTCATCTTGCACTTATTGGTCTTGTAGGTAGGTGAAGGTAGACAGAAAGCAGTTCAACAAATTGGGAGTGGCAGAAGACAATTCCTTTGAGAGTTCCTTCAACATCAGCTTTGTTTTCAGTGGTGAAATTGGACTCAAAAATATTTCTGCTCAGATGGAAAATGGGGCTGCTACATTCAAGGAGTTCTTGCTGTACTTTCTTCCTGGATGTTTAAATTGTGCTGAAAGTTTGCAACAACATTTTTTCTGGGGTGGGTTTTTGTCCAGGCTTGAAGAATTGAACTAGGTCTAAGCTGGAATTTCCAATTTTCTCCATTATTTAACAAATTCCTTTGGTGAGTCTTCTCTTGCTGATCTGGGCAGCAGGATCTAGGGAAGGGGGATAATTGTGACTAGGTTTCTTGAAAGTAAATCTCCAGTGGTTTGACTTCTTCCAGTATTACAAAGTTTCAGAAAACAGGCAGCCAATTAGTCTGGTAAAAGCTTTTTTATAACATGGTTGACCTTTGCATGAGTTTTGAGCAGTGTCTCCCCTAGGAAAAGGAAAAGAAGAAACAAAAAGTGTAAAAAAACAATATTAGCACCATATCTATAAGTTTCAAAGAGGAGAGGAAAGCAGTCAAAAGTTAAGATCAATACAATGAGGGTGTCAAAAATTACATAAGATTTATTTACATAAAATCATAAACTACAATTTTGGCTGGGAGATGTCATTTTAAATTTTATGTATGCTGACATCTCCCAGCCAAAACTGCAGTTTGTGATTTTATGTAAGTAACTCTTATGCAATTTTGAACACCCTAAATACCTCTCATTCAAAAAAGAAAAAGAAATCATAATCCAGTATCAGGAACCACATGAAATAATATATTGAAGTGGAAGAAAAAATTCAAATGAGAAACTTACCTGTCAAATTTTAAATTGCTTGCTCTTTCCAGCTACAGATTGCCTTATTGAAATTGAAAAACCATGTTTCACCACACATTCTTTCAGTGAAGCAATCATCAGATCAGGATCTTCATTAATTGTTTTTGGAGGAGTGGGGATATCATTCTCATTAACTTGAGGATCTTGATTATCATTCTTGGCCCTTTATTCTTCAGGAATTCCTTCATATTTTTCAGAGTTTTTATGATTACCATCATCATTATTTTCTTTCATTTCAGCATTCAGACTGATATCTACATTGAAATTTAATTGGTTTTCTTCTTGATCTTAATTTTCCAATGTATTCAAACATGATTCTATGATTTTATCATCAATTTCTAGCTCTTTGTATTTTTATTGTTTTCCAGTATTTGGTTTGTTGATTCAGTTTTTGTTTGGACTAGGATTTCTTCAGTGAGTTTGAGGAGGGCTGGGTTTAGAGTATTTTCAGGTAGGGCTGGAGAGCTGGTTTGAGTTTCAGTAAATGAGGCTAGGATTGGGTGGGTTTTTGATGTTGTCTTGATTGTTGGATGAGAGTGGATGGGTGGTTTGCTCAGGGCAAGGGGGAAATTAAATTTGATATCATACTCTCAGTTTGGACAAACAACTACTGCACTGGATTCCCACTTTGTATAAAAAGCACCTGTGTGAACCACAAAAAAAAATCCCTTGGGGTTTAGATAAAAAACTCCCACCCCTGAGTCACATTTTGGAGAAAAAACTACCAAAACGTCCTGGACCAAATCAATACCCCTTCAAGTGGAAACCTGGAACTCATAAAGAGCTCTTTTAGTGGTCTTTCAGGCTTCTGGCTCCCCCAAATTTTGCTTCAAGGCTCTTTCCTGTGCTTTTCCCCATATTCCACATTCTTTTTGCCGTCTTATACTCAAGTGTTTCACCTGTGTGATTTTGAAATCTAAAAAAAGCTTGCACATTTCATAGTTCATGTGAGCTCATCAGATAAATAAATAAATACACTTTTCTGTCTGCAACCACCAAAAACCCCACCTCACGCGTTGACACAATTTTACATCACCTCCCTCTCCCCATCAGAAAAGTTCTTCCTCCCCCCCTCTGGGCCACCACATGGACCCTCCCAACCCCCCCCCCCCCCCCCCCCCCCCCCGACCCACACTGTCAGCCCTAGAGATACTCCAGAGTATCCTAAGAACTGACTAAACTATAAAATACAACAAAATTAATGTATTACTACTGTAAATAATAATATATCATAAAATATTAATACATCAATCAACTCATAATGTAAAATTAAGTGGGGTAGCTCACTCAAACCACCACTAAATTCCTACTCCTTCTAGTACTTTATCATATAATAAAGATACTTTAAGAAAAAGGGAATAAAAAGGATAAATTATGGATTAGAAATTATTGTCATAAAAGCTGAGAGACAATAAGCTTATTTGCATAAATATAATAATAAATAAGATTATTCTTATAAGAAAGAAATTACCTAAGTGCGTGGTAATTTCCCAGTATTGTTCTATTAAATGAATTGTCCCATGATGTGATTGGTTATACATACATGTCATGAGGTCATGGGGAAATAGACAATACTGTGCTCAATTCAATACAATTCCCATTGCATCATAGTGCATTTGAATTGTAATACATTAGAGCAGAATATACAACAACATTCTAGATGTCAGATTTCTGTACTCTACTCCACTTATTGTGGCGTGTACAGTAAGGACTAAAAAAATACCTTACACTTTAAATAGTGTAATAAAGCAAATAACAATAACAATAATTACTTAAGTGTTTTAAAAACACTAAGTAGCACAAAATAACAGGTTATTACCCTG
The DNA here is from genome assembly GCA_007896445.1 of Puccinia hordei. Lineage (NCBI taxonomy): Eukaryota > Fungi > Basidiomycota > Pucciniomycetes > Pucciniales > Pucciniaceae > Puccinia > Puccinia hordei. The sequence continues at coordinate 536,588 of RDRW01000258.1, read as the reverse complement.
CTGGCAAAACTTATATTGAGGGATTTATAACTCAGAAGGGCTAACCAGATTGATACACGGTTCTTCCAAGTAAATTGAAGAATGTTTAATTTATTGGGGGGGAGATTTGTTGAGGAATTTTTAACTATAAGATAGTATATAAATGGTAAAGGCCAGTCCTCCTTACTTACAGGAGACCCCATAATCATTTCACAATAAATTACTTAGTGGGAAATAATTATTTCAGCAATGAATACTTATTTCACTAAGTATTGCTTGGGAATAAATTTTCTAGGTACCAGAGCTTGAAAAAGTGCTTGCCCTGAGTGATCATTAATTTAAAATCACATGTACTTATGTAATTAATACATACTACATAAGTTATGTAATTAAATACATATGTAATCTTATAGTATATATTACTATGGGTTATGTTGGGATTTTCCAGGATTTTCAAGGAAAAAACTATACCAATAAATGGTTCTTTATCCATTTATTGTGTGTTTGAAAATTGATTTGCCAAGGATTTTCTTTAATTAAATTTCCTTGGATTTTTGATAAAAAAATAGATATGATTTAAATTATTATATTAGTATATTTTTACATGTGGTCATGAGTGTGGCTTGAACACAGAGCCTTATGTATCAACCAGATATTTCTAAGCTTGTTTTAACTGTTAGACTAATCAAAAAATCTAGTAAAATAAATAAATAAAATAAAATAAAATAAATAATAATATAATTAAATATTATTAATTATTTCAGCTTGCAGTATCAAGTGTTACATATTTTATGTAATATCTTGCTGGCTGACACTAGAACCTTCCCCTGAAGACCTCTAGAATATAAAAGGAGGCCATTTCCTGGCCTAGGATTGGATCCTCAGCATATTCCCCAGTCCCACATTAGTAAGTACCCTGAATATTCTCCTCCTACTTTTAGATTAGTTTTATCCCCTTATTATCCAACCCACCTTTTTTACTGGACTAATTATCAAGTTACCTTAGAACCTCCCCATCTTTGACCTTGACCTACTCCTTATAAAGCAGTTGCTGCAAGACTACCACCTCTGACAGTAGCCAATCAGCTCAAGTGCTTGCCAGCTGCTTGTAACAATTTTATTATCTCTCAAAAAGACAGAAAAGATAGCCAAACCTATAAGGTTAGCTGTTAGTCTTCTCCTGATTGACTAATCTGTATACCAGATAAGCAATTAAAAATGAGTTTAGGTTATCCTCTGTGCATAGTTTGGACACTAAATAATAGTAATTATTGTTCAGATAACCTTTCAGCACAGTTATAGTACCTGGCGTTTTATAGACATTAAGCCAGTGTTTCATACACATAGCTGACACACACCAACAGCCCAACGCGCCTTGCGCGGACGATTTGGAAACTTGCCTCCCACCCCGCCCTGTACCTCAACCGTGTAGGAACGTATAGTTGGTTATGTGTATAGTTCACGCTAGGTGTTTCCTGGAGGAGACAGATGTAGTCTCCTCCGGCTGGCTGAGCCGCAGCCGGGTCAGCCATGTGACCTAGGTCGCCACAAACCGCAATCCTCCAGCGTGCACATCCTGTTGACCAAGGCTCTCAATGCTTTGTCTTGCGACGCAAATGGTGCCATCCTCCTGGATGCAAAATTTGTGGATCTCATTCTGGAATTTTCAATGAACAACAAAAGATTGATGCAACGTCTGGAATCCACAGTTGACCAGCTCAACACCAAGATTGATCCCATGATCAGACGTCTCTCCAAGGTAAAAAATCTGCTACAGGCCGGCCCTAGACCCCCTGCTCACCCCGCTCCCAAGAACACGTCCAAGACATTTGCGTCTGTGACTTCCAAGAATTTGGAGGGGTCAATTCATGCGCCGCAAACGCGTCCCCCCCGGCTCATATCATTGCCTCAATGAAACCAAAGCGTGTAATAATCCACTCAAACACAGCTAATATGACTCTCAAGGACGTGCCCAACAGGGCCCTTGTTCAGAAAGCTAACAAGGCTTTGATTGAACTTGAAGCTTGTTTTGATGGAGAACCCGTGGAGTGAGCGTGATGCCGTCCGGAAATGTGTTGTTCTACACAAAAAATTGGGCCCATCAGAAGTGGCTAATGGACAAAAACATGTCTGGTCTAAGGCGGTCTACCCCGATCCCGAGGCAACTCCCAGTACTTACTCAATCATGGCCCACGGGGTTCCCAAATCCTTTGATATTGGCAAATCTGAAAATTTGGCTCAATTAGCTTCAGAGAATTGTTTCCAGGCCACAGACTTAGCCCGTGTGCGCTGGATGGGATCAAAAAAACCCTTGGAAAAGAAGGCTGGTTCTCTCGTTCTATCTTTCACTGACAAAGATCTAGCCTACCAAATCAAAAAATCAGGTGTTTTCCTGAATTATGACTACCACAGGACCAACCGCTTCAAGCCACGCCCCCCTCAATGCTTCAAATGCTTGAGAATGGGCCATTTTGGCAAATGGTGCCAAGAGTCTGCTTGTTGCGCTAAATGCACTGGAAAGCACTCAAAAAATGAATGCCCAGATGGTATTGGAGGTGTTAACTCCTGTGTGCTCTGCAAGGACGGCCTGAAGAACAAGATTCAAGGAATCACCTCCGTAGATCATACTCCATTCAATTTAGCATGCCCCTTCAAGAAGGCATGGTTTGAAAAGAAACGCTTCCCACCTCAATGATTAATACAACCAACTCAACACACGTCCATACATCCGGCACTCATCTGTCAGCTGATCCACTCCCCACTCCAAATCCCTCTCCCTCTCCTGACTCTCTCAATGATCTTTGTCAAAACATCAAGGCGTCCTCTGCTATCCTTGACCCCTCCACTCTATCCCTTCTTCAACTGAATTGCCATGTATCAAAATCTGTCACGCTAAGTCTTTTGAACTCTTCTTTATCTTTCTCTTTTGATTTTCTAGTCCTTCAAGAACCGTGGGTTAACCCAATTGATCTCTGCCCGCCCCAACATCAGTCCTGGCGTTTTTTGCAGCATACAAACACTCAACCTCTTGCTGGTCCAAGAGGCATAAGGCGGTCATTTACGTGAGAAGATTGATTCCCTCCCAGTAAATTTGGCTTCTGGAAGGGGGTTTGCAAAACCTGGTTGGCGTAGAGATTACACAATCTGGGGAAGTATTCCACATTTTTAATTTCTACAATCCTCCATCCACATTCTCTTCAGTGAATGAATTACAATCATGTCTGACATCTTTTTACTCCCGTCAGCAGGCGGTGATTGTTGCCATGGATGCCAATCTGCATCATTGTCATTTGAATCCTCCGGGAAATTGGATGACTGAGCCGGAAGCAAGAATTTTGCTGAGTACCCTCTCTACCTTTGGTTTCTGGGTGGCTTCGCCAAAACACATCCCTACCTTTTACTCAATAAAAGGCAGGGGTTCTACTATTGACCTTGTCTGGGCAAATTTTCTGGGCTCTAAGATGATTAGGGCAACCTCGGTATCTGAAAAAAACTTTGGGTTGGATCATCAAGCTCTTCATGTTCAACTCTTGGTACACCGTCCCGCCCCTTTGTATCATTGGCGGTACCCTGACTGGTCAGACCTGGATTGGACAAAGCTGGAGAAACTAGCGGCTAAGTTATCCTCTCTACCCTTTGAGCCCCATATAGACACTAATGTGTGGGCGGATCAACTAACATCTTTTCTACGTAACACTCAGGAATCCTTGGGACATCGGGTCCAATCAAATCAGGCCAAGGCAAAACCATGGTGGTGCCGCCAGACCCTGGACCCTGTTCTGAAGACTTGTAACTGTGCGCAAAGATGGATGCACATAGCTAAGTCCCCAGAAGCCATTGATTGTTACAGACAATGGAACACCTACTTCTTATCACTTGTTGAATTTTTGAAACAACACAGCTGGAGGTGATTGTTAGAATACCCAGCAGACAGTGACTTGTACTGCGTTCTCTGATTCTCCTTGAAGTCAGCAAGCAGGGAGGTCCTCCCCTTGAGGGGAGCCAAGGGTGCAATTGTCCATGACAAACATAAACAAGCTGAGTTGTTATTTAGAGGCACCTCTTTAACAAACATCCCCATCAATTTAACTGACACTCATTTGGACTTGCCCATCAGATTTGTTAGTTATCCCCCAGTAACTAAAGCGGAGGTCATGTGGGCTATTCAACAGATCAGCCCAAAAAAGGCCCCTGGAGTGGATGGAATAGCAAACGAACTCCTTAAGTCACTCTCTGGACCCCTGTCAGATAGATTTCCAAACATGTTCAATAACATTCTAACCAGAAGCACTTTCCCTGCTTCATGGAAGGTTGCGGTCACAGCCATTATCCGGAAACACAGGAAACACGATTACACAAACCTCACTGTGTATTGCCCAATAGCCTTTCTTGGTTCAATAAGCAAGTTATTTGAGCTGATCCTGGCCAGGTGGCTCACGGCATGGGCGGAGGAATCCGGAGTCCTTGCTGAAGGCAACTTTGGCGGCAGGAAAGGCTCAGGAACAGAAGACACTCTGTTTGCTCTAGCCTCTGGAGCATTGGGTGAAGGCAAAATGGAGGGAAGGAAACGTGGTTGCTGCCCTATTACTTGATTTGAAGTCGGTGTACCCCTCTGTCCACCCTACCAGGCTGATTCATTATCTCTTCAAACTGAAATGCCCCACGTATTTAGTTCTAATCATTTCTGATTTTCTTACGAATTTCTCAACCACCATCTGACTGGATTACTTTGTATCCAAGGCTTTCCCGGTTGAACTTGGCCTCCCACATGGGTCCCCCCTTTTGGTGATATTATATATCCTTTATAAAAATACCCTGCTGAATCAAACCTTCAACCCCTCTTCTGACACAGTTTCAATAGGTTACGTGGATGATGTTGGACATCTGGTAGCTGATAAATTGGCTGTTGCATCAAGGGCGCAACTCATGGAGGAGGGTCAACACTTGCTGGTTTGGGGAACGGCTCACGGAGCCATTTTTGATCAAGCCAAAGCTCAATTTCTTTGGTTGACCAAGAAGAAGGTGCCTGCAGGCAACTTCTCTTTTGGAAGTCAGACATTATCACCAGCTCAAGAAGTCAAGTGGTTGGGAGTTTGGCTTGATGGCAAACTCTTATTCAACAATAATTCCCGGGTTGTAGAAGAGAAAGCCCAAAAACCATTAATCAGCTAAGGATATTTGGCAATTCTTGTTGGGGAGCTAAAGAGAGTGACCAAGTAAAACTGACTCGCAGTGTGCTTTTCCCTAGAATTCTTTACGGGGCATCACTATGGGCCACTCACTCAAATAGGGGAAAGGTTGCGGCTTTGGCAATGAAGATAAACCGGCTTGCAGGGATTTTCACTCTAGGCGTCTTCAAGTCTATGTCAAGCAACTTCATAAAGCGCAGATCTGCTGTCCCGGACTTTATGAACAAAGCTATCAGGACCAGTTTCTCTTTCTTCTTTAGAAAACTTGTCATGATCAAACCTAACAACAATATTAGATCCTTTATCCTTAACAGTAGATTGGACTCATCAGCAACATTTGTGGACTCAGCAAGAGGCGGGCTGGAAGAAGAGCTAGTTGAACAGGCCATGGAAATGAATCCCAAACAGATTAAGCTATCTTTCAATTTTGGGGGTTCTGCTACCCGGGATATTAATCTCCTACACTTGGAATTGCCCAAGGAAGAGGCCATTGTCTCCGTTAATTCCATTGTTTCTTCCTATAGTTCAGATCCGGAGGCTTTGGTTATTTTCAGTGATGGGTCCTTTCATCCTGAGAAAGGGGGGGGCGGGGGCAGCTGTCTGCCCAGTAAAGGATGTGTTCAGTTCATACGCGTTTGGGAGCAACACCCTTGTTTCAAATCACAAGAGTGAGGCGGCCCTTGGATTAGCCAGGTTTTTGATTGCAAAAGAGGAAACTTATTCTATCTTAATCCTGGTGGACAATCAGGGCGTGCTCCAAAGGATAACCAACCCCTTGGCTCCCCGACCAGGTCAAGGGTTGTTTGAAGAAATTGACAATGCACTGTTGCTCATCCCTACTCACATGAAGATTAACTTTGCATGGTGCCCGGGCCACAGGGACATCTTGGGCAATGAAATGGCAGACCAATTGGCCAAAAATGCATTGGAGTCCCCCTCCACGCAAATCCTGGAAATTGGTGGCAATTACAGGAAGTTCTTTTGGACAACACTGGCCAACACTTCCCCCAAACCTCCATTGCCTTTGGATCTTCACATAGCTTCTAGTTCATTAATCAACCAACTTGTGTCAGGTCATTGCGCGCTGAAAAGTTTTCTTTTTAAGATCTGCAGGATTTTTGATCCTCTTTTTCCCTTTTGTGGGGCCAGGGAGACAGTCTATCATTTCATGAACTTCTGCCCGAAGACTCAAAGATTGTGAATGTCTCTGCAGAGACATCTTAGACGGCTCCGGATCTGATTTAGCACGGCTCAACTAGACCTGGTCCTTGAAAACCGGAAATCTGAGGAGGCTTTAGCATAATTATTTCAAGACTTGGATTGCTTCCCTGATCATTTCAACTCTTGGCACCTTTCCCTTTCTTTATCTTTTCAGCTATTTTTTTTCTTTTTTTGTGTTTTGTGTTTTGCTTTGTTTTGTGTTCCCCAAATTGTTGTCAGTCATTGCCTCTTCTATAAACAACACTAGCTTTTCTGTATTAGTGTTTGATTTACTCAGTTGTTTCTAGTATGTCTCAGAGATTTCACTTAGATTCATAGTGTGCAATGTCATAGGCCAAATTTCACTTTTTTTTAAATAAAAAAAAAAAAAAAAAAAGTGAGCTCAGCACAGCACATTTTTAACCTCAATGCAGCTGCTGTCCAATTAGAAATAGTGGAATATATAAAGCACTGAATTGAAAATTAGCATATTTCTGCTACAGCAGTTTTAGCGGAAAAAAAGGCCTAGAACCCCCTAAATTCTGCTGTAGCATAGTGTAGAAGCTTGTTTTCTTCTGCCAGCTTGTGTAGCACTATGCAAAGCTCTTCTATTATATTCCACACTCCAGACCACTGTTTGTGTAGTGAACCCAGTGTTGATTGCAATTGTTTTTTGATTTTGCTTTTGATTTTTTGATGTTGAATTTGAGAGAATTTAAGGTTCAAGAGAGGGGGCTTTTCCAGGAACATGGGAAAAAGGATCAAGGAGCTGCCAAGGCTAGCAAAAGTGGAAAAGGCTCAAACTGGATACTTTATTTCTGATGGTCATAGGCCAGATTAAATAGACTATGCTAAGAGATGTACAAATTGGGGTTGAGCTAGACAAACAAATGTAAGCATATGCATAAGAAATGTGGAAGGCATTTTAAGTGAACAACGGAAGAGAGATCATTGTAAATTAACAATGGGATAAAAATTAGAAATGGTAATGGGGAGCATCAACACATCCTTGATGGACATAGTAGAAAAAATCACTGAAAGTGAAGGAAATCAAGGGGGGTTAGAAGAGTTAGTATTTGGGATGGTGAATTGAGAGGAGAATGTGAGCGGAGAGAATGGCTAGAATTCTGATGGAAGGTGATATTTGATGACGGAGAAAAAGAGAAAGTGGTTGGAAAGAGAAGGAAAAATTTCAGATAAACATGTTTCAAAAAGGGGGATGAATGTCAATACTTGGAGTACTGGGTGAAAGAGACCTTTTTTTCTCAGATTGGTGAGAGGTAACTTTCTGAATCATTGGATTTCTGAGATTGTGGTTCTGGGTTTCTGAAGGTTTATTTGGTTGTGTAATATTAAATGTAAATGTGGTTGGCTGGCATTGCTCCTCCAGCCCAGCCATAGTGTGTACCTCAGGGATGGAAAATCATATGAAGGAGTAGAGCAATTGAAAATTGCTTAGTTGAGACTATGGGTTAAAATTGAACAAGGAAACATTATCTGTATTCAAAACAAGATTTAAACTCAGTGTTAAAAAGATATAATACAGCTGTGATTGAAATAAGACAATAAGTCAGCCTTTAGGTCAGCTGCACTTATTGAACAAGTGAAAAGAAGGGTTGTGTACTGTGGTACTTGAACCTACAACCTCATTATTAATGAGTGATGCTCTTAACATTGAGCTAAGTATGCATTGCCTAATACCGAATACATTTGATATTCATGCTTGTGTGATCATGATGATGTATTTGTCAGGAGGGTAGTGTAGATTTGGGTGAAAGCCATTGGAGGAGTGCAGGAAAGTGGACTGGGTTTTTTTGACTCTTTTCTTGCACAGGGGAGAGGGATTTTCCACTCACAACTATGAAGACTTGCATTAGAGACTGAAACCATTATCCTCATCATCATTATCATCAGTGAATTACTAGTTTATCATTTTTTTTTTCTTCTTTTGCTGTATCAATCTCATTGTGCACACAGTTTGTTTGTGGTGTCCTTTGAAGAGAGAGGTGTGGAGCTACTCAGTTGGATTAGCCTAGCACTTATGAATAGAGACCATCCTTGCAGTCACACAACTTGTGCCAGAGGCTCAACTCAATGTAGTTGGATAGGTTACTGCACATTTGCAAAGTTAGGTTCTAGGAAGCACTCTATCAAAGATCCCAGAAAAGTATTCATTATGTTGGCAGAACAGCATGGACCTGGCATTATTTCTACCAAGGTCATGCTTTTTTTCCACAATTTTTTTTTCTGTCTTTCTCAAGGCTGATCTAGACCAGAAGGTCAATATCTTCAGGAAAATGTGTTAAGGCCTGGCGCTGTGAAACTTCAACCAAAAAAAAAAAAGTTTACTTGAGCATGCAACCTTGACATACACCAAAATGAACCCTTTCTCTGAAAATGCAGTCATATTAGAGGCTTGCATGCATTGTAATTAAACTTTTGCTTGTGAGTAGACGCACATCAATTATATTGATGTGCTTGGGTACCTACCAATAGAGTTGATAGTTTTCTGGACTCCACAATGTATAACTGTGCCCTCTAATAAAAACCCAAATGAATGATTCTACTCCTTGAATCTTCTGAAGAGTCCAAAATTAAACAAACCAACCAAGATAACAATCGAGATCAGCAGATCATAAATAAATCAAAGATTTGAAAATTCAAGTTCATACACACATAAAGACCAACGACGATTGAGGAAATACATACAGACGAACTCCTACCACCTGATTTCGTATTGAGCGCTCCTGAATTTCATCTTGACGCCTTTATTAATGGCAGGGCTCCCAAAGGAAGCAGCCAATGAAGATAGACCAGTACCGCTGTGATGATGATGATCGATGAAGCTCGGGTTAGGTTTGATGTCGATTTTGTCGACTTTCAGGCCCTGGAAACTCAAGTTGGGTGATTCGATTCTGCTTTCAAATTCGATTTCGAGCGAGTGACTCGGTTCGTTTTCTCTAGACCTAATCAAGCTGAGGTTAGGATGAGGAGGAGGAGGAAGTATGTGGCTTGAGAAGATCGCTGGGACAAACCTATGTGTCCATAGTCCAGTCAGGCAGCAATTGGCATCCTGTCCATCAAAAGACCACCTTATTTCTTTTCTCGATTCGTCCCATTCCCAAGCAGGATCGATGCGTCTGCCATCGCGAGACCGACAATGGAGTTGTTCGGAGATGATGCCAGTTGCAAGCCGACCTAGTTGCCATCGAATGACCAACTTGGATAAGGATCCGAGAGTGTTAATCAACAATTTGAAACTACCGCCGTGTTCCCCTACTGTCACTGTGGGTTTGATGATCACCGGTAGAGAAGTGGATGATTGGACGGGTGTTGATCGGTAGCTCATCAAGCGGAACCTTCCATCAGGTGGGACAAATGATACGATCTTCTCCTTTTCCCATTTGTTATATCTCACACAACTGTGGAATCCTACTCTTCCGATCTTCGTGGGATCGATGAACTTGAGTGAGATGTCTGGTAGGCCTATTCCTCAAGGAGAAAACTGAGCGGGAAGTTGGATTTTTGATCGAGGAATGATGTTATGCATACCAGATAGTCTGGATTGAATATCCACCATACCGACTACTTCAAACCTGAGGATAAGCCCGTCACGATCGAGAATGGCGGAAATGGATTCAACCAAATCCAACCAAATCTCTTGTTTCCTTTTAATCGTTTCGATCAAATCAGACAACAAAAGTAAATAAGATTGAGTGGGGGGGAGGAAGGGATCATACTGACGGGTATTCTAATCCAGTGGGTCTCCAAGGTATTGCGGATGAGAAAATCGTAGGTTTGGGTCGATATTGGTTTTTACCAGCTTTGCTCCTGAGGAGAGATAATTGTGTTAGTTGAGGGTTGAGTAGGATGATGGCTATGTACTACTCACAAGGTTTCAGTGGCCTCGGAGATGAATTTGACGAGAGACTTGGTCTTGATCGGGATTAATTCTTGGATCAAGCCAGGTTCAGACCAATTTTTTCCATATGGATTTTCATAAGTTGGAGCTGTTAGGTGAATGAGTTGATGGACCAGATCAAAATTGGCTTCGATTAGGCTTGGGTGGATCTGAGGTGGATTGATGGGATGAAGTTGATTTAGATAGTTGGATAAGAAGTTTAGGAATCTGTTTAAGTATTCGAAGACGATTGACGGTTCGACTGATTGGTTATATAAAACGATAGAATGTCAATGAGTGATGATAGCTTTTCTTATTTAGCGGGACGTACTATCTGAGCTTGCAATACAGGCTAACCAAAGATGGTGTTTGATCAGATTACAGCAGACTGAGCCATGATGAAGATGATGATCGTTGAAGGGGTATTGTAACTGATGAGGATGGTTTGATTGGATTAAATCTGAATCTGAATTTGAATCTGAATCTGAATCTGAATCTGAATCTGATGATGAGTTTTGAGTTTTTTGGTTTGAGAAGGTGAGTGTTGAGATCGAAGGTAGATGGATGATGGCTGGAATGTTTTGGTTGTTGGATGATGATTGTAGGATATGAATGAGTGCATCGGTTATTGCTAGTGGATAGTTTGATGAGTTGGTGAACCTGGATCTGAGGATGAGTGAACTGGGAAAGGAGAGAGAGAGTTTTAAAGATTAATTAATTATTTGAGATTGATTGATTGATTGACTGACCCATTGATGGTGTTGATGAGTAGTATTCCATCCATCTTTAAATTAAACTTTTGGTGAATTTATTTATTTTTTATTTTATTTAAGGTCCAACTTGATTAGCTAATCAAAAGTTTATAATAAATTCAACTCCAAACAAAAAAAATACATAATAATAATTCAAAATGAACAAAATCACCAGACCAGCCAAACCATTGACGATACATCGTAGAGGGAAACCGATCACCAATCAAACCGAAAGGTCATCAACAGAATCCGAAGAATCAGACTCAGACCAACAACAACAAGTAAAACAACCACCTAAACCATCATCATCAACCTCAGTCTTCCCAATCATTAACATTGAAACCACTTCACTAGATCAGAGACAACAATCAGGTAAGTCAATCGATCAAAAAAACAAACACCTTACTAAATAAAAATCTAAACTAATGATCTAAACCCACGAAAAATAAAAAAAAACACGCAGCAGTAGCAGCAGCTGAAACAGACTCAGCTGAAGGAGAAGAATCAGACGACTCATCAACAAGAAATCATAACCGGAAACGAGTCATCAAGCCTGGAGGAGAAAAAGTCAGATCCTCATCATCAATCCAAACAAGAACCAGAGATCCCTCCTCATTGACCATTCTCTATCAACAGTCCAGTAAAACTCAAGCCGACTCTCCAAGCTCAGATGATCAATCATCAGGATCAGATTCATCCTCATCATCCGGAGATGAAGAAGAAGACAGTGATGATTCAGAGAAACTGTTACCAATCTATAAACCCGTATTTATCACAAAGTTCAGTATCATCATATTCATTAGATCCGATCAACAAGACCTGAAACTCAATCATCTTTGTTCAATAGACGAAATCGAGACACTATCCCCAGTCAACAAACTGAAACGGAAGCCGAACTAGAAACCAAAAGATTAGAAGAAGAAGAGAGCAGGAAAAAAGCTAGTCAAAAATTGGTAGAAGAGACTCTGATCAGAGAAATAGCCGAGAGTTGAGTGTCCTAGTCATACATCAACCCATCCCTTTCAACTCATCGATTTCGTTGGGGTTATTAGAGGAGGCCGATCAGGTATTTCCGGATGTCGATGATACCGATGGACTAGAACCTGAGGCGGAATTTGAGGCATGGAAATTACGTGAACTCACCCGATTGAGAAGAGATAGAGAAGCCTTGATCCAGTTGAGTCTGGATTCTCTCACAATCATCACCTTCCCCTCAAAAAAATAAATAAATAAGTATAAAAAAAATAACGGTTTCTATACTCAATCTAAATCTAGACGCGCCAAGGAGAAAGAGGAACTCGAAGCCAGAAGGATGATGCCCGAATCTGAAAGGTTGAAAGAAGATTTGGAATTCGCTGAACAAACCAGAAAAGATAAGCCTAAGGGGAAACAAGTCTTCTTACAAAAGTTCCATCACAAGGGCGCATTCTACACCGTACGTACCTATCCAAACTGACGATGATCATCGAATTCATCTATCTAATCTTGCTCATCTTCATATCCAAAGGACTCAGATATTCATAAGAAACACGACTATACAGCTCCCACTGAGGGAACATTTACTAAGATGGAAATTCTACCAGCGGTCATGCAAGTTCGAGATTTTGGAAAGATGAGCAGAACTAAATGGACACATTTGGTCAAAGAGGTAAATCTCACCTTCATCATGTCCTTCATGAAATTTTCCCTATTGAAAACTTCTCTTCTTCCTTCTCCTCTACCTGACAACAATATTTAGGACACCACATCGTTTGATGCAGGATGGAGTAAAAAGAATCCCGGACGAGCCGAGAAATCTCAAGAGGGATGCTTTGGCTGCGGAGAACGGGGGCACCTGAAAAGAGACTGCCCCAAGAACCAGGGTCAGACTCCCGGCCAGGGAAGCAATCGAGTCGCTCTTGGGGAACGATCCAGGACGAATGATGATCGACAAACCAAACGACGAGGGTCTGCCGACGATGCGCTTGAGAATGAGTATCCATCTAAGCGGAGAGAAGGTAATAGGGAACGCTCAGCTAATCGACCATCGGGCGACCGCGATCGTAGTCGTCTTTCGCCTCATCGTAGGCCTGATGACCGAGAGCGGTCTAAGGACGACCATCGACGCCGGAGCGACCGCGATCGTCAGGACTACTCACCTAAACGCCCAGAGCGAGAACGTGACCGTCGAAATTACTCACCCAAACAGTCAGCGAGAGAACGCGATCGCCGGGACTCCCCACCCAAGCGGTCGGAGCGAGAAGCCGATCATCGGGACTACTCACCCAAGGGCTCCGCCCGAGACCGAGATAGGTCTAGAGATAGACGAAGACATGCCGACGATCGTCATCGTCCCAGGAATGATAGATAATACACCCAAGCCCACAGGCGACACTCACTATCCAAAGCCTCTCAGCACGTTTCGTCTCAAAAAAACCCCGATTGCACTCAATCAGAACTATCCCATCTTTCTTATTATGCCTTTCCAAACCTATTTCGAACTCATTTTGACAACCAATTACCATTCTCAAACTTTATGGGATGGCCCCCTTTTTTTTCTCCTATGGAAGACATGCGCGCCTGATAAGAAACAGTCAAGATGAATTCCGAAGATTCATGTAATGTTCAAGTCGATATCAAACATGCAAAACAGTATCTATTCGTATATCAATTTGGGGTTGGGGGAGGATTCAAGATTGAGAGAGACGGGATAGATCCTTTTAGCGAACAGTAAAGCCTTGTCCGCCGAGATCCACGTGTTTTCTTCTCAGCGGTAGATAATCGATCGTATGGTCTTCTGGGCTGGCCAAGATTTCAACCGAGACAGCCTGCTTTCTCAGAGCATGCAGCGCGACATCTGAAAATCAAAAGCGATTTCAGTAAGACATTCCAATGCTATTCAAGTTATTCAAAATAAATAAATAAAAGGGGTCAAAGTAGTGGGAAAAAAAACGCCTACGCTCGTCCGTTGGCACCTGCTTCTAAACCACAACAAGTGGCGATGATACATCTTTTACGGAAACATTCTGATTCTTTTTTTCGGTCGCAGATCTTGGCTGGAGAAGGATCCGGGCTAGGCAGAGCCATCACATATGATGCGCAGAGAGTGATGAGTACTAATAAAGCTGATTTCATCATTTTGTATGGCTGGCTATCTATCTGTTATAAGGTTCTTGGGATAATGTAAGTTTTTCTTTGATATCGATGGTGGCTTGCTATCAAGAGGTGATCTGGATGAATGTGATGATGGGGGAGGACCGATTGGACTCAAGCACCCTGGCTTCTTTTATATGCACTTCATTCGCCTAAGCAATCTCTTTGCCATCCAATTTCTTTTTGTGGCGTCGGATCACTAACAAAGGGAAGAGCCGGAATAGCGGTCAGATGCTGGGTGCAGTCCGTCACCAATAATCTACCCTGCCTACATGGTCGTAATTTATTTGCTGTGTGTAAGAGAAAACGAAGGCTTGAGTCTCTTCACCAGCACTCCATCCAGCTCAAAAGCACTATAATGGAAGTTTTCTTCCTGCAGGGTATCATTTCACAGCAGCTTTCACCGCCAGCATAATTGCCTAGGTTGAGCTCATCCTCATCCCAGTCAAACTAAAATGCAAACAACCAATTTAAAGTAGGTTTACCTCAACCAATGAAATACAAAACCAAGGGGGGTTCATATTTCATCAGTTGATATCAACCAAGTTTAAATTGGTTGAATACATCCCAGTTTAACTGGGATGACTTCATCCTAGGCAATTTTGCTGACAGTGAATTTTGTAGATGGAGGCGCTAAACTTTGTTGATTGGTGAAGATTAGTCGAATCCTTTTACTCCTCCACCAGGAGCAGTGTTATATTCTTGAAGCTGTGTTCTGTCACGCTTCATGATGCTATTGGTCGCTCCTCGGGGAGGAGTGCCCAAGGGGATATAGTAAAGGCCCAGTACAGGCAAGGAGGACGTAAGCTCTGCTGTATATTGTGGTAGACTGTTCTCAAGGCAATTTGATTCCTGCGTTGTTGGAATTTTGACACATCCCTTATAACGCTTTTCCTGACTCTTTTCTTCATCGACAGACTTTGTCGAACAAGTTCTGCAAAGTGCTGGGTTTTGAATTGCAGAACTCTTCGGCCGGAGTATGTCCGACAACTGCCTGGATAGTCTCGTCCGAGCAGATAATTGATGCAGTGTACACAAGGATGTTTGCTATGGCCTGAGAATGAGAAAGTTTTCAACCGTTTTCTCTCCTGAGCCACAGGATATCTTCCCTTCCTCCATGTTCTCGCCCTTGCTTGGGAGAGAGAGTTGCGGCAGAGGTCACCTAAGGAAATCCCAGTTGGATGGTGACTGCTGCAAAGGACCTCGGACCGCTGGGCACTTAGCGGTGTGCGGACTTTCCGGCAGATCTGCTCTCAAGTGGGCCACCCATAAATATCCCCAGATTTGGAGGGCAAACACTAGCAAATAATGTAAGGATAACCTTGCCCGTTGGGTGTGTGAAAAGAAGTAGTAGATCCAATTTTGATTTAAATGAAGGTTTGTATTTTTTTTTTCTTTCAATTGACAATCAACTTCAAGACAAGCGAAACTTTACCCATGGCTTAATGATCATACCGAAAGAAATGGAATATGCCTTCAAGGTAGCCTGGATTGGTTTGAGAGATATGTGTTTACTTTTACTTTTCTTCTCCTTCTTCTTCTATAGTACACTTGGTTCAAAAATGTTAACTGATCGTCAAGTTGAAAAGGTCTTTTCTCTGTCAATGCAAGCTTTCTCAAACTTGATTAACAAGGTTGTCCGTTTGGGGAATTGCGAGGAGGGAGCGGAATGCGAAGTGACTCTGGACGGCTGGGATTATTTGATGGTATCAGTATTAGGACAGAACAGAAGTAGGTATTGTGGTTGAAAAAAAATAGATCAATTTTGAGGGAGGTTAAACTCACAAAGCCAAGGCCATCCAACGCACCCTCGACAATTCCGGCCATATAAGCTCCACAGCTAAGTTGTGACATGTCTTTAGGAATGGTGATTGCTCGTGTGATCAGTAGATCGTTATCAGATATCATATACTCATCTTCGTTTTCGTTTGAGTGTTCCTAGGGCCATAGATAGTGATATGATACAAAACCAAAAAAAAAACCATTCCATGATAAGAACACGGATACAGAGAATATATAAAGAATCGCATGATGCTCACCAGAACATCTGCAGCTTTTCCCACTACGGTTTTCCAAAGGGTTGAATGAATCCAACTTAATACTGGCACGAGGCGTATCAAGCGGATCGGAACAGCTGATGAAGCGCTACTGATTGAACCACCACCTAGACTAATGCTCTTGCCGGTACTCAGACTGATTGCGTTAGGCGATCCTGACAGGGCATCACGCAGGGATAACAACGATAGAAGTCGACTGCCAACTTGATATCCCAATATATTCAATCTACCTTGACAAAATCCAAACCGTTAGCATTCCCCCCTAATCAATAAAATTAACAGAATGGACATTTATAAGTAAATCAGTGCCTCAACTTTTTCTCAAATTCGCCAATCCCGTCGACCCGTTGCTGAGTGTATCTAACGACTTCAGCAAACAGTAACTCGAAAGCAACGAGATTGACATCCAAAGAAGAGACGGTATAGCTATTCGAAGCAAGGGTAGTCGATCCTGAGACGGCAGTTGAAGTAGATGAGGTTGAGATGTGCCTTGAAGATGAGATATTAGGGGTAGGAAAGATCGGCCGACTGTAGATCGACGTGGCTCTAGGTTTCCTGGTTTGGAAGAGCGGAGTGAACCTTTGGGATAGACTGGTCAGATCGGCTGGAAGTGATGCCCGCTGTGGATCGCTTGATCGAAAGTTGCTGGTTGACATCCTCTAGTAAGTAAGTTGTCGATGTTTTTCTATTTCCGGTATAACCAAGTACTAAACAACCCCCGAAAGAAAATCCCACCATTCCCCCGGGTGCCAGTCATCGCCAGACATCCATTAAGAAACTTGGCAAACCACCGCCAACTTCAACAACTATTTATTTATTCAGGCCAAGAATGTCATTCACCGCCAATGATACCATTACAAATCCAGATCAAACGCTGTGAGCCCCATTTGAGAATAACTACTAATGTAATTTCATTTTCACAAACCAAACTCAAGTGTTTTTTTTCTCTCTTATCAACGAGACAGGGCCAACCACAAGACCATAGAACACGATCAATCAATACAAACGAAGATTCAAGCAATTCTCTCATCCAAGCTAAACGTGATCAATGATATTTCTAACGGAAATGAGACCTTCTCCCATTCGAATAACCAACATCGTTTGAAAGAGCTTAACCAGACTATTGGGGAATCGATTCAGAAAACGCTCCTAGGTAATTCTAGTTTTCTTTTTGTTCATTGTATATATGCACCTATCCAGCAAAAAATTTTAGCAAACTGATCCAAGTATGTGACATTTCTAACTTTGGAGACACCTGTCCTTTTTTTGAAAAAAAAAAAAAATGCCCGTTAATGAAATTGAATGTCCATATCTGATTTCGATCTTAGAATTCTATCCCAATGGTTATAAATTCATGATCTGTACACAAGTAATCGAAAATAAAGGACAAGCAGGCAGGTGAGAGAGAAAACAGCAAACTTGGCCAATCGATTCCGAGGCACATGACTAGAAATTGATCAAAGTTGTCTTTGCATCCTCCAGAGCAGGCTTAGTTTCTCATTGGGATCAAGTCAATGACAAGGTCTACAAGGAAGTTTGGTCAAACGTAAGTAATAGATTAATATCCCGGGCGAGTATTGCCGATTTGGTAAGTTGACATCATTATTGATAATTATGACATTCACCAATGAATGTATTGTATTGTAGGACTTCGTGATAGGGACGGTCACAGCATTCATCATTAAGGTTGCGTATTAGTATGATGGAAGGGATGAATTTCAACACGAGTAAAGCATTGTGGTGTATGGAATAAGGAAGATCGGCTTCTTGTGTGTAGGTAACCGGATTACCCAAGAGCTGTCTCAAAAGAACGCCAAAAGTGACGACTAATCGCGAAAGGTGAGAAGGAAACGGTGGCAATCTGTAAACCCGGTGACCTCTCTAACAAGGAGTGCACGGCGACATCCGCTATCCTAGCTGTCAGGACGGGGGGCCTTGGATTTTCTCTGTTGTTTAGATCAGCCAATTTGAAATTGGTTAAGTGCATCCCAGATTAACTCGGATAATCTTAACCCAGCCAACTATGCTGCAAGTGGGGGTTAGGATAGTTAAGTAAGCAAGAAATAAGAGTATTGAGTCTTAAATAATAATAAAAGTAGAGAATTTCAGAGAATAGTGCTTTCTAGGCAAAATTCCTGGCTGAAATATGTGGTGTATAATTATGAAATTATTTAGGGGTTTAATAAATTTACCTGGGTTTTCTATGTTTATACCTGGTTTTTCTGGTTAAATTTTTTTCCCCAGACCTGTGTTTATGCCCAATTTTTTGCCAGGAACTCTAATGGCCCAATTGGTCCATTTTTGGAAGAAGAAAAAAATCATTGAAAATTGGTGGACTAATAATCAGTGCAACAGAAAACTGCAAAATATTGAATTTTATGCCAGGAAAAAACAATAATCACTTGATGGCAAGTGAGATTTGGGCAACTTCACTCATCTATCCTCCATCTATCCACTGCTACTCCTTGAATTACTTTAAAACACAATTGGGTGTTCATTTTTCTACCTTGCACAACCAGAGGCTGTGCCTGCTCATAACAGCTCTTTCTACCTTCTGGGCATATAAGTGTGGGGTAGCTGCTCAGGCTGCTCAGCTTTGATTGAAATAGTTACATCAGTGGAAACTTCATTCCCACCCTCATTGATGTGCCTTCCTTCTTCCCAACAGTCATGTCTGAGCTGCACCAGATTGAACACTGAACTGCACCAAACTGAAAACTGAGCTACACTAGGTTTAATACTGAGTCCTCCTCAAATAATTAATTCATACCTCCACATCCCACAATACTGATCCCTAGACCCTTATAAAGCCATATACCACCCTTATAAACATAGTATACCCTTATAAATTCCTGTACCAATAAAACCCTTCCCATGAGACATGTTCTCCCAATACTTACCACCTTACCTTTTACCTTCCTGGTTGAGAAATGTTCTCCCAATCCCTTCCACCTCTTCTATTCCCTTCCTCTATACCCTATTCCATCCTATGTACCCCTTGTCCTCCATGCCATTCCCCATAAAGCTGTGATGTCTGTAATCCTATTGTCCTGCATAGAAGTGTATCTTACATTGATTATACTATTCCTCCTCTTGTAATTACTGTTGCTTGTGTATATGATATCCCAGTGCTTCTACCATGTGCTTTTGGCATTTTCACACAAATGGAACACCACAACAGTCACTGTGGCTTTTGTGCAATAGCTTGGTGTTTGGGATGCAGGCTGGGAGATTATATGGTAATTCCACAAGAAAAAATTCAGGAAATCACTACATGAAAAAAATGGTATGAAGACCATCTATTCTTTAATGAATTGGACAAGACTTTGGAACAACTCATGGTTGAATCAACTGGATGATGTGGGAGGGATGAATGGATGTCCATGCCATCCATAGGTGAAGTAATGGCCAATGCCTTCCAGACCTGTTTTTTCTTCTCTAAAAGCTGGTCTCAAACTTTCTTCCCTTATTCCTTCCCCCCAAACAACAACCCACCCATTCTCTTTTCATTTATTTCTGACTGTTGTGTCTTTGGTCCCCTTCAACTCAAGTCTCCCCTTCTCTTTCCTGCTCCCCATTTATTGCTGCAGTAGGAAACAGATGCTTCCCCTGAGGCTTTGGAATAGAAATCCTGGTATTCTATAACTTGTTTCACAATGACTCTTGGTAGAAAACTCATATTTCCTGATAAATCTTATTGATAGTGTTTCTTTTTTAGTTTAATTTAATCCTCATTTTTATTGTTGCTTTTTATTTTTATTTTATCTTCATTTATACCTATATCAATGGATACTAGTGTGGAATGTAACTGTCAGCCATTACAGTCCACAAAATGATGGATATATAGAGTGATAAATTGTGACACAATGAGGTGACCCTTACAAGATGTTTTTGCAAAGTGCAATGAATTTAAAAAATCAATGCATGGGGGATAGTTATTCTTTCTTAATTCTTTAGCAGATATGGGGACCTTGCAGGGATAATGGCATGCTCTATGTAATTTCTCTTATTTTGGTGTTAGTAGGCAATTTAAGCAAACAACTGCTAACCCAGAGTCTATTTGGAAGATGCAATCACTTTCAACATTTTTCAGTTGGGGGAGAGCCATCCTTTCTTGATTCTGTAAAAACATGGAGACCTTAGGCAGAGGATTGTGTGTTGTATGTAGTTTCTTTTATTTGTGTGTTAGTAGGAAATTTAGATAAATGATTCCCAACCCATACACCAGGAAAAATAAATGATGACTTGTCTACAAGTGACATAGCAAAGTATGAAGGGGCCTTTATACTTTCTGGTGTCACTTGTAGACAA
The DNA here is from genome assembly GCA_007896445.1 of Puccinia hordei. Lineage (NCBI taxonomy): Eukaryota > Fungi > Basidiomycota > Pucciniomycetes > Pucciniales > Pucciniaceae > Puccinia > Puccinia hordei. Next base: position 516,067 of record RDRW01000258.1, on the reverse strand, counting down.
GTGATCATTGTTTTTTCCTGGTGATAGTATTTTTGGAAGCTGAAATAGGTTTATAAATTTTTCAGGTGGGGGGGGGGGGTCATTCTTTCTTTACTTTGTGAAACAATTGGGACCTCAGGCAGAGGATTGCACATGATAATTATTTGATTTCATTAAGGTGCAATTATGAAATTTGGAAAAATGACTCCCCCCCTTAGTCATGAATTAGAAAACCAACTCCCAAATGCTAGTCCAGCGGATGTCCAGGAATTTCTGGGAGTTGCTTTTCCAATTCCTGGGAGTTGTTTAACCAAGACCCATTAAATATGTGAGGTAGTTTCAAAATATTTTGTTGTGGAAAATTAAGGATGATGAAGTAGCTTGTCAGGGTCCAATTTCCTGCAAGTCTGGCTCTTTTTGATGGTGGGCTTTCTCCCCCTTTATATGATTTTGTATTTATTTTACAGCCAACTATGGCTGGAAATCCATGAAGCTGAGTATTGCGGGGTTATTAAGTCTTGCAGAGATTATGAGAGGGTTGATGGAATGGGTACTAGTGCTTGAGAGTGTTTTACATGAGAACTGATGGCTTTGATTTTAGTACCAGTCTTGAGGTTTTCTAACATTCTGCATAAATGAAAGATTTTTGATTGGGCTTACCACCGCACTCATTTTGAGATTCTGTACAGTTCAGATCCTGAGAATCTGGATTCAAGGTTGAAACTCCAGATACCATGACATGTTTAGTGTTAGAATTCTGCCCCATGCCCAAAGAGGGCTTAGCTCTTTTTGTTCTCTTTCATTCTTTTGACATCCTCAGTCTAGCTAGGCCCTCAACGTAGGCCCCTTTAATGACATGTATTTCATCTACCCCCCATGCTAGTGAGATGCTCTATTCAAGACTTCTCATCTGTTTTTCTATGAGTGTGCTGCGCTCTTGATCATTTCCCAGCTCATCATTCCTCCTCATTAGGCCTTAGGCCACATTTCTTTCATTCAGTTGACATCCATTTCTTTCATTTAGTTGCCACCTTAAGCCGAGATTCTGGGCCCTACGCATCCGAACGGACCCTAAATCTTTCATGTAAAACTTTGGACAAACTATATTCACTCAGTCACATCCTCGGTAGAGCAAGAGATCTCAATGATCGACTTGTTTCCCTCGAAAGACTGATCACTTGAATGTGCCAAGTTGTAACTTTGCTCGTAATAAGTAAAAAACCTAGATGAATTGTGACAGACTGCTTTTACGTGTGTACATTCATTCAGGATTGGCTACATCAGGAGAATCAATCAAAGCAAACTATTTGGATGATCAGACACGAGAAAAAAAAATGCAAAAAATGCCGAGGATCATCAATACTCCGGGCATTAAAATCATTGTCCAGCGATTGGATACAGATGTTGATACATTCATGCTATCACAGGGATGCAGTAAGAAATCACAACTTGGACCCTGCAATTCGATAAGTAACACGCAAGGCCGCCTCCGCTTCGGTTTTAGCTGCCAGTTGTTGCCGCAGTAGTGGAACGCGTTTTAATTCGACTTGAGCTACCTGGGCCTCATGAATTTCATCGGGACCCTGAATCTCACAAACATGCCGTGAATTATAAGCCCCTCATCAAATCCTTCTCTGTTTGAAGATGATGATAGTTGTAAAGAGCACTCACATCCGCTAATCTCAATGTCCTCATAGCAGCAAACATGGCGGCCAAAGGTTGATCTTGACTAACCCCTTCACCACCATGTACTTGAATCGCTCGATCGATTATGGCATTGACAACCTTAGGGACTTGCGCCTTGGCCATTCCAATTGACTTCATCGCTCCTTTGGCTTTGAACAGATCAATCTGATGGGCGGCTGAATAGACTAGCAATCGGATTCCATCCAACTCAATACGGGAATGTGCAATTTCTTTCGCTGTGGCCCCATGCTGGTAAAGTTGCTTTCCAAAAGTCATCTTTCGTGGATCCGTTACTCGAAGCAGCATGAGAGATATCGCGCGTTCCGCTATACCGACTGCTCGCATACTGTGTGGTACAGCGTCGTAAACTTTGGTTTCCGCGACAAAAATAAACTTTGAAGTGGAAAATTGTTTACCAATGGTGAATTCTGCCTGGCCCAAGTCGGGATTGCACTATTTCAAATCCTTTTCCCCAATCATACACCAAGTTTTCAATAGGCACTCGAACATCTTCATACAAAATCTCGAAATGTCCTTCCGGTGCACTGTCATCAGAGGAAGTGCAAAATTCAACCGTCATGTGACAAGAACCAGTGCACTAAAAGCCTAGACGAACTCATCATAGCCAAATACCTGCATCGGGCGTATCAGCTTAACGCCAGGCGTGCCAGGAGGTACAATAACGATTGATTGCTGAGAATGCTTGGGGGCAGAAGTGTCCGACTTGCCCATGACCAAATGAATAGCGTTGCGCGGGTCACCAGCACCAGAGATCCACCACTTGCGACCGTTGATGACAATCTGTTGGCTAAGAAGGATTTGTGGCACATCAGACAGAATTACCCAATATATTTTTACTTTGTATTATACTCCTCACCTTTCTCGATCAAAAATTATGCTAGTTTGGATGTTAGTCGCATCAGATGATGCCACTGCAGGTTCAGTCTGAATGATCGTACCGTTTCAGATACCTCAATTTTTGGGTGCTGGGCTTAGGGAAAGGTTGGATGGAGCGACTCACCATTGCAAAAGAGCTGCGAGTTTGGCCATTCATGAGCGGCTTGAGCCACTTTTCTTTTTGTTGCGCAGTTCCATACCGCGCCAGGACTTCCATGTTTCCTAAGACATTTTTTTAGAATGATGGAGCCAGGTTAAACTCAGCAAGCGGCCCTGGATATTGACTGATCACTCACCGGTATCGGGGGCCGAGCAGTTCATTGATTCGGGGGCGATCCGTATGGCATGTCCCATCACTTCGGCCATCACCGCATACTCTAGGTTTGTCAACGGTACACCTAACTCAGGACTGAATTTTCAATTAGTTGAACTTGTTTCTGACGAGAAAACTAACTAGCTTGTGGGATTAATCTAAATAATTTATTTCAAAACTAGTATGCTCACTAGTGTGCCTTGGAGAGAAATAGATTCCAGAGCCCTCGAGAGCGTGCTTTTTGTTTTAAATCTTCCATGATCGTCGGTACAGTTGACCACCTCTTTTGAGGGTCGGACGAGATTTGAGCATGATAGATTGACTCTGCTGGGATACATTCATTCTAAAAAGCAACAAGTTACGACCGATGAGTGTTGGATTGTTCGATGAAGGAAATAAAATCTGGGCATCTCTGGAGATTCAACGGTATTGATACATACCTCTACAAACTCGATCACTTTTTCCAACTTCTCCTTCCCAAACGGAGTGAAGTGAGGCTCGATCAAATACCAAGCTCTGAAGTGGTAGTATGGTGAAGAAGGTTGGTCAGTCCAATAGTTTAATAACAGTGTCTTTGATACAGTCTAATACACTTACGACTGAGGAATGAAGCGAGTGATTGGATGTGATGTCATTGTGGATGGTTTCGATGAGGTCGTTTTCACACTTCTGTAACAGGGCGGGTTACAGGAATTTGGTTTTGGGGTCTGCCGCGGGGCAATACATGTAGGGCCACGGTCCCCGGTTTTGTTGGCATTCGGTGTTTGATATCCCCTTCATGAAACGGGCTACCCGAGACCGAGAGCTTACCTGGGAGATGTTCATCGTTCAACCCATCATTACCTACACACCTCCAACAAATATGTCCAGTAATACCGGCCGTCTTCCTATCCTCGCCCTTGCTCTAATTGGTAAAAAAGGACAACCACTATACCTACGGAACTTCACGTCTACCTCGGGCGGTGATGCTGATCTCAAGTGGCACTATGCAGCCCATGTCAGCTTGGACGTCTTTGATGAACGAGGTAAGTATTCATCTAGATAGAAACTAGGACACCCTGATTTTGACCGATCTTTCTATTTATCAATAGATGCACTACCTACAACGTTGGTGGACTGTTACTTTGGTCTATTGTATGCCATGGAAGATTACGCATGTTATGGCTATCAATCAAATACGAGAATTAGATTCGTTTTGTGTTTACCGATGAAAGACACCTTGATCAAAGATACTGAAGTCAAGCTGGTAAGTTCTTCGTCCACACTTCCTATTGTAAGAAACTCAACTACCAGACTGTCCAGGATATCACTGACTCGAACAGAACCACTCGATATGATACCCACAACTACGCTCAACGCAGGTATTTAAATCTTTACATGCCGCGTACATTCAACATATATGCAATCCATTTCATCAAATCCCAATCGATACTCCTAATCCCAATCCCATTACCCCAACAATCAAAAGCAAAGCCTTCGATCAACAAATCAACCGCATCGTTGGTCTATAAACAACGGGATCTTGACAACCTAATCTCTCCGCCCCTTCTGCTTTGATAATAACTATTATTATTATTTTCCTCTGGAAGAGTGACTCTTTCGAACCGCATAGTTAAACTACACAAGGTCGTTTGTTTTTAGGACAGCGGCAACACACAGAACAGTCAAAGTGGTATTCATCTTTTGCCAGGTAAGATTTTGTCATCATTATATCGACCCATTATGATCTTTATGTTAGGTATGAATCTCCCATCAAACCCAAGCAACAATATTCACGGTCTTCCCAATACACCCGCTTATCATCCCCTAAGATAAAGCTTACGCAATTACTCCAAAAAGGATTGATCGATTTCGTTGAATGATGTTAGGTGGAATCAAATCAGAAGGAATGGACCCTTGTAGTCTTCTGATCTTGGTTTATCTCACCGTCATCGAACGGAATAGACGATCTAGATGAGAAACAAACCAGATCAGAAGAATGATCACGGGTCCTGAAACTCTCAAGATCGCAACCTAAACAATCAATCAACACAATTGATCATCCATCCCTTTTGCCGTGATTGCTTGCTAAGAAATTATCGATTTGGGATGTCAATTCAATGATATGATGTGGCCACTGGAAGTTGTTGATTGCCTAACAAGCAATTCAACTATTAACCAATATTAAGAAGAAAAGCTATCTAATTGCCTATACTCTTCGAAAAATTCATTGCCATCTGAATGACCTGTTTATTTATGTAGAGCTTACAATCATCAGGACAGATACGTGGCTAACAATTCCTTCTCCGTCCATTTGCTTTCCTACGTTTCCTTAGAATGAATGGCAGCCTCGTGGCCGTTATGTCCGCGTGCGTACTCGTTTACGTTGCCGTTGTTACTTCAGAACTTGCTCTCTGGTGAACATCAAGACATATTCGACTCAGATGTCTGGTTTTCATCTCCATTAGAAACGGCAGCAATAGCGATATCTAAATACGTAGCTCGAAAGCCCTTGGCAATCCCGCCTTCTCAGTTTTCATACATAAGCACGTTGACAAAATCGTGGTTTTTTTGCAAGCAGACAAGTTGTAACTCAGTATTGTCACATCATGTATTACACGCACGAACAAATAATGGAATGTTTGTATTACGATGGTTTCACAAGTTAGAAAAGGAGTAGAAGCTATGGAAAGAAATCAGCTCTATGTTTCAAAACAGACATTCACATGGATAAAGATTGTTCGTAGCTTTCATCAAGACTGATGAGGGGGATACGGTTGATATCCATTGGATGGGTAAGAAGGAGGAGGAGGATGATGAGCCAAAGATTGTCCATTGGGTGGTGGTGGCGGTGGTGCGGGACTGGGAGAGGGGCGAACATAAACATTGCCAGGTACGGCAGAGGATGGGCGAAGAGGATTGTGGAATGGGTTATTGTATTCAGGGTATTGTTGAGCATGAGGGGATGCAAAACCAGGTGCAGGCGTGGTCGAAGGTGGTGGGGCGTAAGGCGATTGATAGTACATTTGGGATGGTGGGCCAGGTGGAGGCGGCAATGGTGCGGGCATGCCAGAAGGCACTTGTTGAAGATGGAATGGTTGATATTGTAGATGTGAATGTGGCGGGGGCGGAGGCGGAGGCGGAGCATTGTGTAGTTGGTAAGAGTTATTGTTTGGAGCTGGGTTTTCGGGTGAAGGATTGTATGACTGATTGTACTGGTGGACTTGATCTTGATGATGATGCCTGGGTGGATAAGAGTAAACATTTTCCCCACTCGAGTTTGCGCGTGTAGGAGATTGGACTGCTTGGGGTTGTTGAGTTGGGAAGCCAGCTGGGGGCTGTTGATATCCGCTCGGAGGGATCGGCGGGAACTGCCGACCGCTTGAGGCTCCGAAGACTTCATGAATTGGCACTGGGGTTTGACCCGGTGGTGGTGGTGGAAGGTTGAAAGGCCCATGTCCAGAATGTTGCAGTTGTGAGAAAGGTAGGTTTTGAGGTGGTGAAGGGGGATGATGTCTGTGTTGCTCGGAGTATGATAGATGCTGAGTTCGATTGGACATGCTCTGCTGATGTACTCTATTCGCGAGGTTGGAGCCTTCAGCATATTGAGTCGGAGGTGGATACGCAGCAGCGCTATTAGGAATCACTACGAATTAACTAGATGGTCAGTAGGCTATATAATAGACCGCTCTCCGTTAAAAGCTTACGCGAGGCGCCATTGGGAGGATGTTCGAAATTTTCAGGATATTGAGCATAGTTTGTAGGTAATGGAACGATGCCCTCATTCGAGTAGGGTTGCGCCTCTGACGAAACGCTATGTGAATGGCCCCACGCAGAAGCTGGCCGATGAACACCGTCTCCAGGGACTGGTAAGGGACGTCTGGCTGGGAATGCCGGTCTCGGAATTCCCGGGGGTTGAGAAGATGCCGGAAATTGATCAGGGTATGATTGGGGGACAAACGGGGGATTTGAATGGTCGTGAAAGCGCTCCTCTGTGTGGTCAGTCGTGTGTACAGAGGAGCTAGCTGAATGAGTTTGATGAGTTCGGTCGCTGGGTTGAAGGTGAGAATGACCTGAGAAACTATGTCGGTGATGACGCGGCTGTGGAGGGTGTTGGTGAACCTGTAACTCGGATGGGGTGGTCTGAGGCATATGAACATGATTATTGGCCGATGGTCGACTGGAAAGTGATAAAGAATTTAAAGAATTGACGAGGTGATCCCCTCGCTCGAGTGATTGATTGCGTGAGGGTGAGCGCGACGGTGAGCGGTCCCCTAAACCAAAGTCTGGAGTTGGCATACTGAGTGAGCCAGTAGAACGCTGCCGAGAATTGAGACTAGCATCTCTGGACGTCGACGGTTCTCCAGGTAATGGAAGGTGACCACCAGAGATTGGACCTGACATTGGCCTGCCAGCTCGCAGAGCGGCAGGAACAGAAGCAGGGTTGATTTTTTTGACAGGGGTAGCCAGAGGCGATGAAGTTTTTTTCCCATTTAACGAGCTGGCTGATGCTTGGGCTGGCCGTAAGCCAGATCCCGGGGAAGAGGCCTCAAAAACGCCAGCTCTCGCCGGACCAGTTGGGGTGTGAAGCTTTTCCGGTGGAGGTTTCTGATTGAGATTTGGCGCGCCCAGAGAAAAAAAGTTGTGTGAGTCAATTGTACAATCGGTCACCCAATTAAGTCAGCTTTCAAACGATGCATCCTTACCGCAGAATAGAAAGTCATCTCAAGATAAACTTCCCCTTGATATTTGCCTTTGTTTGTGACAGTGACCCAATCATCAAACTCGCCTTTCTTCAAGGTGTCAGTCAAATCCACTTTTCCTTCGCCGATCAGATTGGGGTCTCTGGGGTCGTCAGCATAGACAGCCACGCGCAATTCTTTGACACCAGCAGAACCAGCTGATCCGATAGGAGGTGCGTTAGATTTGACCGGAGCAATCCCACCGGTAGCTGTGGTCGAGACTGAGGCAGAAGCCATCGCATCCTTCGCATTCTCGTAAATATCAAATCGAAGTTCATCATCCCAAACTGGATGCTGGCCGCCGCGTTTATCGGTCTTGGTCCTTTTGCGATGCGATAAATAGGTACAAGTTGCGTAAGGGTCTTGCTTCCTAAGAGAAAAAAGATCATAAATTCTTAGTCAGAACTTATTCAGCAAGTGAACTTTGGAAGAAGCGTGAATTTATTGTATGTTACCCAATTCTTTGCTTGTTTGGCAAATTCCTCTGGGAAGATAAAAAAAATCACACGGAGGGTGAGAAGATCGTCTAGTTGAGATGATATAAGGGTCAGTATCTAATAAGAGATCTTACAGCCTTCAGGACGACGACAATTAGTGTTCCAAGTGGGCCGGGCATCGGTTAGGGTGGATTGCGCGCCGAGTGAGATGATCAGCAGATGGTGTGATGAGATTGACCAGTGTTCATGAGACGCAAGATTGAAAACTGAGGGGTCTGATGATGAAACTGAAAATCGAAGGACTGGTAGATGAATGATAAGAAATATTTATATTTACTTTGTTCTTGATGAGTTCTGGAGTAAAAGAGATTCAAAGGGCCGGGAAATAGAAAGCATAGCCGACTTGAAATACTTGGTTTCACACGGGGGTACACAGCCATATCACTAGAAATGCTTGGACTGATTTCCGTCAAGATTTGTTAAAATCCGTCAAAACAAAAAACAAAAACAATCTCTTACGTTGATCTGGTCATTTACAATTTTCATGGCTTAATCCTGGTGCTGTATGTGGCAGTAACCAGAAGATTAAACTGAGGCTGTGCCCCTAAGCCCATAACCTTGCCATCCAAAAATCTTCAAAAAGTCTCAGCATCATTAAAAAAAACACAGCACATATTTTTTTATTACCAAGGGGATCAATTTGGGGGGTTTGAGGGGCAAAAAATGAAAAAAATGGTAGAATATTGTGTTTGAATTAATGCTTGGACTTTTTTGAAGAGTTTTGGATAACGAGGTTATGGAGTTAGGGGGCACAGCTCTAGTTTAATCTTCAGCATTCAGTCATGAGCACTAATGACCAGATCATGGGTTTTAAAAAAACACAAAAAAATATTGTTTTTTTTCACCAATTTTGACAAATCTTGGGTGTAAATCATTCCAAGCATTTGTAAAAACACAATAATTCATGAAAGCTCAAATTAAACCAAAACATGAAAAAAAGATGAATATCAATAGTATAAACCAAATGAAATGAAATCAAAGGAAAAACAATGGATAATAACATTACACATGAGAAAAGATATACATTAAGTATCAAAATTTGATTCAGAAAAACATAAAAACACAGAGTCAAATGAATGATATATCTAAAAAAAACAATATACTTATGGCCTCTAAACAGGGGAAAGAACATCTTTGTGAATAACATTTGATATTTTATATGGAGGAGGCCCATTTTCAGGTTGAGGGAAAGCTCCTAGTATGGATTAGCTTAAATTGTGAACATCCAAAATAGAGTTGACCATGGCCAACCTACATTTCCACTTCTTGGACCTTGAGATTTTTTGATTGTTAGTGAGAAAGCAAGATTTAGAGGGAATTGGTTGCTTAGAAGCTTGAATTTAAATCCAGAATTGTGAGGGGCTAATGTGAAAGTAATGTGTGGTATGGCCACCCAACCGTTGACTCTGATTCCTGAAATCACCTTTGCATAACTGACATAATTTGGGACCCTAGTTTTAAAAAAATCAATCTGTTTCCTTTTTGAAAAGTACCATTTTTTGATCATTAAGCATCCTTGGCACTGTGATTGGGACTTCCCTTTCAGATTTTAGAATGTGAGGTGGAAAGCCTGAGATTGTTTAACTACTTAGACTACAAGAAAATCTGCTTGAACTGTCACAAGTTGACATGCAGGATAAAAAATGAATAACCCCAATACAAATGGAGTAGTCCAGAAGCGTCTTGAGGAGTCTTGACGTTGTTGATTCTTGATGATCGTCGTTGTCGAGAGTCTTGAAGAGAGGAGGAATTGATTAGAGTGGTTTGCTTTTGTAGTTCAACTTAACCCCCCCCCCCCCCCCGCGGCATACAGAGCACTGAGGAGGGGCACGAGTAAGTGGCGGAGCGCGCTGAGAAAGTGATTATTCAACAGCCCTTGTTGTTTGTTGACGAAAGAACTGTCAGACATCGGTCTTGGAGTTTTTTCAGAGAGGAGTGGGGGGCCGCTTTTGTAAGCGAATCGGCAATCATGTCTGGAGAGGGAATCAATTTGACGTCGATTTCCTTTGCGGAGTATTTGCCTCGTAGACTCTTGATTTTGATGTCAAGGTGCTTGGTTTTGGAATTCGACCCAAATTTCTGCAGCTTTTCAAGCAGGCCTTTTTTATCGATATGAAACACAGTTGGAGGCAAGTTGATTCTCCAGAGCTCTTTGATGAGAAAAGAGAGCCATTGATTCTCTTGCTTGCCATCCGACAACACGTTCATCTCCGATTCAGTGGAGGACATGGTAATGTTCTTTTGTTTTTTACTGTTCCAGAGGATCGGGCAGGACTTCCAGAACGCTAGCGTTCCACTTCGAGAGATCCTTGACTCTTGATCCTCGGCCCAGGTAGCGTCAGTAAAGAAGTTAATGCGATCAATCAGCTTGTTGGGTTCCGGTCGAAGGAGTAGTCCTAAGTTGGAAGTTCCCTTGAGGTATTTCCAGCAGTGTATCACCTGCTTCCAGTGAGTTAAACCCGGACGTTGGTTGAATTTTGACAGCATGGATACAGCGGCGGCCAGGTCTGGTCTAGTCCTGCAAGCCAGATAATTAAGCATGCCTGTGTAGGAGCAATAATTGATGTTGAGTTGTAAGAAGGCCTCGTGATCTCGATTGGTAGCCGTGTGTAATTGAACAGCCGGGGTGAGTGGAGTTTTTACAGGTCTGCAGTCTTGCAGCTGCAACAGCTCTAGACCTTTTTCTATCAGAGCAGGTTGAGAAAGCTCAATCGAATCAGAATGGATGTTCAGGTTCATTCCGAGTAAGGTATCAGGCGCATGAGCAGTCGAGTTGGGGAACCGAGATAGGAACAATTCTTCGAATTCATTGACTCGGCCGACAACAATGAGATCGTCGACGTGAAAGAAAATGAAGGAATTCTTGTCCTTGTGGATAAAAAGGCATGCGTCTGAGATCGAAGGGTTGTAATCGACTTCGAGAAACCAGGCTGTTAAAGTTTCGTACCAATTCTTGGGCGCTTGCCTGAGGCCGTACAGAGACTTTATCAGTCTTAGGTAGGGAGCCGATCGATGAGAACCTTTGGGGGTCTTGATGTAGATTTCCTCGTCAAGAGGAGCAAAGAGAAACGCTGATTTTACGTCGAACTGCTTGATAGGCATTTGCAGATCAATAGCCAGCACAAGCAGAGTAAGGAGCGACGGGAATTTGCCGGTAGGTGCAAATGTCTCAAAAAAATCTTCTCCGTAGGTCTGCAGGAACCCTTGGATGCAGAGACGGGCCTTTTTTTTTTTCAGATGAGTTGGTAGCCGGTTTCGTCTTGAAAACCCAGGTTGTTCTAAGGGATTTTGAAGGCGTTTCTTCTTGATCAAGCCACACGTCATGAGCTTCAATGTTATTCAGCTCGGAGTCAATGGCATTCTTCCAGCACGAAGAATCTGGGCCAGCAAGAGCGTTTTTGAAGGACTTGGGGTCGGTTGTAGCGCATGAGTATTTGGTAAAGTGGGTGTACTGGACGGGCTTCACTTGGAGAGTTCGGTCCCTAAGAATCCGTCCTACAGGAGCATCAATAGGAGGTACTAAAGCTTCAACTACCTCAACTTCGTCTTCACTAGAATCGTCGACCAAAGACTGAAAGAAATCTCCTGACTCATTGGAGTCATCCTCTTCTTCTTTGATAACAGGTTCGACTTCTTTCAAGTTTTTTTTGTTTGGAGGAAGTTTCTCCTCGGCCTGATTTGTCTTCTGCTCTTCAATCAGTTCGCCGAGATCCGTATTTGAAGAGCCAGAAGAGTCGAAATCTAGGAATTTAACATTTTTTGAATCGATCATTCTCCCGTCTGAAAGCCAAATTCGGTAAGATTTAAGGTCCACGTTGAAGCCCAGAAGCTTGCCGAAATCTCCTCTTGGTTCAAGTTTAGATTTTTTCTTGTTGGACACGACAACGAGGGGGTTGCCGATAGGCTTGAAGAATTCAAGGGGCACAGACTTCATCTTAAATAGCTCGTATGGTGACTTTTTACTGCGATGTGCTGGGATTTGGTTCAACGTGAGAGTACACGCGCCAAGGATTTCGTTCCACAGAGTCAGGCTAAAACCGGAATCCAAAAGCACAGTTTGGAGAGACTCCAGAATTGTGCGATTAAATCGCTTGGCTAGACCGTTCTGCTGGGGAGTGTAAGCGTCTGAGAAACGCTGTTGAATAATATGTTTGAGGCAGTACCGTTCGAGATCTGAGTTAACAAACTCTGTTCCTCGGTCGGAATGGAGAATAGAAGGATAATAACCAAGTCGTTTGGCTTCGACGTCAATGGCATGGGTTAGAGCCTTGAAGGTGTCGGCCTTGGTAATCAGTGGCACTGCAGCGACGAAACGAGTGTTGGCGTCCACAATTGTGAGGAAGTATTTGTGTTTTTTGTGAGACATCAAAGCGATCGGCCCGACGAGATCGAGGTGGAGTTCTTCAAGTGGCTTGGAAGCAGTGGAAGATCGGTGTTGGAACGAAGCCTTCGTCACTTTCACAACAGCGCAAGTTCTACACACCGCCGGAGCTTTCACAGGTATACCTAACTTTTGTCGAATTCGACTGTAGCTAACATGTCCAAGCGACTTATGCAGAAGCTCAGCCGAGCAGAGATGAGATTCGTGGTTTGTTGGAAGTAGTTCAAGAACAGGTAGGTTATGTTGATAACTTCCTTCTAAGTATATTTCTCCATTTTTGAAGATGGTGAAGTGATTGATGAGGAAATTGACTGTGCATTGCTCTAGTAGAAGATGACGGAGAGAGAGAACGTTGACAGTGATTTTTGGGACAAATAACACATTGTGCAGTATGACAGGTCTGTTCTTGAAGAGTACTTTAATTGATCCTTTTCCTTCTATCCTCAGTGTGCTCATACCGCAGCTGGTGTTGATCATGCCGTCTTCGGTTTCGTCTAGATGGGTGAAGAGGTTTCGATCAGAAATCATGTGTGAAGTCGACCCCGAATCAAGGATGAAGGTAGATGGATGGCTGAGGGAGAATGATGAAAATGAGCTAACTTGAGATTCGTCCCTTCTCTTCATGAAAGCGTCGCGTTTTTCAGGGTATACCATCCAGCAACGGTCCTTGGTGTGCGACTTGGAGAAAGGGTTGTGTTGCCCTAGAATGCATCGAGGATCTTCTCGGGTAAACATGGTGGCTGTAATGGATTCTGTCTTGCCGGCAGAGGCAACCTTAAGTTCGTTGAGGTGTATCTCGAGATGGTCCAGTAGGACTTCAGGCTTGATATCCTCGCCGTTCTTGGAGTGAGTGATACTCTGTTTGATGTTGTCAAGGCTGCTGGGGAGACGACAAAGGAGATCGTAGGTGACAATGTCCATAGGAAGAGTGATTCCGACGTCTTCCATCTTGACGATGGAGCTTCTGACTTCGGTTATAAATCTCTCAATGTTGCTAGAGTGGAAGAAAATATTCGCGAATGCGTTATAGACACGAGCGCGATTGGATGGTTCAGAGGATATGAATCGTTTGATGATCGCTTTCCAAAGGAGCTGAGCATCTACTTCATTGATGGAGTTAACAACGTTGCTGTGAGTGACAGGAGAGATCTTGGCGATGATGATAGCGCAGAGTATGGTGTTATCGTTCTCGTCAAGAGCAGGGTGACCTTCTATCATATGATCCTTCAGACCGCCTAGTTTGAAAAGAGCGGTAATCCGGGTTCGCCAGCTTGAGAAATTTTCCTCCGTCAGAGTGGGAATAGCCTCAATTGACATTTTAAGGATGGTGGGGTTCACTTCATCCATCTTGTTGGCGCAGCTTCCTGGTTTTGAGTTTTTTTTTTTTTTTTCTTTCTAGAGGTTCGCCGGGTTCGACTGTTAATTGTAAAGAAATTTGGTTTGATTGCTAAAAAACTAAAAACCAGAACTAAGAAAAGAAGAAGGCAATTAGGAAGGAGGTCATGAGGAACAAGAAGAGAAGAGGAAAAGGTGATCTGGAAGCATACCGCAGGACAACAAGAGATAGGGAGGAGATGAGGAATAGTCAATGAGGGAGATGAGGAAACAGCTGAGATTCAGACTATTGAGAGGGTAGATGAGAGGAAGAGTTGACGAGTTAGTGATTTCGTCAACAAACAAGAAAGAAGAAAGAAAGAAGAAAGAATGAGAAGAAATAGAGGCGAAACAAACTGTGAAAGGATGGGGTGTTCAAATTCGACACAGTATAGGAAAGGGTAGGAAAGGGAATATCGCTCTGACTAAGAGAAGAATAAAAAGAGGGGAGAAGGGAGATGATCAGGACTTGTCGTCGAGCCGGATTGATTGTCGGTGAGTTACATTACTATTGTAGTCCAGAAGCATCTTGAGGAGTCTTGACGTTGTTGATTCTTGATGATCGTCGTTGTCGAGAGTCTTGAAGAGAGGAGGAATTGATTAGAGTGGTTTGCTTTTGTAGTTCAACTTAACCCCCCCCCCCCCCCCGCGGCATACAGAGCACTGAGGAGGGGCACGAGTAAGTGGTGGAGCGCGCTGAGAAAGTGATTTTTCAACAGAAAAGTACCATTTTTTGATCATTAAGCATCCTTGGCACTGTGATTGGGACTTCCCTTTCAGATTTTAGAATGTGAGGTGGAAAGCCTGAGATTGTTTAACTACTTAGACTACAAGAAAATCTGCTTGAACTGTCACAAGTTGACATGCAGGATAAAAAATGAATAACCCCAATACAAATGGATGATAAAAAAATTATTGTATTCAGTATGGTAGTTTCAAATCCAAAAAAAAATGTTGTTTTGGACTGATAAGGGTCACAAGTTGAAGCACCCACTGGTGGAAAATAGATTTCCAATGTTCAATCTGTCAATCATCCACCAACACAAAATAACAAATCACCACCTTCCCATAACGCTATAACGAGTTGAATCCGTTGTATATATGTATATAAGAAAATAGAAATAAATCTCTGAAAGAAACGTATCTAAGAATTTGAAGGCCACATTTGGCACCTGCATTGATATTGACAATATAACCCTTCATGATAATAACATCCTAACAATGCAGAATTGCGTTACCAAACTGGCACGCAGTCAAGGTTAGCTACTGTCATCATCATTCTTATTATCCATCAAAATGGGTATGTTAGCCCACCCCTTCAGCACCAATATAGTAGGAATTTTAAATTTGTCAAAATCATAATTTGATGAGAACCATAGGTCACCTAGCCTGCGTACAATATCCCAGTTCAGCTCCATAATTAATTACTCAAGTCTTTCTTTCTGCCTGGACCCATTCCAAGTACCGGTTTGATTGCACATGCTTTAAGTGAAGCTTACTCAACAATGATTACTTGTTCATCACTGTGCCTCTTACAATGAATGGTAGGTACTGTAAACGTATTTGCTGTGCATAAAAAATCGTAAGAAAAAGATGCTTGGGGGCCCAATAGGTTTTTTGATCTCGATCAAACATTATTAAAAAGGACGGTTCAGATGATAAATTATACTTGATTATTTTCAATTAAAAAAAACAAGACCCAGATAGCCGCATATAAGGTTTGGTAATACCATTCATAAATGAGCTTTTGTGAATAATTTTGATATCAAGTTACATACTTTCATTTAATTTTTTTTTTCGTTTGTAGAAGAGATCGGATGTGGTGTGTTGACATTAGCAATGCACAATCCCCAATATCATAATCTTTGAATCACCATCGCTGAAGCAGCTCCTCCCTGTTGAAATTTTGTCAATGGTTGACAAAAAAATCAGAATGCAGAATGTTGAGGCACGAGATAATGAGAGGTTGTGACCCACTCCATTGCAAACACCAGCTAATCCATATTCACCTGGCTTCAAGGAATGAGCCAAGGTGACGACGATTCGACAACCACTACTGCCAATGGGATGGCCTAAAGCAACCGCTCCACCATAGACGTTGACTCGGTCAGAATTGATTCCGAGGACTTTCAAGTTGGCAAGGGCAACGACAGAAAAGGCTTCATTGATTTCGATCTTCGCCATGTCTCCGAGCTGCAAACCTGCTTTCTCTAATGCCATCGGAATCGCCAGAGTAGGCGCAATGGGGAAGTCGATAGGTGCACAGGCCGCATCGGCGTAGGCTGGTAATGAACGGGTTAATATCAATCTTGGAGCATCGTGAACCCTGGAAAGAGTAGATAAATTCTGAGGAGATGCAGCTTACAAATAATTTTAGCCAGCTTTTTGATCCCCTTCGACTCAGCTCTTTCACCCGTCATGAGTACGACGGCACTTGCACCATCGTTTAAAGTGGATGCGTTAGCGGCTGTGACGGTACCATTTTCCTTTTTGAAGACTGGCTTCAATGTTTTGACCTTATCCAGCTTGATGTTTTTGTATTCTTCATCCTCGGAAACGAGGATTACTTTACCCGATCGCTTATCTTTGATCTCGACCGGTACAATTTCATTTTTGAACGCGCCTGCTTCCCAGGCTTTCGCGGCTCGATTGTAGGATTCGATCGCATAGTCGTCTTGGGCCTCTCTTCCGATCGAGTGCTTTACCGCTGTCTCCTCAGCACAGGAACCCATGTGGATTTGGTTATAAGGGTCCCACAATCCATCCTTGATGATTGAATCGGATGCCTGGAAGTGCCCGAAGGTCGATCCTCGGGGTAAATAGAACCTATTGCAGAGTTTCGAGGATACGTTCGAGTAACAGGACAGGGTTCAAGAGAAACAAGTCTAAGCCAGATATCCCGCATGAGATTTGCACAGCTATGATAATGGGTTCAAGGCCTACGGTGAGTTACTCATGCTTTCCATTCCACCAGCGACCATGACAGAGCGGTTGCCGGTCTGTAGATTCTGGGCAGCCAGGATGATGGATTTCATCCCACTTGCACAAACCTTATTGATCGTGGTGGCTTCAGTCGATTCGGGACATCCAGCACCGATGACGACCTGACGGGCAGGACTCTGCCCAAGGTTGGCCTGGAGCACGTTTCCCATGTAGACCTCCTCAATATCGGATGGCTTGAGGCCAGCCCTCTCGATCGTAGCTTTGACGACTTGAGAGCCCAAATCGGTCGCTGTGAGCGCTTTCAACGAGCCCGACATGGAGCCCACTGGGGTACGGCCAGCCGCGACGATGAAGACCTCGGGGAGCTTGGCGGACACCGAGCTGTGGAATCCATGGGAGTTGAGTGGAAGTGAAGGTGAGATGGCCATTTGGAATATTCTTCGAGCAGCGATTGGGATCGGGAGGGGCATGACGAGAAGTTAGAAGTCCAGTGGGCAATAAGAAGGGCTGTATGTTATGTATGTATTGATAATTTTGAATATATGCAACACTAAGGTATGTACACAAGTTAAGCCAGTCGGAGACTTTCCATCATGCTGCAGAACATCAACGGTCAAGCTGACAACTCTCAGACAAGATGATTCACAAGCAATTCACATGTTTGTCTGTTCGCCCCAAGAGTTGGGATAAAATGACCCCTGTAAAGTTAAGTCAACCATGCTTTGTTGGGAGAATTGGATAGATAGCTTAGATTGCCGGCTAGGAATTTGGTTGGGGCCAGAGTGAGGAATCAGACCCCTTTAGACCAGCCGCACAGCCTACACCATTTCATTTCCTCAGATTATTATGGCCACCACTCATCTTGACTCATCCAGTGATTGAAACACCACCTTCAAAAATGTTTACCGCGCAAGGCTAGAGCATCCGATGGTTGCGCTTTGATTGCCACAGTTCTATCAACCTATAACCCACCGATGAGCAGACATCTTTTTACACCCCTCGGTTCTCCAAATTCTTTTGCCAGTCTCCAAGCCGTAAAGTTGTTAGGATGATCAGATGGTTGAGACCACTTCCCCAAGCGTCCAAAGGACATTTGAGGGGACCCAATGACCAAGAAGATGCCGGGGTTCCTGGGACAACATCAGTTAAGAGCATCCACAGCTGTTTTGATAAAATTTTGACAACTGTGGAGCTCTTAGCAAGTTTGATAGTTATTTTATCAAGACTGTCCCCACTCAAGGCTTGATAACTTGGCTCTATTGCTGGGGTATTGAGCCGGTTCCACACTTGTGCTCCTCTGCAACTTGAGTTGATAACTCAAGATGCAGAGGAGCACTGAAAGTTTTCAAGGTGGTTTCAAAAACCAAATTGGCTACAGCCCTGGTTTTCAGGACAGAATTAGTTTGAATCTGGCAGGGGAAACAATTCTATTCCCAAAATAGTCAAAAAAATCAAATTGCGAGATAATAATAAGAAAACATTTGAGAAAATGGTTTTCATAACCAATTTCACAACAGAACTGTTCCACCAGTGGTTTTGGTTTTAAAGACCAAAACCATTGGTAGAAATGTTTGGAAAGCATATGTTATTTGTGAGTTGGTTCTAAAAACCAAAATTGGTGGAGGGTGTGACAATGAGCACATCAAGACAGTAGGTCACAATAGATAGGGTTAAGTTTGCTGCACGTTGTGGAAATAAAGACGACCTCGGTATTAGAAACGGTAGGTTGCCCTTCTTCCTGGTTGGTTCCGGTGGTTCTTTGATTTCCTCTGCGGGATAAACACTGTCAGCGGATAGTCAACTGGTTTCCCTGCAACACCTTATACTCAGCAAGGGGACTGTTCCTCTTGCGTTCGTCGTCCTGATGTTGCCCTACACAGTTCCGCTTGTCCGCACACGCTGAATAATCGCCGAGAGAGCTCTAAACAATGAGATTTTCTTATATGCACTGTAGTTGATAGCTATCTACTAAGATGATAAGATAAGATAAGACCCGCAACCCTGATACAACCCTCTATTTATACAACAGTCCCCCGATCATGTCCCGCAATCCCCGGTTGTCAGCCTATGTGATGCCAAGGAGTACTCCTTCTAGCTACACAAGGTGCAAAATAAAATATAAAGAGCAATATAAAGCTCTGGGAGGATTTATAAGAGTTAATACCAATAAGAATATGAGGTATGAGCGGTAAAATATGATTAATTATATTAAATAAATTTAATATAATTAAAAATATGAGGGGCCTGATAAATCAGGGGTGGTTTAATCCCTCAAAGGTATCTTGCAAGCAGAGGATTTAAGTACCTGAACACACTGGGGCCTGTAAACAGGGGTGGTTTAAATCCCAGACAAAAGATGGGGGAGAATCTCAAGAGAAAGGTTTATCTACTTACTAGTAATAAATTACCTTACAGACTTGAGGTTCTTCCAGGGGGAAATTGGGCAGTTGGAAGCGCTTGGAAAGGATGTTGGAAGAGCTGGGTGGACACTGGGCAATTTCAGGGGAGTAAGAAGGGGCTAAGAGACAGATACTAGGACCTTACCAGACAGAATAACAATTGTAAAGCTATGTAAGTGGGTAAAGGTGGTAGTATATATATTAAAGCATGATCCTCCAAAATACAGGGGGAACAAAGGCTCCTTAAATGCCTTTCTGGAGCCCTGATGGCGAAACACAAGGTGTATTTTTGGCTATGGGAACATTTAAAAGGAAGGTGTTAAGATTCAATACAAATACATGTAGTTGTTTAATCAAATTTCCATATGTACAGGCTGTCTACTATGGGTACAGCCTGTCTAAGCTCTTTTGCTGGCATCTTGAGGCGCTTCTGAACCTCTGACAAGGTTTGTTAGATGTGTTGATCAAAGGTTTTAATTACATGTCAAAATGTATTGATTAAATGTCACATGTACCTGTTGATCACATTTGTCAGAGTTTAATTATTTTGTATTGTGTATAATATGAAATGCATGTATTTGTTTGTTCTGTGGGCGCTTCAAGAGCTTCTTGTTTGATCCCTGTCATGCAGGCTCTTTGGGAATGCATTACTGCAGAGATCTGTCAATCAATAATTTCCCACTAAGGATGTAATATATTTATTTTGAACAGTTGTTCAATAGTTATTTTCAGAAGGTTATCATGTTATTTCCTTCCTCTGGTTCGTGGTCTTTGTCCCTCTGAATCATCCTTAGTGTATTTAGTATTTAATTAAAATAAACTAAATAAATAAATAGATAATATAGTACATTATATACTTATATTATTAGTGTCATATGTATTTATTTCATTATGTTCTTATTTAAATACATTGTTATTTCGTGGTTTTGTACATGTATTTATGGTTTTTATTCTGTATTTTAATGTATAATAATTAATTCAGCGCTTTTAGTGGTAATATTCTTTCAAGTTGTTTTACTACTAGAAGTTTTAAGTTATCTGGGGTACTTTGGCTGAAGTACCCTAGGTTATTTTACACGCTCTTTAAGATTATGAAATAATATTTCCACTTATGTTATTATTTATTAGCATATTCATTGTTTCATACTTAATATTGTATTTGTTTATTTATTATTAATTTACTATGTAATAATGTGTTTATTATTTACATATTACTTTTTTATGTTGCTTTATCTTATTATTATTCATTTATTACTCTTTGTTAAATGATTAATACTATTTTTTTATTTTATGTTTATTTTTGTTCTAGTCAGGTTGTCTCTGAACTAGTAGCAAGCTGACACCGGTACTGTTCCTGGAACCCTACTTGCCTGTCTCCTCAATCCCGCATTGCACCGCAGCCTGCCCCCAACTCCTATACCCCGTTGACCCCCACAGTCGTCTGTTGCTCCCCTGCGCACGACTCCGCTCCTTCTGCCCCCGCTCCGCTTGCGGCCTGGCGCCCCAAACCCCGTGGTTCCGCCCGGTCCATTACGTCGCGCATACTGAAGCGGCCTTCGTCCGCTCGACCGATCGCCCGCGCCAACTATAGAATGTCACATGCTGCGCCCCGTGCTTTTCCCCGCGGAATGTCCGATGACATTTGGTAAGTGCCCCCTTACCTCAGCCTCAGCCTGCCGCTGAGCCCGCGGCTGCGGGCTCAGCTTCAGTGCTGCACCTCTGGTATATAAGTTCTCCCACAACGTCCCATTTTGTAACTAGATTAGGTTTCATCTCTACATCATAGTTTCATCATCTCAGTTTTCCTTGTTCCTTTTCTTTTTCCTCACTCAACTATTTTGTCATCTCTACTCGTGCCACCTCTAGGTACTACGTCCCCTCATTTTTCTGCTTCACTCCTTGGTGTCTATCTCTCCTTGTTGCTCACCGCGATATCTGGTATTTCTCAGGTACTACGTCCCCTCCTTTTTCTGCTTCACTCCTTTGTGTCTATCTCTCCTCGTTGACAATATCTGTATTTCTCAGGTTATGAGCCCAGCAGTCTGAGCGCAGTTTATTTACAGAGACGATCTTGGTCCTAGGAAAACAACCGTGGCAAACCCGTCAAAGCTTCCCGGTTCTTTCTTACCTTCCACTCCGGATCCAACCCCTGATCCTGACACTGCCAGCATAATTGCCTAGGATGAAGTCATCCCAGTTAAAATGGGATGCACTCAACCAATTTAAAGTAGGTTGACCTCAACCAATGAAATATATATCCAAGGGACCCCCCTTGGTTTTATATTTCATTGGTTGAGGTCAACCTACTTTAAATTGGTTGTTTGCATCCTAGTGTAACTGGGATGAACTCAACCTAGGCAATTATGCTGGCAGTATGAGTCTCCTAGAACACCCAGAGATAATTACTCCTCAGTACCCAAAAGTCACCATCCATCTAAAATAACATACTTGTCTTTGTCCACCAATCCCTTGGACTCATCTCTTTTGATCTCTTGCAAGCACACCCCTGTACCAACAACCACCAAACTCAAAATGTCTGCAAAATCTACTATTGGCAGCTCTTCTCTGAACTCCAACTCCATTTGCTTGTGCACCAACAAGCTCAATGAGACCAATTTCTCAAACTGGTGCTACGAAATGCAATGCGCCTTAGGTTTTATGAACCTGGACGGGTTCATCAAAGAACACACTGATGCCCTCAGAAGCAGACCCAACTATCAGGAGAAATTGAAGCAAGTTACCACCTACATTAGATTACATCTGGGACGCAATGACTCAAACTGTTTCATGGAAGACTTGTACCTATACAACCCCAAAGCCTTATGGGACTCCATTCTAGAATTTAATGTGGCTAAATTGGTTGAAAAATCTACCAACTTTATGGAGAAGCTACATGACATTGTTTTCGTCAAAGGAGAAATGCAAAAAAGTATCAACATGTTCCGCCAAACTTTCCATCTCATGATTGAGGTTAGCTTGACTAAATTTGACAAGAAAACTCTTTAAGCTGTCTGGGTCTTTTTTGTCCTTAAACAACTCCCTCCCTTGTTCACCATGTTCCAATCCCTTCAATTTGCCTTGTTCAAAACTGAAACTACCAGCGTCACTATGTCAAAGTTTCTGAATGATGTTGAGACTGAATTACAACAAAAACAGGAAAGCGCAGCTCATCTGAACTCAACTGCTACTTCTCTAGCTGGTCATTGCTTTTCTGGTCCCTCTTCCTTGATTCCCCCTGAGAGAAAACGACAACTCTTCTGCGCCAACAGAGTTCATAACCCAGAATGCACCGGCCACAGTGCAGCTGACTGACACAAACTGAACCCTGCCAAAGAATCTGCATATGCCCAGGGATTACTTGACAAAGCAAACACTGCCATTGCCAAGAAAGCTCTCCTCAGCGTCAATTATGGGGTTTCCAACGCCATTGTCCTCGATTCTGGTGCCTCGGGACACTATCTCAAACAACAAGAATACTTCACGTCCTTTCTCCCTATCAAGTTGTTTGTCTTTGGGGCTAATGGAGCAGCAATCCCAATCCTTGGAACTGGATCCGCAGTCATCCAGGCCTCCACTGGCCCCATTGTCATTTACAAAACCTACTATGCCCCTGATCTGTCTAACTCCCTCATCCCCCTTTCTTTCTACATCCGCCAGGGTTACTCCCTCCATCCATCATGCAACTGCCAAGGCTTTGAATTTCGCCGAGCCAATCACACTCTCTGTGTTGGTGACACCTCAGAGAATGTGCTGCTCATAAATCTGAACACCCCTCAAGCACTAGCGGTCAAGGAAAAGTCCATGTCCATTGTGGATCTCCATTGCGCTCTAGGACATCTCAGTCTTGCTTACTTAAGAAGGGCCTATCCCAACTTACACATTCCAAAAATCAATTTCCTAACTTGTGAAACCTCAAAGATGCACCAACAACCATTCTCCAGATCCTTTCCGGCCACTTTGCACCCTCTTGAATTAATCCACATGGATCTCTGTGGGCCTATGACCCTGGCCTCTAGGGGTGGAAATCTCTACTTCCTCAAAATTATCAATGGTTACACCAAATACCATTTCATCTATCCTCTCAAGCTCAAATCAGACACCTATAGCACCTTCTGCTCCTTCCTTGCTGCCGCCAAAATCGCTTCAGGCCGCAAAATTATGTCCGTTGTCTCCCTCAAGGGGGTTGATAAATGCACGCCCCCCCGGGCACGCCCACGCCGAACGCACGCCGATAAAAAAAAAGGTGTGCTGCCCGCACGCCTTTTTTTTATTGGCGTGGGGGCTGCACGCCCATCGGCGTGCGAGACTTCAGGCGTGCGGTCGCACGCCCTGTTCAGAAAAGGGCGTGCGACCAACACGCCCTTTCTATGTATATAGGCAGGGGCACGCCCCTGCCTATACACATGCTGATGTCATGCGTACACAACAATGTACGCATGACATCAGCTCCGGTCGAGGAGGCTGTACAACCTCCTCGACCGGAGGGGTTGAGGAGGTCATACAACCTCCTCGGCCGGAGGGATGCCCCCTCCGGTCGAGGAGGTTGTATAACCTCCTCGGCCGGAGGGATCCCTCCCGGTCGAGGAGGTCATACAACCTCCTCGACCGGAGGGGGCATCCCTCCGGCCAAGGAGGTTGTATGACCTCCTTGACCGGAGGGATCCCTCCCAGTCGAGGAGGTCATACAACCTCCTCGACCGGAGGGGGCATCCCTCCGGCCAAGGAGGCTGTATGACCTCCTCGACCGGAGGGAATCCCCCTCCGGTCAAGGAGGTTGTACAACCTCCTCAACCGGGGGGCATCCCTCCGGCCGAGGAGGTTGTATGACCTCCTCGACCGGGAGGGATCCCTCCGGTCAAGGAGGTCATACAACCTGCTCGACCGGAGGGAATCCCCCTCCGGCCGAGGAGGTTGTATGACCTCCTCGACCGGGAGGGATCCCTCCGGTCGAGGAGGCTGTATAACCTCCTCGACCGGAGGGGGATTCCCTCCGGTCGAGGAGGTTGTATAACCTCCTCGACCAGAGGGGGATTCCCTCCGGTCGAGGAGGTTGTATAACCTCCTCGACCGGGGGGATCCCTCCGGCCGAGGGGCTTGCAGTCCTCCCCGGCAGGGCGTGCGGCTGCACGCCCTCCTTGGGGGTGTCGCACGCCTGTAGATGGGCGTGCGAACTGCACGCCCATCTACAGGCGTGCCCACGCCCAAGGATGGGCGTGCAGGACGCACGCCGATAAAAAAAAGGCGTGCGGGTTGCACGCCTTTTTTTTTAAGGGCGTGCGTGGGCGTGGGCGTGCCCGGGGGGCGTGCATTTATCAACCCCCCTCCCTCAACAGTGGTGAGTTTGTCAACAATTGCTTTAAGGCTCTCTTTGCCACCAGAGGCATTCAAAATTTGACCCCTGCTTCATACACCCCTCAACAAAACGGTTTTGCCAAACGCGGGAATTGAACAACTATAGAAAAATGCTGTGCAATGCTAGCTACCGCCGGCATGCCTCTTCAATGGTGGGGCGAAGCCATCATCACCTCCGTTTACCTTGAAAATTGGTCTCCCAACAGCTCCATCAACTTCAAGTCTCCCTACAAGATGTGGAAAGGATCCGCTCCGGACCTCTCTCATCTTGTTCCTTTTGGCTGTCATGCGGTTGTTTATGTTGAAAAATCCGGTTGACAATCAAAATTCTCTCCTTCCGGCACTGAAGCCATCTTTCTAGGATATGATGGGAATCATCATTCTTACAAGTTGTGGGTCCCCTCCACTTGTAAGATAGTTGTTTCTCATCATGTTAAATTTTACCCTTCTGTTTTTCCCTTCCTTTCCCCTACCCCTTCTAGAAGCTTTGACAATACTTCCCTGTCAGCCACCAAGATATTACATATAGAATGTAACACTTGAAACTGCAAGCTGAAATGATTAATAATATTTAATTGTATTATTATTTATTATTTATTTTATTTTATTTTATTTTATTTTATTTTATTTTATTTTACTAGACTTTCTTGTTATAACAGGAATTATACTTAACTGTTTCAACAATTGGCATAATGGTCTAACAGTTAAGAACAAGCTTATGAATATCTGACTGGTACATAAGGCTCTGTGTACAAGCCACACTCATGTCCACACGTAGAAAATAGTAATAAAAAATAATTTAAGTTATATCTATTTTTATCAAAAATAAAAGGAAATTTAATTGAAGAAAATCCTTGCCAAATCAATTTTCAAACACAAAATAAATGGATAAAGAACCATTTATTGGTATAGTTTTTTCCATGAAAATCCTGGAAAATCCCAGCATAACCCATAGTAATATATACTATAAGATTACATATGTATTTAATTAGATAACTTATGTAGTATGTATTATATACATAAGCACATGTGATTTCAAATCAATTATCACTCAGGGCAAGCGCTTTTTCAAGCTCTGGTCCCTAGATAGTTTATTCACAAGTATTACTTAGTGAAATAATTATTTATTGTTGAAATAAACAGTTCCCACTAAGTATCTTTATTGTGAAATAATTATGGGGTCATTCCAAGTAAAAATGACACCATATTTCACACTTGATCACAAACAGGGTGATCACTTCCCCCTGGTGATCTTACTCTGATCACTGCTTTCAATAAGCATGTGAAAAAGAATAAATATTTAATATTTAAGAGGAGGTTTTCTTCACTAAATTGAAGACAACCTCCCCATCAATATCAACATATACTTAGATAACTTATCATAAGCTACCAAGGCGCTCACCTTCAACTGTAAGTAAGGAGGAATGGCCTTTTATCCCTTATATACTATCTTTAGTTAAAATTCCTCAAGCAATCCCCCCCCCAATAAATTAATACTCCTTAATTTAATTGGAAGAACCGTGTCTTAGTCTGGTTAGCCCTTCTGAGGAATTATTTCCCTTAAAAGAAGTCTAGCAGCAGGGTTATAACCTGTTTATTTTTGTTACTTAGTGTTTTTATAACACTAAAGTAAATATTGATACAGTTATATATTTTTATTACACTTTTTAAGTGTAAGAAATTTTTATTCCTTACTGTACACGCCACAATAAGTGGAGTAGAGTGCAGCAAGTTGACATTCCCTTTTTGACTTCTCCACGCTCGACGCCATGACCTCTCATCCATCTGTCCCACAATCCGCTTCCAGACAGCCTGCCAACATGAGTGGAGAAGCAGTGACATCACAAACTGCAACCTCCCTTGAGACCTCCCCACCTACAACAGCTGTGTTAGAAGTATCCCCTTCCCTTCCCCTTCCCACCACCCCTGACCACTCCGAGCCCATTGCCGTGGCAAATGATACAATCACCAAAGGCTATGTCTATGTACCCCGCTACAACAAAGCTTCAAAAGATATCAGCTCCACAATTGACCCTTCAAACATCATCAAAGAACCAAGTTGACACTGTACACTGGTCATCCGCCAACATGAAGCAAATCTCATCATTGGAGAACCATTGTCCTTGAAATATCCTCACACGTAGGGCAACATTCTTGGCCGTCTTGATGAGGCTCACTGGCTCATGGCGGTTGAAGTCAAACTAAACAACATTCATTGCCATGAAGTTTGGGTGGTCGCACCACTCATCTCAGGTAACAAGCCACTTGACACCACTTGGGTGTTCAAACGGAAATTTGACGCCAACGGTGAACTTCGGAAGTATAAAGCTTGCCTCTGTGTCAGGGCCTTCCGCCAAATTGAGGGCATTGACTATGATTCTACCTTTGCTCCAACTGGCCGCCTCACCACGCTCAGGTTGATTCTTGGACTGGCAGCCATCCACGACTTTGAAATCCAACAAATGGATGTCAAGTGTGCCTTCTTGAATGGCATACCCAACAAAGATCTATTCATCAAAGTACCAGATGGCGTGGGGGTTGAACTGCCGCCAGGACACGGCCTCAAGCTTCAAAAGTCACTCTATGGACTGAAGCAGAGTCCGCAATGCTGGTATAAAGCGCTCAAGGAATTCTTCTTCTCCATCAACTTCCATCCCGCATCAGTCAAACCTTGCCCTTTCATTCATCAAGACCCTGACCAATTCTGCTGTGTATACATACACATTGATGACCTGTTTATAGTTGGACCAGATGTTGCCTTTCTCAAAACGGCCATCAAAACCCGCTTTGAGATGGACAATCTTGGTGACTGCAAGTGGGTGCTGTAGAGACTGTAAAATTGAGATGTGTCTGGTGAGATTTGAACTCAAGACCTCAGCTAAGCTGAGACACATGATAGAGTGCTGCCTTTACCAACTAGGCTACAGACGCTTTTGACTGCCAGGGTGTTGGTTGGTAGTGCTCATGGTTCAGCTGGTGATACATCATGGTAGCAGACTAACAGGCAACTCAACAGGTGCTTGGGATGAGAGTCACTTGTGACCGACTCAACCGCACGCTCACACTGTCACAATATCGCTACTGCAGGGAAATCCTGGAGGAATTTGGAATGTGTGACTGCCGTGGTATCACCTCACCCCTTCCAGTCAACTGCACCCCCTGTCCCACTGAAGAGACATCACCATCACCCAAGTTCAACTATTGACAAGCCGTTGGTCTGCTCAACTACTTGGTCCAATGCTCGCAACCAGAACTTGCATTCACCTGCAGTTTCCTGTTGCAATTCCTGAACAAACTGGCTCAATCTCATCAAAACTTTTTCTATCACACCCTTTGCTATCTCCAGCACACAAAGGACTATGGGCTAACTCTGGGCACCGTCTCCTCAACCCCATCCACTCTTGTGGCTTACTCCAATGCAAGCTATGCCACAGCCTCTCAAGCATACTTTTTCTTGGGGAGCATCATCCTTCACAACGCACTGATTGGCTGGCGCTGCGCCAAGATGGATGATGACGCGCCCGCCCTGTCCACCACCAAGGCTGAATATCAGGCCTGCTCCAAAACTGATCAGGACATCATCTGGACGCAACAGCTTCTGGAGTCTCTGCGACCATTCATATCCCTTCCACCACCTTCTGTCACTCTTCACTGCGACAAACAAGGGGCTCTGGCCCTGCTCAAAAACTCAATCTACCAGCATTGAACTTGCCACATTAATGTACGCCACCACTGGCTTTGTCACCATATCAAACAGGATGACTCTTTTAGCTTGGCCTACATTCCTACCAACAAGAAAATAGCTGATTTTCTCACCAAACCACTTACTCCCATAAAAACCCAACAAGCTCTCAAGAATATCTCTCCTCAAGCCTGTGAATCCTATGCCAGCGGATAGCCTGACAAGCACGGGGGGCTGTGACAATGAGCACATCAAGACAGTAGGTCACAATGGATAGGGTTAAGGTTTCTGCGCTTCCCATGTTGTAACTAGATTAGGTTTCATCTCTACATCATAGTTTCATCATCTCAGTTTTCCTTGTTCCTTTTCTTTTTCCTCACTCCACTATTGTGTCATCTCTACTTGTGCCACCTCTAGGTACTACGTCCCCTCATTTTTCTGCTTCACTCCTTGGTGTCTATCTCTCCTTGTTGCTCACCGCAATATCTTGTATTTCTCAGAGGGAAGGTTCCCAGAAACATTTCTGGAAGCCCTTCTGAACTTAATTCCGGCAAGATCTCCCACAAGGTTGGATGATGGAATCCCACCTTTTCCCACCCACAGGTTGAAGGCCTTGATGGCCAATGTTTTCAAAAGCTCACTCACTTCCAGATGCAACCACTCCATACCAGCCAACCCTGTCAAACAAAGAAGAAAATCCTGGCCTCCATTTCCTTTCAGTCACCAGCAGCCCCGCCGGCCCTTTTTCTGCAAACACCACACACGAATTTATACCAGAAGACTCCAACAGTGGATCCAAGATAATAATCCCCAAAAATAAACACTTCCCTAAAAGCACAATTGCGTGTATCATTGTTTAAAAACTCCTTGACCAGATTGGCTGTGATGAGAACAACAACAGCAAAACTGTTTACCACTGAGACCGGCCTCCCCTGATTGAACATCCAATTGCAAGATTCGAATTTTCTGGCTTTCAAATCTCAAATCATCTGCCATCTCCGAATTCTTTATGTGCTTCATTTCAAAACAGTCTGTATTATCAAATATCTACTTATTTGCTATACCCAAAGCCAGACTGATCAAATAATGTTAACTTTAATAAGGACATAAAATCAATCAGCAGAAGAATTTCCAGATGAAGTGATTGAGATAAGTAGTAGACAACCAAGAGAATAAAAAAATGGAATTATATTGTCTGCTACAGCTGCAGTGTACCGCAATGCCATGTTTTAATGGCTTTAATTGTCCATGATATTCAATTAGATTGATTGCAAAGCTTGCAATCACATGACAAAATTGAATTTTCTTTGTACACCGGCTAGAATGCCAGCTACTGCAGCACGTATGGGGCCAAGCCGGGGATGAGATGGGATTGCTATTCTTGCAATACACATCACTATTGGATGTGCCCAAATAGGAACTAGGTATTGAAAATTGACAAGTCACTCCCAATTTTGTCAGCTATGTTAAATCAAGATTGTACTGCATGTTCCCAAAACCTTTTTTGTTTCTTTTATTGAAGTTACCTTTAATAGGTTAAGCTAATTGTGCCTCAGTATTATCACTATGTGAACCAAATAAAAGAATTCAACATTTTAGAGTTCATCAATTAGCAGTTAATGTGGGTGAGACCACTTTTTCTGTGGTGTTTTGAATTATGTTTCTGAGAAAATAAAAGAAGTACAAAGTTCCTATCTGTTTCTCACAGTACCATGCTATTCCAATTTTATTCTCATTGTTTTCCAGATATTCTGATGGAAATCAAAGTAAGATGCTATTGTTATATTCTGATTATAGTCATAAGAAAAAATCTCATTCCACAATAAAAAATCAGAGCAGGATAAGGAAATCTTATGTGATGGAAAGTGTATAACAAATTATTTCTTCAGATGGGGGAGTAATCATAAGAAATACACTGAAATTTCAAGGGAGGAGGGTAAAGACTCTTGATGTATAATTTTAAATTAATCAGTTTATTCACCATCAACCTTAGAGAGCTCCTTGAAGCCGGAAAGGATGATTTGGGAAGTACCCCAAGAAAATCCAAGTTTGATTAGTTTCTTTTCCAAATAATCTTTGAAGCCAGTCCAGTGGGTGATCTGGTGGGCCAAAATTAGCTTGTTGACTTCTTCATTTGGAAAAGGAACCTTGCATTGTAAAAAAACACCACCATTGAAAAGTTGGAAACATTGCCATCTTCTTCTTCATCAGAGTGGAGTTGATTGTTTGGGATTTGATCCTGAGCTGCTTCAAAATGGGGCAATACCTTCATGCAATAAATAAGAGAAATCAGCATGAATAATTATTTGTCATTAATGAAAGGTACAGTTGCTCACCTTGATGAATTGGCCATTGTCTGGTACCTTGAGCCTGATTGATATTCTAGCAGCTGTTGAGAATGTTATGACAGTATTGATGAAATCATGGAAGGATCCGCCCTGCAATTTTGTCATTGGACCAGTGGCTTGGCCCCGTCAGGCTCTCTTAAGGTGAAATCCCAATGAAGCTTCTCTCCAATCTCCACATCCAATGCCAAGAAGTGCACAATATCAGATTAAGTCTACAAGTGTAATGATTAAGTGAAAGTATGTAGTAAAGATGAGCAATGGTTGTATCTTATGTAAGATGTTGTATTTACTGAATATTAATGACTTGATGATGTAAGACATTTAAAAGAAAAGAAGAGAATGTACCAATGAAAACTATGAAAGCTAATATCTCCTGATCCAAAAGGAAATCAAGGGTGGTTTGAGTGAGTGACTAGGGGTAAAATAGGGTGTAGAATCTGAATCTGGAACAATATTGTTGGATATATGAATGTTTTGTAAGATGTAGAAGAAGTGATGTGAGAAGGAACAGGATTACCACACCATCAAGGACATATATTGGAGATGGATGAGTTTTCCAGAGGCTGATGATCAATGATAATGCAATTAATGATCTGGTGAAGGATAGACACAGTGAGATGAGCAGGTGATCTTTTATATGCTTTGAATAGAAAAAAACAAACCTTTGACCACTACTAATATGTCAACTTGGTAGGAGAATCACTGGTAAATTATTTGCCCAGTCAATATAGATCCCATCAACCTCTTTCCAAACCTGAATCTCAGAAGCACTGAGTATGACACAAAGAGCAAGGTGCATATATTGGTGTAGCCATGGCCAACCTGAGTCAAGAGTGATCCTGTTACAACACCAAAGAAACCAGTGACAATTGCAATTTGATATTTGCATTGCTTCAACCTTTTTCCAAGTTGTAGGGCTAAAAAATCATAGAATGGTTGCCTGAGCTGACCGCCGGGCGTTTGGTTCCAGACCGCCATCTGCAGTCTCAAATTTGATTGTTTTGACAATATTATCTAGAAACAAAAGCTCAAAATTGAATCCCTGTGGTGATCATCTTGGTTAGTGCCCAAAGTCAATTATGAGAAATGTATGTAATCTGGAACAACTTACATGATCTGTCAAGTAGGCTGTCACCAATATAAATGATAACTTTTCACCTACTCCAATTATTGAATAATTTGATTTTGGAGAAATTTATTCAAAAATCTATTGTGAGAGTGAGGAAGATTTAATATGTGTCCAAGTTTAGAAAAGGAAGGAGGAGACTATTTACCTAAGTGGCTAAGAGTAAGCCATGCAGCCTTTCACAATTGTAAGCTATATTATAATGGAGGTTGGGGAGTAAGGTTTTGTCAGAGATCAACTCAGAAGCCGCCTTACTCTTGATTGGCTTTGAGGATTTCAATAGTTTTCTCAAATGGGGTGTTATTTTCTACAACAGGCTGATGAGTAGAGTCGAGGGAGAGGTTATTGAAGGCAAAACCTGGTGAATTCTTGCTAGCATACAAGCTGGGGGAGGTAAAGCCATTGACGGTTGAGTTAGTCCTTGAGAGTAGGCAAGGGGTTAGAGAGCCACATCAAGCAAGGATTTGAGAAAGGATCAATGGGTTTGGTCTTCTGAGGGTGTTGGTGGTCAATGTGGGTGAGAAGTTGGCTTGAGAGGGTGAGTGTTGGATGCTGGATGTCTGCATCTTGTTCTCTTCAGTTTCTAACCTTTCCAACTCTGTCTTTTTATCCTTCATCCAATGTGCAGAAAAATCAAATCCACTTCCAGATTGACAAAAAAACCTTGCACAGATATCCATCATGAGTGATCTCAAGCTTGGAATCACAATAAGAATCCAAAGCAGCTCACGTTTTCCCAGAAACACATTCTTAGGTATTTTCTATACACTCTATAGCATCATTTGCACTTTTATGTTCACACAAGAAAGAGTTGATCTTATGACACAGAGTCACTCTTCCCCATTGACATATTGCACTCAATCACCCAACCTGGAACTCATTGTTTTGTTGAGCCTCAAAAACATCTCAACTCCCTGTCAGAATTCTACACCATCATCTTCCGCTCACATCCCTTCTATCCTTTTTATCAATGGCCAAGTAGCCATTAACTGTCCTGTCCTGTTCCATCTCAAGTGAGATGTACTGTTCCATCTCAAGTGAGATGTCCTGTTCCATCTCAAGTGAGATGCCCTGTCACCAGTTTATCTCAAGTGAGATGTTCTGTACCCTGTCCTGTCATGTCTTTGTCCTGTCCTGTTTAATTGTTTGTCATGAATAGGCCCCCTTTGGATCTTGCAAGGGGGCTCTCTAGTTGTCACTTTAAAGTCTGCTCCTCATACATGAAATAAAAATCATCGAGTCAGAGTCTTTTCTTACTTGAACCACCCTTGGTTCCTTGCTCCCCGATCCAATCTAAGTCCCTCAAGATTGTCCCCCTTATTTGCATAATTTTGTTGAGCTGAAATTTTAACACTCCCCACTTCAGGGCTTGATAAATGCACGCCCACGCCAGGGGCGTTTGGCGGGTTTTCACACCCCCTCCAGCCCAAAACGGCGGGTTTGGTGGGCATGCCAATGCCCATTGGTGCCTTTCCAGGCACGCCAACGGGTGGCCTGCCAATTTCCAACCTGTTGGCATGCCTGTGAGACACGCCAACGAGTATTGGTATGTGTGTTGGCGGCCCACCCGCACGCCCTGGCCTATGGCCTATGGGAGACTGTAAGTCTCCCATAGGCCATGGGCCAGGGGAGATTGGCTGGCGTGCCCGCCAGCACGCCAACCAATACACACATACTATGTATGTGTGTATCGTTGTGGTAATCCTGTTCCTTCTCACATCATTCTTTCTACATCTTATATTACATCCATATATCCATCATTATTATTCCAGATTCAGATTCTACACCTTATTTTACCCCCAGTCACTCACTCAAATCACCCTTGATTTCCTTTTGGATCAGAAGTTATTAACATTCATAGTTTTCATAGGTACATTCTTTTCTTTTTCCTTTTGGCTTACATCATCCAAGTAATTATTATTGCAGTAAATAAACCATCTTACATAATCTACAACAAATTCTCATCATTACTACATGCATTCACTTCACTATTACACTTGTAGTCTTTTGCTCATCACTATTACTATTATGGTCATTGCTCATCATCATATTTTGTAATACTGTGCTCATAATTTGTTCTCCTCTTGAAGGGCCTTTACACATATATACTCCACTCTGTTGTAGTATTACCACCATGCAATTTCTACCCCATACAACCTGTATGACCTTTTTCCCCAAATATCAGATTCAAATTCATCAAAGACACTTCTTACCTAGACAATTTTAGATACCCTTGCCATTAAACCTTTTACAAAAACCATTTTCCACACACCTCCTCCTCAACACACTCCCCATACCTCAGAGTTAATAGTAGTCAGCTCATAAGTACTAGTCAGTCTAAGATTAAAATAGAAAAGCCACACCTTTTATTTTATTCTTAGTGTTACACTCTTCTCCAACAGCATTAGTTGGGAAGGCAGCTCTTATATCAGCACCTTTGTCTTAACTTACATTATTACTAGTGCAGTTATACATATCCCTTCCAAGCTCTATTCTGGCCTTAGAGTAGTTCCACGTTGTTCGCCGGCACGCCAGCCAATACACATACACTGTGTGTATGTGTATACAGTCTCCCATAGGCCATGGGCCAGGGGAGATTGGCTGGTGTGCTCGCCAGCACGCCAACCAATACACACATACATAGTATGTGTGTATTGTTTGGTGTGCCCGCCAGCACACCAACCAATACACACATACTATGTATGTGTGTATTGTTTGGTGTGCCCGCCGGCACGCCAATTGATACACATACACTATGTGTATGTGTATTGGCTGACGTGCCGGTGGGAACGCCAAATAATACACACATACTATGTATGTGTGTATCACCTGAAATCAGCAAAGTGTGCAACTTCAACACGTTGCTGATGTCAGAAGGCCAGTTGATATGATTTTGGCTGGCCTGCCACCCCAATGGGGGGGTGGCAGGCCAGCCAACATCAATTTGGCTGGCCTGCTGACATCAGAAACGTGTTGAACTTGCATATGTTTCTGATTTCAGCCAATACACATACACTATGTGTATGTGTATCAATTGGCGTGCTGGCGGGCACGCCAAACAATACATACATACATAGTACGTGTGTATTGGTTGGCGTGCTGGCGGGCATGCCAGCCAAGCTCCCTTGGCTGATGGCCTATGGGAGACTTACAGTCTCCCATAGGCCATATGCCAGGGCATGCAGCCCCACCCGCACAACCATTGGTGTGCTGACAGGCACACCAGCCAATCTCCCTTGGCCTATGGCCTATGGGAGACTTAAAGTCTCCCATAGGCCATATTCCAGGGCTTGCGGCCCCACCTGCACAACCATTGGCGTGCAGGCCGCCAATGGGCATTAGCACGCAAATACCCGTTGGCGTGTATCACAGGCACACCAACAGGTTGGCAATTAGAGGGCCACCCGTTGGCATGCCTGGGAACATGCCAAAGGGCATTGGCATGCCCGCCAAACCCGCCATTTTGGGCTGGTGGGGGTTTCAAAACCCGTCAAATGCCCCTTGTGTGCCCCTGGCCTGGGTGTGCGTTTATCAAGCCCCCCTCACTTCATCTCAAGCTCCCTGGTCACATCAACTCACAATTTTGGCCCCTGAAACTCTCTGCTTTATCTTTATCTTGGTCACATCAACTCAACTCAAAATTTCTCAATTATTGTCTGCACTGCACAACAGCTCTATTCCGGCAGAATCAAACATAGGAGCCCCTTGTCTCCAAGTGACTCTGTACCATTTGCAGAGCGCAAGGCTTACAACTCTCAGAGCCATAACGGGGCTTGTGTGGTTCCTCCAAAAGACCAACCAACGTGCAACCAAAAATATCCACTGGGAGCTCTGTCCTTTCTGCTTGGCGCAAGGCTGGCAACAATCATAGCAGTAACAAAATTTGTGCAGCTCCTTCAACCAACCAGCCTTCCCTGGCCATGAGGTTGTATAACCTCAACGCCAGAGATGTCCAAGTTGGACATCTCTGACTTCATCCATGGGCATGCCCGCCGGCACGCCAATGATTATCCCATAGGCTATGGGTATAGCCTATGGGAGAGCGGGCCCACCCGCATACATTTTGGTGTGCGGGTGGGCCCCCGTGAAGCATGCCAATCAGGATTGGTGTGCCTTTGAGGAATGCCAATACCGATTGGCGTGTTTCACAGGCACACCAAGGGGTAGGCAACATGCTGGTGTGCCTTGAAACACACCAAGGGCCAGTGGCGTGCCCACCAAAAAGGGCTGGCAGGGGCATAAAAACAAACCAAAAATTTCTGGTGTGCACAAGGATGCAAACAGTAAGAATATCAATAAAGACCCAAGAATCAAAAATTGGCAAAGGCCTGATTAGCCACCTCAGGCTCCTCATCCACCTCAACACCCTCCAGCAAAAAGAAGCCAAGGGAACATCAACTAAACTCCCAAACTTCTGGACTCAGATTGAGGAGGATCTTGCTGCATGCACTGGAAAGTCACACTGCCAGCCTAATTGCCTAGGTTGAGTTCATCCCAGTTAAACTAGGATGCAAACAACCAATTTAAAGTAGGTTGGCCTCAACCAATGAAATATAAAATCAAGGGGGGTCCCTTGGATATATATTTCATCAGTTTAATTCAACCAAGTTTAAATTGGTTGAGTGCATCCCAGTTTAACTGGGATGACTTCATCCTAGGCAATTATGCTGGCAGTGTCACAGCTTTACAAATTTGCCTTTGCGTTACCAGTGGGAAGAAGGACTCCCAACTATGGGATGGCCAAGCCCCTGCATCAATGGTATCAGGTGAACAAGCAGCTTTTCCCACCAAGGACAAGATCAATGCAAAAATGGAGGAAATATTGTTGGAGGGTAATGAAGATGAAGAAATTAACAATGCACTCAACTAGACCTATAGGTCTCTCTTCCTATTTTTCTCTTGAGATATTAACATACTATTGTATCTACCCAGGTCTCTCTTCCTCTTCTTCTTGTGAGTTGATTATATAGCATTTTCTTGCCCAATTTTCTTCACTACAAATCTTTGTTATATGATATTTTCTTGATATATCAATGATAGACTGAGTTTGTCAGTTATTTATTCATTCCTGTTTACCTTTTATATACTTAATATACCTCTCCACTGAGTTATGCACCCAAGCCTTTGAGGCTCTGATAGTATGGAAATGAATGATTATTGAATCCCTCATTCTATTGTTCCAACGTGTCTGTTAGTCAAATGGTGTGCAAACCAATCTGAAAACAGCAATGGTTTCCCAAAACATTCCTGTCAGCCATCAAGATATTACATGTAGTATGTAAAATGTAATACTTGAAACTGCAAACTTGAATAATCATAATTTTTCTTTATTTTGATTATTATATTATCCTTTATTTTTACTTAACATTCTGAACAAAAACATAAATTAGATTCAACATTTTATCAAATTGTGTAATAGTCTAACAGTTAAAAACAAGCTTAGAGATATCTG
Organism: Puccinia hordei; assembly: GCA_007896445.1. Lineage (NCBI taxonomy): Eukaryota > Fungi > Basidiomycota > Pucciniomycetes > Pucciniales > Pucciniaceae > Puccinia > Puccinia hordei. The sequence goes on along the minus strand of RDRW01000258.1, from coordinate 478,917 downwards.
ACTTGAACATAAGGATCTGATTTCAAGCCACACTCATGACCTTTTTTTTTTTTTTTTTTTTTTTTTTTTTTTTAAAGTGCAGTTTGATTTGACATTGCGCACTATGGGTTTCCAACACAAGAGTAGGTATAGTCTATGTACAAAGGTGCCAAATGGGCTACTACTGATTCCGACACGGGTTACTAAATAAAATGCTGAATGATAGGGAGATTTGAGATAGGGCCAGAAAGAAAAATTGGAAAGGATAATGAGAGAAAGGGAGGAAAAAGGGAGAAAGGAAAACAACATAAAAAAAAAAAAAGGGAATTTCCGTTGATCGTGTGACCAAGAAAATTCTTTCAGGTGATGAGGTTCACGCGCCCCTGTGGGGAGAGGACGCAATGCCTGGTATCCGGGAAACGTCCTGTGTGTTGGATGAACTGCGCCACTGCCTGGGTTGCTTTAGGGGTGTTTAAGAGATACCAAGTAGTTAACAATACAGATTTCAACTTGAGGTTCTTCAACTGCTGTCTCATTTTTCGCCGACATTTGTGGTGGGCGCGACAGTCTATCAGGAAGTGATTGACTGTCTCGTTGATGTTGCAAGTGTCACAGACCGGGTATGGGTTTAACTTGAACCGGAACAGACAATCGTTTAATTGTGCATGGCCTGATTGGAGATGATGAAAGATCTTTGATAGAGGGAATTCCAACGCAGGTTGGTCCGTCGTCCTCTTGTGCCGTTCGACCAACTGCATTCGAGCCGTCTGCAGACTCTTCTTGAGACTCGTAGGGCTCCGGACGTTGTCGCACGCCAAAGCTGCCTCCCCATCCGCCGCCTTGTTGCCCGGTATCCCTGCATGCCCAGGACACCACCATATCCGGATTAAAAGGTCAGCTGGCAAGGACTTTGCCAAATCCAACAGTTGAAGAAAAAGGTACTGTCCCGATTTTGGTGCCATTGGTCGCGAAAGCCGATTGATCGCCGCCTGGCTATCCGACAGAATAGTGATAGAATTGGTGAGGCCCCGCTCCACCAACTCGCATCCTAGTTTGAGGCCCAGTAGTAGCCCGACCACTTCGCATTCGAAGTTGGATGCCAGCGCGCTAGGTCCTAGACCTGCTTTCAATGAAAACTTCCCGTCAGCTGTTGTTGCAGCTGCACCCAGCCCCTTTTCCTGATGCGCTGAGCCATCCGTGTAGATAAAAAATTGACTTCCCGGGGCTGTGTCCAGTTCCTCCCGTAAGGCCCTTGCCACCTCCTCTTTGCTGCCCGTGTTGACTCGTATTTGCCATCGCTCCGTCGGCGCCCAAGGCGGGTATTCTGGGTGAAAGAACACTACCAATTCTATGTCAGTCAGGTCAGCCGAAATCAGCTGTTTGTGTACCAAATTCGCACTGACGGGGTCAGGGAATTTCCCTGCCCCCGCCATGCAATCCTGCCTTATCTGTAACTCGATCCTCGACGGCTTGGTCGCCGTCCGCGCCATCTTTGAGACAAAGAACCTGGCAATCCTGTTCTTTGCCACCGCGTCAATTCGTTGAAAAAGCTGGTGTTGATGCAGGTACTTGACCGGCGTCGACCTCAACGCCCCTGTGACAAATCGAGCTGCCTGATTATTCAGCACCTGTAGAATGGAGTCAACCTTGCTTTTGTTTTGGTCTGTGTACCAAACCTGAACGCCGTAAAGAACCCTAGAAGTCAGCACCGTCAAGATTAGCAACCCTCTCTCACGTTCTTTGATGCCCCATGTGGATTTCCCAATTGTCTGGAGTTGTCCCAATGTCTGGTCCGCTTTTTTCTTCATCTGGCCAATGTGTTTGCAAAAGTTTAGCTTCTCGTCAAACCAGATTCCCAGCCACTTAACCTCAGTTAGTGGGGAGAGGTCAGAGCCATCAAAAGTAAAGGGTAGCTTAGCTGGGTGTGTATTGGTGAAGACAATGTACTGCGCCTTGGCGCTATCAAAAATTGCTCTGTGTGACTTTCCCCAATCCAGCGAAGCCGTGCCGAGTTCCTGGAGGCCCTCCCTAGCCCCCTCTAGTGTCTTATGGGCTACTAGATGGACCACGTCGTCGATAAAGCCTAAAGAAACGCGGTCCTGTAGGAAGGAGAACTCCTTAAGCAGCAAGCCACTATTATATAGAATGTATAAAATAACTGATAAGGGTGATCCTTGGGGGAGGCCCTTCTCTACCAAATAATCCTTTGATAAATAGTCGACTAGCTTGAGTCGTGTTGACCTGCCTTCAAGAAACCTTCCAATGATCTTCCATAGGTACGCCGGGCAACCTTGCCTCTTGAGGGAGTGAAGAAGCCTTGCTGGGTAGACCGATGGATACGCGGATTTGACGTCCAAGAAGAGGGCCACAACTGTCTTACCTTCCCGCCATTTCCGTTTAGTCCACATTGTGAGGGCAAGCATTGCGTCCTCGCCACTCTTCCCCCGGCGTCCTCCCATGTGTCCATCGGGTAGGATGTTCCTGGTTTCTGCCCAAAAAGCAAGTCGGTCAGCTAATATTTTCTCAAAAATCTTTCCTGTTGTACTTAGGAGAGCTATTGGTCGATACGCCCCAGGGGCGGTGTAATCCGGCTTGTTGAATTTTCGTAGGATCGCCGTGGTCGAAGTTTTCCACGCTGTTGGAAAGTACTCTAGCCTCAAGCAGCAGTTCATCAATTTAGTCAGCTCTGGTGCCAGAATAGGACCAGCACAACTTAGTAGTTCATTGGGGATCTTGTCCGGCCCCATAGCCTTCTTCCTAGCCAGGCCCTTCAGTACCTTGCGCGTTTCTTCGACGGATATTTCCGGGTATACTACAAACCGAGAGTGTGATTCCGGAACGGTGTCGCTGAGGTCACAAAAACTATCCACTACAGACGTTCCTTGGAAGAGGAGGTCAGCCTGTTCATCCTTATTAGAAGTGAGAGAGCCCGTAGCGGTCCTCAAAGGGAGCACCCCGTTTCCGCTCCGCGGCTTTGTGAACTGAAAAGCCTGAAAAACTGAGGTTGCTGTTGTTGTCGCCAGGAAACGCCTCCAATGCAGTTGTTTGAGTTCGACGACCTTCTCCTTGAAACGAGAGTTCCAGTGGTAGAATCTTGCAATGTTCTCCGGCAAGTTCGTCATCAACATGAGTCGGCGGCACCTGTTTCTGATTTTAACTAGGGGGTTCAAGATCCCCGGGTCCCACCACTTCTTGGCCTTTGCCGGGTTGTCCCTCACCACTGTGCCTTGTTGAAGCCACGCCTCGCGAACAGATAATGTCAGTTTTGCTTCCAAAGCATCCACACTTTCAGGGGAGTTTGGGTCACTTAGCTGGTTTAGTTTTTCTGCCAATGTGCGACGGAAAAGGTCCTGATCCATCTTCTCCCATGGGGGGGGGGGTTCCGCCTTGAGATCGGAGCTGGGGGGGAAAAATCCAACCGAATCAATATCTTTTGGTGATCAGACCCATGATTGTCCGAGCTAGCAGATACATCCCTAACTATCCGGCTTCCCAGGAAGTTGGTCCAGGTGAGATCGATGATTGTCCGAGCTCCGCGATTTGAAATGAAAGTTGGGGCGCCTTTGTCGTTGTTCAGTCTGAAGCCGGCCTTACCACAGATCTTCACCAGCGCGGATGCTTCCGCATGACAGTGGGTGTACCCGGCAGGGTTCCACATCCTGTGATGGAGGTTCGCGTCCATTGAAATAATGGTGGCTACCTTCCTACTTTCATGAGCTGCGAACCACTCCTCCAGTAGTTGGATGCCAGAAAAAACCCGGGGCTGATTATAAAGATTAATCAGCCAGAGCCGATGGCCTGTAGTTAGCAAGATTTCAACCGCCAGGAGAAACTTGGAGTTAGTATTCAGTACATGTATAGACGAAGAGGAGAAGGATTTTCTGATATATGTTACCACCCGGTGTTTATCCGGTAAGTTTGCTGGGCTGTGTTCTGGGCTAGTGATTGTCCACCAGCCCTCGTGATCTGGTGGGAGAAGCGTCAGTGGATTTATCCAAGGCTCTTGAAGGAGGAGAAAAAGGGACGAGTCCGGCTTGGTGTTCAGGGTACTTAGTGTGACAAAACGACTATTGTGACAATTCAATTGCACAGTTGAATGGGTAGCAGAATTTTCATTGTTGCAGCTTGGTGAACTAGATACATTACAGGGAGGATTCAAAGGAGGTGTGAGTACGTCGGGTGTATTAATCATGAGGGAGATGTTTTTTAGAAATAAGCCAGTTTCTCTTAACCCCGCATGCCTTATCAAATGGCGTATGCGACTCCCAGATCTCCTTTTCTTTACCTGCATCTCGGCAGACCACACAAATCTTCCTGGCACCCTCAACAGGGGCAGGGCATTCACGCGTTTCGTGAGCATCGCCGCATCTGCCGCACTTGGCTGGGACCCGGCACCACTTACCAAAGTGCCCCATACCAAGGCACTTGAAGCATTGCGGCGGTAATCTTTTGAACCGTTCCACTCGAAAATGTTGACAATCCATGTAAACACAACGTTGCTTGATCAACCGGTAGGCTAATTCCGAGTCCACTAATGAAACAACAATGGTTCCCGCATTCCGAGGGTCGCCCGGTTCCCTGCTACCGCCTAGCCATCGAATTCGGTGAATGCTGTCTGACAGAAACGAGTTTTCCGAGGCTAGGGTCATCTTGCTGTCAAGGCTGTCCACCGCAAAACTCCGTGGAATCCCGTGGATGAGTATTGAGTATGTGCTTGGTGATGCCTCGAGGTCCGGGTGAAGTTGCTTGCTCCAGGTGTGTCGATGCTTGTTCAGCCAGTTCATGTGCTGTCGGTCCTTGGAGTAGAAAGAAACATCGCCTGATGACAAGAACCTGACCGCCTTGACCGCTACCCTCTCCCCATTAACCTTGGCATCAAGTTGTTCTAAAATATCGTTTGTTTTGCGAACTACAATGCCGGTGTTGACATCCTTGAGAGGGGTGGTTCCAGCGCGAGCGTGGATGATCGATAGACCGGGACGCGCCGCTGTCATTTCGGCTTTGGAGGGTGGTGCTGGCGGGAGTGACTTCTTGGCGACGGTGGTGGACGCGTAGGTCTTGATGGGCATCGGACTGGACTTAGTGAGTTGGCCGGCCTCAATAGTTTGGACTCGGCCTCGAAGTTCTCTGAGATCTGCAAGCGCGAGTTGCAGGTCCTTCGTGGTTTGTTGAAGCAGCCGTTTCTGCTCGGTCTCGCTATCCAAAAGTTGAAGCAACAAAGTCATCATTGTCGTGTCCAGGGTGACTTTGCCATCTCGGGCGCGGCTATCCGGCTTTGCTAGGAGGGAACGGAGGAAGGAGGCTGGTGTGGGGTAGAGCTCCGGTGATGTGATAGTCACTGGTAGTCTAGCGTCCAGGGGACGTCCAGGCTCGGGGGCGTTGATCATCACAATGTCAGTTGACGCGTCATTGGCGGACCGCGTGTCGCTTGGTCGGTGGATCGAGGGAGGTCCGATCTGAACCGAATCTGCGTGAGTGCCGGGGGGGGATCAAGAAGGGGGGGAGGGTCGCCAGTGGGCATGGTGGTGGGGTTTGTAGGAGGTTCTGTCGAGATGGAAGTGTTTATTTTGCGGTGTAGGGGGAAAAAGGGGAATTTTTATTTTTATTTTTAAAATTCGATGTGGTTGCGGACAGAATCCTGAGACCTTATTCAACAGCTGATTGAAACATTATACATACTGTTTAATAAAATATATAAAGGAAATTTAATTAAAGAAAATCCTTGGAAAATCAATTTTCAAACATGCAATAAATGGATAAAGAACCATTTATTGGTATAGCTTTTTCCATGAAAATCCTGGAAAATCCCAGCTTAACCAATAGTAATACATAATATAAGATTACATATATGTTTAAGTAAATAGTTTATGTATTATGTATTATATGATTAGTACATGTGATTTCAAGTCAATTGTCCTTCAGGGCAAGCGCCTTTTCAAGCCCAAACCCCTAGATAATTTATTCACATGTATTCCTTAGTGAAATAAATAATACAATGCTGAAATACATATCACACTAAATTTAGACAATGTGAAATATTTATGGGATCATTTTAATTAGAAATCACATCATATTTCACACCTGATCACAAACAGGGTGATCACTTCCCCCTGGTGATCTTACTCTGATCACTACTGCCAACAAGGATGTGACAGAGTAACCATTTTATTATTTAAGGAGAGGTTTTCTTCACTAAATTGAAGACAACCTCCCCCATCAGTTTCAACCATAAATTAGATAAATTATTATAAGCTACAAAGGTGCTCAACTTCTCCTGTAAGTAAGGAGGACTGGCCTTTTCTTATAACTATCTTAAATAGTTAAAATTCCTCACAAATCCCCCCAATAAAATTAATATCACTTAATTTTAATTGGAAGAACCATTTTAAATTCTGGTTAACCCTTCTGTGGAACTTTCCCCCCACTAGAAGTTTGTTAGCAGGCTCAGAACCTGTTTTATTTTTTACTTAAGTGTTTTTACACTATAGTAAATATATTTCAAAGACTTACAATATTTTATTACACTTTTATAAGTGTATCTTTCTTATATTCCTCTCTAAACACGCCACTTTTAGTGGAGTAGAGTGTAAATTTTTGACAATTCCTGTAACCAAATGTGGCCGCAGGAATATTTTTTCCCAACTGATTTGGTTTTAGGAACCTTTTAGCAAGCAGAATTGCTTTCTACAACCAAATCATTTGGTTTTCTGAACCAATTTGGTAGACCAGGCATCTGCCAACCAATTTGGTTGGGTGTAATATTATGAGGTGGCTTGGATCATATTCCTGAAACCACCTCAAGTTGTTTGAAAGATATTTAAAAAACATTTGAAAATGTTTTGTCCAACTTGTTCCTTGCAACGTTTCCAGTGAGTGAATGGAAAAATATCTATGAAAACCAGTTTACCTGGTTTCCAAAATATTTCTTTGTGTCCGTGGTGCACACGGGGGGAATTTTACAAGTGGGGAGTTCTCAGGGGTGTTTAATGGGGGGAGGTTCATGATAAGGTGACCTGTGAAATTTATTCACAAGTTACCTTATTAAGAATCCTAGAGATTTGATAGTTGTTGAGCGCTATTGAGTGCACAAGTGGGGAATTGTCTTGATAAAGTTAGCTTATTGAGCCGGCTTATTGAGACAATTGTGGATGCTCTAATTAACATAATATGTTTTATGCTTTCTGCTTTGCATTCAGTCAATCATCACCTTGATTATTCATAGTACTTCCTTGTGCTCAAATCACACCTTCAACATTCAAATTAATCTTCAAACTCTCTCCCTTCTCACATTTATCCTTGAAGTTATCCTTGAGACTTATTCATTTTCCTTTGCGCTTCAATCAAATGAATCCCCTTCTGTATGTTGGGTTGGTTGCATGATAGATATTCTGCATGAGCTTTGTGTATTCTAGGGTTCTGTGCTGCTAATCATTCTCAACATTGGTTTGAAGTCTAACTGAAGGACTCATTGTAGGGCTCCAAACAATCACCAGACCCTAAATGATTAGAAGTGAGGACAACATTTAGATGATTCAACTGATAGATTGGACTGCAAAAACAGAAACAGGCTTGGATCTTCCTCACCATGAGACCTTTACAAAGTATTTCAATTTTAACAATCCCATAACCTTTGTGTGTCTAGCTTTGCCAAGTTCTTCTCTCAAGGAATGCTGATATCATCACCTCAATATATCAGAAAGGTTCAAAGAAGAGGCAGATCATCAAAGAAGGATTTCAAAGTCTGTTGATGAAATTAAGGAAAACACTGGGACACCCATATCTCTTCAATCCATCAATTGAAACCAGAAATTAAACCAATGCACAATTCCAGTCAAACTTTATCAAAGATTCAGCAAAATTAGTCTTTTTAGAAAAATTCAACTAAAGCATTTTGCCTGTGGTCATTGGATGTTGATATTTTCATTCACAATATGAGCCAATTCTGGTTTTGATTAAGCTTTTCACTCCCTTTATGCAAGGATTGTGGATGCAAAGTGGAATTGATGAAAGAAGTGAATGTAAATTTGAGTGAATTTTAAGGAGAACCCAAAGCGGTTCCAGATCTGAAATAAACCAATGACCACTGGTCTATTTCTCTCAGAAATGTACAAGTGACCTCATCCCCTGGAACCAGAAATTTTACTAGAAACTCTGGTACAAACATAACTTTATCATCTGACACCAGTGGTCACAACAAAATAAGTTATCAATACATGGATGTTTTCCTTTTAAATTGATTTCCACCACAAGAAAAACAAATTCCTAGCTAAAATGTTTTCTCTAATAAAAACATTTTTTGCAAACAGTTTCTCAACTTTTTTTTTATCTAGCTCACATGACAGCTTTTTAGTTTAAGGAAACATTAAAAAAGTGGCTAGCAGTGGGTTCTGAGAAACTTGCTTTTTTTTTTTTTGAAAACAGAATATGCAACTTGTTCCTCCCAATGTCTGGTCTTATTGACCATGAAAAAAAAAAACATCCATATTGAGAGGAGAAAATAAGAATCAATCATTACTGAGCCAATTATTTAATAATATGTTTCTGTTTCTGAAAACAAGTTTGGAAAAAGTGGTGCTTGAGAAAATTGACTTATATCTGATAAGATCAAGGCACAGAAACAAGAAAAAGTGGCCAACACATCCAAGGAATATCATAAAAAAAATGATCTGTAGAACTGTATAGCTTAATGAGAAATAATGGACACTCATGATCCAGCTCCTTTTCCCCTTTCACTAGATTTTTTTTAAAATCTATGATGGCCTGACAGAAAAATCCTTAGCAGTAGCTAAACTTCTCCTCCAAACAAATGAAAATTTAGGATATTATTTTCCCATATTTGAGCATGTAGATACTCTCAGAAACTAATTACATGTTCTTTTAAACAGATAATTTGAATGCCTGTGTTTGCTAAGGTGGGGCTTGTGCCAGAGATGTCCCATGGTGCATGTTTGCAAAAGAAGAAAAACTGCATGATAAACAAACATAAATTGTTAGAATAAGTACACACTCTACACGTTTTATTCCAGAAAAAATTTAGTTTACCACTCCCTTAAATATTTGAAGATTTCCACTTACAGTTTAAGAATACATTTCACAGTATCCATAACCCATTGTTGAAATTTTCCTCAAAACTATACACACCTCCATGTCTCCAAGAAACTCTCACACTTCTTGAGTCAAACTTCAGCTTCTAAAATTGTCTTGAGACCTATATTTCCAAATGTGTACCATTTATACTTCCCCAAACATTACTTGGAATATTAGAAAGTTAAAATGGCTAATTTTCAGTTGCAGTTTATGCACTTCAAAAAGAAAAACTGGCACAACTGCCTGAATTTGACACGCAGAATTCTCAATAAATGTGGGCGTTGATAAACGCACGCCAACGGCGCACGCCAACGCCAACCCGCACGCCACTTTTTTTTGGCGTGCGGGGCCTACACGCCAAAAAAAATTGGCGTGTAGGGTCTACACGCCAAAAAAAATTGGTGTGTGAGACCCACACGCCAAAAATGGCGTGTGGTTCCCACACGCCAATTTTTTTTGGCGTGTGGGCCCCGCACGCCAATTTTTTTGGCGTGCGGGTCCCCCCTCGCTCACGTAATCGAATGGGAGGGCCCATTCGATTACGTGAGCGGGCCGGCTGACGAGGTTATACAACCTCGTCAGCCGGGAGGACTTCCTCCCGGCACGAGGCTGTATAACCTCGTCGGCCAGGAGGAAGTCCTCCTGGCTGACGAGGCTGTGTAGCCTCGTCGGCCGGGAGGACTTCCTCCCGGCCGATGAGTTTACACAACCTCGTCGGCCAGGAGGAAGTCCTCCTGGCTGACGAGGCTGTATAGCCTCGTCGGCCGGGAGGACTTCCTCCCGGCCGACAAGGTTATACAACCTCGTCGGCCAGGAGGAAGTCCTCCCGGCCGACGAGGCTATACAGCCTCGTCAGCCAGGAGGACTTCCTCCTGGCCGACAAGGTTGTATAGCCTCGTCGGCCGGGAGGACTTCCTCCTGGCCGACGAGGTTATACAACCTCGTCGGCCGGGAGGAAGTCCTCCCGGCTGACGAGGTTATACAACCTCGTCAGCCGGCCCGCTCACGTAATCGAATGGGAGGTCCCATTCGATTACGTGAGCGGGATCCTCCCACACGCCAAACAATTGGCGTGTGGGAGCCGCACGCCAATTGTTTGGCGTGCGCTCCCACACGCCAATTGTTTGGCGTGCGCTCCCACACGCCAATTGTTTGGCGTGTGGGAGCGCACGCCAAACAATTGGCGTGTGGGAACCACACGCCATTTTTGGCGTGTGGGAACCACACGCCATTTTTGGCGTGTGGGTCTCACACACCAAATAAAATTGGTGTGTAGACCCTACACGCCACTTTTTTTTGGCGTGTAGGCCCCGCACGCCAAAAAAAATTGGCGTGCGGGTTGGCGTTGGCGTGCGCGCTTGGCGTGCGTTTATCAACGCCCATAAATGTGGCAATTTTATCCTGACCTGTTTAAATATGTGGCTGTTTTGGAACAGTCACTGTAAAATGTACACAAGAGCTGTGTATTGAAGATGGTTGAGTAACCCTTTGAGAAAGGTTAGAATAAAAACACCAGCTTCCTTAGAGTTTCCACGTGTCAACCGCAGGCACTTGAGAAAGTAACTTTTACAGTGAGCTAGTCAACTTTTTCCCAAGGAATAAAAAACCAATGAATTCAAATTTGCTTTTTCAAAAAGACCAAAAAAACACAATAGTTGAAAGGGTTTATTGATTAATTTTTATATTTTTTGTTCTTTTGATTTAATAGCTTTATTTGGCTCCTTGTTGATTGAATGATAAACTAATCCAACATTTTTTTTCAACAAGTGGTTCATCAACATTCACCCCATTGGATTGGCTTCCAGAAAATGGCATATGATTGCCATGGATACCTTATTGGTCACTTAGGGCTTGATCAGTGGTTTATCAACAGTAAGAAAGTGGTTGGGTCCAATAAAGGTTTCATGAATGGTCAGAAAAAAATTGTTGTAAATGAGTGGTTCAGTGACAGTAAGACAACAAAGCCAATGAGGGCTCAAATGCTGGTCAGTTAATGGGTAGTTGAATGATGGTAAGCAAATGGTTTCTTCAAATGATTGTGTCTTGCATCAAATTTTTAACTTGGTGAAATGATATATTTTCATTGAGGCATTTTTGTTTATTTCCCTCCACTCATTTGTTCATGTTTTCCTTAAACGTATGTTGAAAATCTTCTATCAAAACTTTCTTGAAATCAGGCAATGGTTTGCCCTTGCCTTGCGGACAGGCAAACCAAGCTTACATATGCTTTCAATTACACATATTTTGATTTGATGCACCTGTGGTGTGTTGTGATATATAATTATGTACCATATATTAGCATATTATAGTAGTAATGATTGAATGTATTATCTTTAGCTTTAACATTAAAAGACTCCTGTCTGGGATGCCGGTGAACTTCTTCTTTCCTTACTCTCTTCTGTTATCTTCTCACCTACCAACGGCCCATCCCAGCGCATTAGATGGTGTAGGTACGTTAGGCGATGGGATGAGTCATGGTCCACATCAAAGCTCATAGTCATCCTATGGTTCTTTGTCAATTTCGTCTTCATTCTAAAATTTTCTCAAACCCTTTCCATAAGTGAGAACCATGAGATACATAAAAACTTGATTATCATATCGTAATACAACACAAGTCATTCAGGATCGATCAATCCAACCATTGTAGTATAGCTTAAGTTACAAGATCACACGAAGTATAATAACTCAAAAGGAGTAAAACGTCCAGCCATAAAAAGAACATCGGGGCCTTGAAGTTACAGCCGACCTCAAGGCCTAAGAAAGAAGAGTGAAACCGGTTAGAAGGAGGATATTGAGGGCCACGTAGAAAAGATCAAGGCGTAATGAAAAACAAAAACTAGCTGGAGGATAATCAACAAAAAACTGGTGCCAGGTATTTAAAGTTTAGAGCTAGTTATTGGGCTTTAAAACTGGTAGTCTGGTGGGTTTTTAGGTGTTGACGTTGTCTGGATCACACACCGGTACATTTGGCGATGTGAACATGGAGCGTTTCGGAAGACCTGAGGAAGTATCAATCCGATTTTGGTTTATTATGAAAATCCAGTCAAAGATATTACATTTGTTTTTCCTGAGCTTACCAATAGTATCTCCATTGACTAAATGTCAATTTTCGAGATGGTAAAAGGTTATAATAGATCATAAATAAGCGTTTTGAAAATTGAACAACAAAAAGAATCGAAGAGACTGTAAAAAAAACTTACCAAAACGGACAATACTAGAAGATCGGCATTTTTGAAAATTTGATCGGTTGATGATTAAATCAATGTTTCAGGGTCCCATTTCAAACCAACTGACCTAAATACGAAGATAGAATATAAAGGAGTTCTATACTTACCCAGCGTGGTTGACCAGGTTTGGCGGGACTTGACATGGCCGATATAGGAAGTTTGTAGTTTGAAGAAGCTGATTTGAAGGATGTTAGAGATGTGAGAGAGAGAGACGGGAAGATGGATGATCAGTATGTCATTTGGATTGTGAGCCTGGGTCAGTGAGAGCTCAAGATTGACCTCACCTTTGATAATCAGCTTTTTGGCCTTCGATGACTGGCCACTCCAATGAGGATGAGTGTGTTTGGGAGATTGAGAGTAAGGGAGGAGTGACTTGATAACAACAATAGTAACCAGGCGGCGTGTAGATGGTGAAGATGATGGTAAATCAGTCCAAGGGGATTTCTGGTGGATTGGATGGTAGTTTTTGAGGGCTTTGACTGACTGTGGTGTTGAATCAGACACAAAGAGGGAGTTGGGCGGAGTATTTATAGAGAGAATTCGGTGAGTTTCTTCGTTCAGACACTTCCAGGGCTTCTTGACTCGGGGAATTCTCTGCGGGTGAAGAAAAGGTTTGAACTCTTATTGAATTGTGATTCGATCCATTGATTTTCCCACTCTGATAGCGCTGAGTTTTCGATTTGTACATAACGGTGGTGATAGTAAATTCTTTTGAGGTGGAGATTAAATATGGTTCAGTACGTTTGGTGTACCTCTCAACTGACTCGTTGTTTTTAATTTTTGGGGTGTCGGTTCTTATCTCATCGAACCTAGTTCTTCAACCGTACCACTCTGGTTGTTCAATAACAAGACAAAAAACTCTTATCGAGGCAGTATTGATGAATAGTTTTAAACGGTGCGGAGAGGATTATCGTACATGTAGAATGGTCAGCTGAACAATCCACCAATGTATGTATGAATATCTCTAGATCATGATAATCGGATTCAACGAAAACTTTCCAATTAAATAATTAAAAAATAAATATTTACATTTATTTATTTAGCGGAGATAAAAATCATCGAGAAATTAAATCCCAGTACAATTTTCATGTGCTGCGGCTAAACCGGCATAGTCTCCGCACGTGTCCTATTCGGCCATATGGAATCGTTAGAGGGTTTAGATGGAAGTGAAAGTGGGGAAGCTGGGCATAGACATCCCGTGACCCTTTAGGGTGATCTGAGTATTTGTATTTAAACCTGATCATCATCGTCAAGCTGTTGTAGATTCATTCCATCCCAGTTCGGTCTAAACCCAGCTGCGGTTGTAAAACTATGTTAAATGTGTCAGCTGTAGACGATTTAAAACTGCATCTATCTATCTAAATATCTATACCTATCATCCATTTGGCAGTCTTAACGCACATGATTGCTTGATCTTGTTGAAAGAAAGAAAGAAAGAAAATCAAGAGCGGTTAAGCTAGAAGATTGATGCTAATGTTCATGAAGATTGATGCTAATGTTCATGTCAGCCTGCTATAACTAGTTCAGAGACATCCTGACCATAGCATAATGAATTGAACATCTAAAGAACTTTAAACATTTAAAAATTAATTATTGAATTTTAAAATAAACACTTCATTAAAATTTTACACCTTAAATTTCTTTGTTTCAAAAGAAATTACAATCATATAAAAATAGACATTTCCCACAGAATCTACATATCACTTCTACAAATTTTAGAAAACTTAAAATATTACTGCTGATTCTGAATCTAAACAAAAATTAAATTAGGGTGCCTCACCAAAGCTACCCCATAATTGTTACTTTGAAGGTCTTATGGTTTATCCACAACAAATCTCAGTACACTATACTTACCTACAACTAAATGCATACTAGTAGAATATGTAAAGTTCAATGTTTTGGGGGTATGGTGTATTGATAAGGTTTTACATCATCAGAACCATATTTACTTGTACATAGCATCTGTAATGTAGCCATAACCAACACCATGACACTACCTTTTTTCCTATTAAGGCCAAAACCAGCCCAACCAGTTGATCATAAGAGTTTAAGTGAAGAGGAGTCAAAAATGCTCACCTGACTAAGATATACAAATCACCCTGGGCCATGTAACACATGTAGCAAGGCACTACAATAACCATGTTGGTTGTACATGTAACCAGGGCTTAGTAGGAGCTTTGACTGTACAAAGAAGAGCGTCTGCTATGACTCCAGAGGTCCATATAAACTTCTATATAAACAGCCCCTTCTTCCCACAAAATGATATCCCCATCATCATCATCTTGATTTACTAGCTGTACCTTCAAAAACCAGTCTTATTACTGCTTTTTGGCCCAGTTTTTGCTAGTTTTATATTGATTATCAACCAAAAAAAACTAACATATATTACCCAGCACTCCTCCAACAATCTATACTCTACTCTTTGAGCGCTTTCAGACCATTTTTCACCTCCTGAAGACCCCTTAGCTTTGAAATAGAAGCAGTAAGTCTATTTGTCTGGGTGTACTCCTTGTTTAGGCAATGGTGGGCCCGCTACACTAACATTAGCTGTAGTTTAGCGTAATGTTAGCTTTTTTTGCTACACTAACACAAAGTTACTGATAGCTGAAAAATTTTCATCAAAAAAAATAGCTGGTAGCGTAGCATCAGCAAGATCAAAAAAAAAAAAAAACATTAATGCTACAGAAATTGCCTGTTAGCTGATTGTTAGTGGTGTTAGCTGGAACAAGAGCTACACTAACTGTTAGCATAGCACTCTTGTCAGCTACGCTATATGTTTGCGTAGCACTCTGCTCAGCTATATGACTCAACCATGGTGGACCAGAAGAGGCTCTCATAAATCAATATTAAAGAGTAAAAAAAAAACTAGTCCAGGGAATAAGGATAATATGAAGGCAGTCAGATAGCAATTATTATGCAAACTGTTTGTATATACATTTTTTCTTTTCTTTTCTTTTCTTTTCTTTTCGTTTCTTTTCTTTTCTTTTCTTTTCTTTTCTTTTCTTTTCTTTTCTTTTCTTTTCTTTTCTTTCTTTTCTTTTCTTTTCTTTTCTTTTCTTTTCTTTTCTTTTCTTTTCGTTTCTTTTCTTTTCTTTTCTTTTCTTTTTTCTTTTCTTTTCTTTTTTTCTTTTCTTTTCTTTTCTTTTCTTTCTTTTCTTTTCTTTTCTTTTCTTTTCTTTTCTTTTCTTTTCTTTTCTTTTCTTTTCTTTTCTTTTCTTTTCTTTTCTTTTCTTTTCTTTTTCTTTTCTTTTCTTTTCTTTTTTTTCTTTTCTTTTCTTTTCTTTTCTTTCTTTTCTTTTCTTTTCTTTTCTTTTCTTTTCTTTTCTTTTCTTTTCTTTTCTTTTCTTTTCTTTTCTTTTCTTTTCTTTTCTTTTTCTTTTTCATATTCATTAAACAGAAACAAGGAAGAAATATCAAGACCAAAGAATAAGAGCAATAATAAAAAATCAATTATCACTTATTTTCATTGTTTTTTTGGGAAATTTTTTTTATAGCTATTCACAATGCCTTGAGCTTTTGAAAACTTTCCAGGCACCTGTATACCGTCTTTTAACCACATGTGGCTACTAAAACATCTTTCAATTGTACGTGGGTTCAAGCTTCCTCAGCCACTTGAGCAAACATTGGCAGCAGAAGAAAATGTACCCTCTGCAGCACAAGATGATGCTGAGCTGGCCAAGTAGTCCCTTGCTAATGATGAAAGAACTGGATATTCTGATGAATTAACCTGAAAAGTAGAATTTTTAAAGTCAATATGAGCTAACAAACATAAGTGGAACAAGTTGAGAACAAATAGAAGCTATACCTTCAACCACCTCAAAATACTATTGGGATCATTTCCATCCGGACTGGTTAAGCAATCCATGTTCTTGAGATATACTTCTAGCTCTTTGCTTTTTTCCAATGTTTCAGGGGTGTTGAACAAATCAAATATATTATCCTTTTCAAAAGTCAAAGTATTCTTGTCCAAGATGTAAATGTGTGTTTTTTTCTTCTTGTTCAACAAATCCCTTTCTTCAGCAAAAAGGTGCTCCAAATTTTCTTTGGCTTCCACTGCTTTTTCAGGCCAGCAATGGAGAAGATTTTGATGTGAAACTTTGGGTGAAGAATTTTGGTCATTACAAGTTTTTCACATTCAGGTGCCTCTTCTTGGTAGACCTCAAGCTTTTGTATCATTTTCACATACATCAGATGTAATGGATGCCCTCAATTGCATCCTGCCTCTTTCTTCTTTGAATCAGAGATAGTTTGATAGTAGTTTGGCAATACAAAAGCACCTGTAGGACCATTCCCCTCCATCTCCTTGGTCAAACAGTTAAAAGGCTATCAAAAAAAATAATCATTACGTATACAATGAATAAGGGAATCCTGTGGAATGAATATATCTTACTTTGAACTCCTGATTTGATTCATTGATCATTATCCATTCCTTGCTGGTAAACTGAATTTCTTTGAAGTAGCCAAACTTCTTCCAATTCTCTTTGCGGTTGGACCAACCAATTTGATCTTGTAATTTACTATACTCATCACAGAGCATTGCATGAATAACCTGAGGGCAAAAATATCACTATCAGTACCATCACATTATTTGGAGGTGAGGCTTGATGAAATACCTCCCTTGCCCTGTAGGCATGCTCTTGGCTTTGATATTCAATTTTCCAGCAGATTCTGGTTTTGAGAATAAATCTGGGGTTGTGATTGGGTGGAGTTGTATTGGGGAGGATTGATTTTTGGTTGGAGTTGAATTTTGGAGGAATAATGGTTGTATTGGGGTTGAATTGTGGAGGAATGTTGGTTGTATTGGGGTTGTATTTTGGCAATTTTTAATCCTGAGTTATGGAGGATCATGGATTTTTAGAATTATACCGGGGTTTTTTTTGCTGATACTTGGCATGTCTAGGGCAAATAATCACATTATTTGGAATTTTATTGACTGATTTCATAATTGTGGATTTGGTGAAACCCATTGATTAGATAATTGTGAATTCTTTCCTATTTGAGACCCCCTATTTTTAGGGGGGGTATCATATAGCCAAATCCACAATCAATGCGGTTTCTTGGTAAAAAAAAATGAATTTGGGTATCTTCTGTGGGATAAGGCTAGATGAGTCTGCTTTTTTAATCATCAAGTGCATATGAAGCATTATTTTGATACATACACCTTGGTAGCTCAAAATGAATCCTTCAAGCTATTACTCACCCTGGTTGTGAATCTTCAACTGGTTTCAGCCTCCATGCCAAGAACTGGATTCTTCTAGCTACACAGATTGCAAGGCAAAAACAGTTGCAAGTGGTGCAGTGAAAAGTGGGTAAAAAAAGGTGAAAGATATAAAAGGACTTGCTTTTATTTACAGAGGGGCCTGAATTACAGGGGTACTTACTGGAGGAATTCCCTTCACCCCGGTGACCCCTTTAGATTCTAAACTACAGGGTCTAAATTCTAATTTACAAAATTAGAACCAGACCTGTAAAAAATTCTTGTCCATAAACACACACATGTGTAAAATCCTAAAATAGAGCTCCACACCAACCACAGCCAGAAATTCCAAGCTGCTTCCCCACCAGAAATCAATCTTGACAGCCATAATGGATGACCTCTGGTAAAATTTTGACAAAAAAATCTCTTGCGCTGATTGCGAATGTTGGCATGGCCATCCTTGGCAGACCTGGACTCATGAGACAGATTCAAACCTATCTCACAAGACAAGATCTACTGCAAAATCCTTGGCTAGACAGCACTTGGGTATTCATGAGGAACAGTTGGAACAGCCGTGCTTACATTACAACAAAGGGTGTGGATGTCAACGCTTTCAAACTATTACTTGCGCAATTCAACCTTAAATGGGACCACAAAACAAAGTAAACCCCAACAGGGAGCCGCAATTGGTTCACAGGTCACTTGATGCTGTAGGAGTGTTGGGCTTGGTTCTCCATTGGATCAGCTCAACAATGGTCGACTACTCAATTCAGAAGATCTTTGCGCTGACTCCAGCTGTATTCTTGCGGTACATTAGGGCCGGCTTAAATCTCCTTCTGGCAGTACTCAAAAAAATTCCCCTTGCTCGGATTTGCTGGCCCAGTTCAGAGGAAGAGGCACATAATTTTAGTCAAATGATCTCAAAGAAACACCCACAACTCAAGAAGTGCTTTGCATTTATAGATTGTCTCAACCTACCTGTCTTGAACTTGGAGGATGACAAGTGAGTGCTGTCTCATAAGCATTCAGATGTAAAAATATTATATTCACATGTTTTAAAGCATACAGAATGTGTATTGTAATGGATGGACCTGCACACATTACTGCAGTTGCATCCTAACATTTGCGCACAATGGAATTCTCATTCACACTATTCTAAACACCCCCGGTTTGTGGCACAACTCAAATGTGGTGGCCCAACTGTATCATAAGCTTCTGACTCAGACACCTGAAGGGTACCAAGTCATTAGTGATACAGCTTTCCCCAGAAAGGCTGTGCATCTCAAAAAATTGCATCCTGGAACCAATCAAACGTGGTGATTGACTTCCTGAGACCCCGCGGTCATATGCCAGGATGAAACTGTTGAATGAGCATCTGGTTTCCGCAAGGCAAGCCGCAGAATGGGGTATGCGTTCAATCCAAGGCTTGTTTGCTAGTTTGAAGTTACCTTTGCCTGCAAGCAACCACAAATATTGATCAATATTGTCTCAAGTTGTTTGCCAACTCCAACAGCTTTGGTGCCGGTTGGTAGGCATCAATCAGACCCAAAGTGTATATCAGGAAGCTTGGGATGAGCACAGGATATTTTGTTGGAAATTCAATTGGATGTTGTTCTCTGATATCCAGAGGAACTGCCAAATCAGTCGGTACTACAAAGCTTTCATGTAGATGCTCCAATTGGGGTCTCAAATGGATTTTCTCAGTTTTTCAATTCACAATAAATCACTTTTTATTGTTTCTAAGTGTGTAGTAAGCACCGTTTGGACAGATAAAAAAAAATTACATTCATGGGAAAGTTAACATAGGCCAAGCAGGTGAAACACTGGGGGAAGTTAGATCAGAGAGAAGGGGCTGTGGTCATAGGACCCACCACCAAAGTTTGATGACTTGCCAAGCCAACCGCTCCCCCTACTGGCCCTTGGCCAGTGGGCTGGTTGAACAACCCTGGATTGGTAGTGGTTCCAGGGAAACCACCAAAGCCAGAACTAGAGAGATTTGGGATGCTCCTTCCAAAAACTGAGGTGTATTTCCACCAAACTGAGGATGATTTGGACCAAAGTGATGTTGAGCCTGGGAGACAGACATCTCCATCCATAATTGGAGGAGATAAAGCTTGTTCCGCATGCCCTGAAGCTCAACTGCATGCTGTGTTGCCTCTTTGTTGAGTCGCAGATTCTCATCAATCAATTTTTGTTGGTTTTTTTGGTGTTCTTCCTGTAATTGGAGCATCTGAGCTTGTTGGGACTCTTAAAATTGGGAGTTTTTCTCTTGTAATTGAACAATGGACATGTTGGCTTCCTGTAGGTGTAATGAATAAAAATGAGCCATTTCTTGGTTTGTTTTGCGTTCCTGACAAGCCTCTGGATCAAAGTAGAGGAGATGGCCTCCTCTAATCCCCCACTGTTACGGCGCGGGCCCCTTTGCCAACAAGCTGAGCCAGAGATTGGAGAAGCCTGTTGAGAGCAATCTCTGGTGACCGCTCAAACCGGTGTTGGGCGCAACAAGGTCCGTACCCAAGAATTCTGGGTGAGGGTAGCGGTATTGGCTGATGCCAATACCATCACCTCTTTGGGGGTTTTGATAAACGCACACCAATTTTTTTGGCGTGCGGGGCCTACACGCCAAAATAAATTATTATCTGTTAGGGCTTTTGAGGGGAATTTTCAGTGCAATTATTTTCAAACTACTTAAGGAACTTACCAGGCAAGAGGCTGGTGGCAATGCTTTGTTGAAAGCGGGTACTCTAAGTAATTTAATTTCTAATAATCTTGGGAATCCTTTCTTGGGGGAAAATGGAGCTCCTTAAATACATTTTGGTACCAGGGAGCACCCAATTTTTCAGTTACTTGCCAAACTGTGGTTTATACAGCTGTTTGGCCAGTTTGTGGTTGCATTCTGTCTGTATTTAGCTGGATTGTGGGAACCAAAATTCAGTGTAATTTGAAGTTTTTCTGTGTTTCATCAAAATTTTACATGTTTCATCCAAATTCTTTTGGATAATTGGCCATTCTGTCTCATATATTATGATACACAGAGGTTTGGTACTTCCTGGAATATTCTGGAGTGTTTCATTAATTATGAAACACTCAGACCTTTTTTTACAAGTGTTTCACGTGTTCCAAACCTAGAGGAAGGTGGTTTTTCTGAAGTCCTGGTATCCTCTGGGTGTTATTTGAGGTAAATCTTTAATGGCAAATTACCTATTGAAGGAGTAGAGTTTAAGGGTACTTATGAGTGGGGTACCCTAGGTTAATTTGGGAGTAGATTCAGAATTTAAAATAATATTCTTGCTTTTCTTATTTATTTGCTGTGTAAATTGTAATAATGTCTCTATATTTATGCTGTAAGGTTTTTATTATTTTGTAATTATTATTTAGTAATAATGTTTCTTTTATTATTATTTTTTTTGTCATTATTATAGTAATAATGTCTCTTTTTTATATTTATTTATTTATATTTTGTGGCCAAGTTGGCTCTGCTATAGTAGCCAGCTGTGGTGGGACCCTCTCCCCTGAAACAGAGGGGTTCCCTCCATTCAAAGGGGCTTTATAGATTTTTGAATGGAGGCTCCCTCTGGTAAAATACACCTTCTTCAAATGGACGAAATCCCTCTGGTTGAAGAGGCTATACAATCTCTTCAACTGTAGTTAATTCCTCCAGTTGAAGAGGTTATACAGCCTCGTCAACCAGAGGAAACCAGTTGAAGAGGCTATATAAATGCCAGCTTGTTTACTGGTGGGATTTCCTCCTGTCAAAGAGAGTGTATAACCTCTTTGACCAAGAGGAACCCCTCTTATTCAGGAGGCTATATAGCCTCTTCAACTGGAGGGGTTTCCTCTGGTCAAAGAATCTGTATAGACTTTTTAACCAGCGGAAGCCCCTCTGGTTGAGGGGACATGATCCAGTCAGGGAAAAGCTCACATTCCCTTTCCCTCCAGGGGTGTGTAGGCTGCACACCCCTTGTTTGATGGGCAGGCATTATCAACACCCTTTTTTTATTCTTCATGTATCTTTCAAAATTTGTTTGAAGAGGCTAACTTAGTAAGATGGTTACCCCAAACTTTGTTTTTTGATCCGTATTTTTTAAATCTTTGTGTAGTCCTTATCTTCAGGCTGAGAAAAGATTTTGATCTCATAGGCTGAATGATTGTTACTGCAGCTTTGGTTTGGGTATTCATTTTTCTTGAGAAAGATTTGTTGATTGATCAGTTCAAGAAGCCCTTTGATGAGATTGGGTTGCTGATCCTGTACTAGACAATTTCTTCCTTTTTTTTTTTTTTTGATGATTCAAATCTTTAAATATGTAAAGTCTTCTTCGTGGGCTTCGGTTTAAGCTTTCTGCAGACGGGGAATTTCCCCGAACCCGGCTCGATCGACTTGACCATCATGATCCTGATCTGCCGGAAGAGTTTTCCAACAACGAACACACCATGAACCGAAGGAACTCATCCAGGGAGAATCACTCAAGCTCAAGTCAGTCAAATCCAACTCAGTGTAACGTTGAAACTAAACTAAACTAAACTTAAAAATTAACTTAACTTAAAACTTAACATTACCTTTGATTCATTCATTAGCTTGCTCCTCTTCTTCTTCTTCCGAAAACAGCTTCAGACTAACAACCACCATCTCCAGATCAAACTCATTCGACACTCAACCAAACCAACTACAACAACCATCACATTCCCAACAACCAATACAACAACAACAACAACAACAACAACCATCATCATCAACAACAACAACAACAACATCATCATCATCATCATCCTCATCCTACGAGCAACAACAAAACTTATTTGATCCCCTGCCTCATCTACCCTCTAGACTACGTCAAGCTACTCTTAAGCTGGTCCCACCCCCTAACTTTGGCTTCATCGAAGGATCACTCTTTCGAGCAGGCGAACCAGCCGAACTAAGTCTAAACTTTATCCAAAGACTCAACCTAAACTCATTACTCTGGCTCGCCCCTCATCCACCCAGTCTCAAGTTGTAAGTTAAACACACATATATATTAGAAATAATAATCTATAGAAAAATCTTACTAATTAAAACATCCCCCATCATATTATAGTCAAGAGTTCTTACTCATCAACTCGATCAAGTTCCATGACCTAGGTATCCAACATGCTGCCTCACTAGACGCTGTCACCGAAGAAGCCGTCACCCATGCACTCCAACTCATCCTCAACCCATCCATCTATCCACTCATGTCAGTACTTTCAATTCTAATATAGGTATCCATATTTACCACTCACTCCCCCACTCTATACCTATCAAACGTAGGATCATGTGTGGAGGTGGCTCTCATCGAACGGGTACCGTAGTCGGCTGTCTACGTAAACTGCAGGGTTGGAACCTGGCCTCGATCTTTGAAGAGTATCGCAGGTATTGACCCTAGACCCTCTCCCTATCTACTTACACTTACACTGACTCTCTCACACACACACACTCTCTCTCTCAAAGATATGCAGGCGCCCAACACCATATCATGAACGAACAATGTTAGTATAAACTCTCTCAACACTCAGATCACACGCCCTAATCTCTGCTTTGTATTCCCTCTTTTCAGTTATCGAGTTCTATAACGTTAGTAGACTCGCTCATCGACTAACCCTCGACGAACCTCATCATGATCAACAACAACAGCAGCAGCAGCAACCACCACCACCACAACAACAACAACAAGCAAACAGCTCACGAACTCACTCGCTTCCTACTCCTTCTCCCTCCACTTCTACTCATCCTTCTCAACTTTACAAAATCGCGACCCCGTCGGGCCTCCACTTACAAAACTAATACATCCATCCATCTCGCTTAAAGTTCCAGTCTAAATACTTGTACCAAACTACGAATCGTATTAATTTCTATCTATTGATAGTCCAGGGTTTGGTGTGTCAAAAGTGGTGGTTGCCAGCGTTGAGGAAGCTACAAAATGGACAAGCAAAGTAGAACGAAAAGTAGATCGCATCGTTCTGAGGAATGATTGGATGGAAACCACGTCAACTTGTGCAGTCCTCTAAAGCTGAATCAAACTGTCGGTTCTAGAATCATCTTCTTCTTGACGCGAAAATATAGGCTATGGGCAAACTTGCATCTGTGAAAATTATCTAAATAACTGACGCGAGAGGGAGGTTCATAATTAGGATGGATTCACAAGGAAAAGATTAAGAGAATTGCTTCCGAGCTTCAATTCATTCATTTGTTGAGATTTTCACTGGATCACCCCAGAATCAGAAACGGTGCCTGCACTGGCTGCACCCGTTTCATCTGCACCTTTGGCTGGACAAATTGCCAAATTCTCAATTGAGCTGGTAGACAGGCTGTATTGGGGTGCGGCCTGGTGGGCGAAATTGGAAGCAGGGCAACCAATTGGGGTTTCTGGAGGCTGCAGGTTGGCATCCCTGCGGAAAGTTGGACAGGATAATCTCCAATGCCTGGAGATGCCACAGTAAGAACAGTGTTTGCCTTGAATAATATTGAGGTTTCTTGGTCTGCAATTTCATTTATTGATGTTGTTTATTGCTGCCCCAATGTTATCAATAGTTGGGTGGCCCGGAAAGCCAATGTTTTGGGGTTGAATCTGACTACTTGGTTGTGGGGGATTTGGTTGTTTCTGGGACTGAAAAGGATTGCTTTGGGGAGGTCAAATTGGATTGGGTCTTGATTGATTCCAGGAATTCCTGGTAAAAGCTGCACCCCAGGAGTTAGAACCCAATTGAGTAGATTTTGGCGAAGTACGGTAATCCAAGACCAATGATGGTTGATTGGAATCAAACCAAATGCTCTTTCCATAAACCAATGTGATGATGGTTTGGATGTTTTGTGCCATAAAATTGTTTTTCAACCTGGGCTGGAGTGTGATATGTTGAAATAATTGAGAACATGAACTTGTTGGTGGTGTCTGTCCAACTGCTTGAAGAATAAGGCTTTCAACAAGGGGAGGTGTTGGAATTTCATGGCTCCTTCTCTGCTTTCTCTCCCTTTTCCCTCATCTGTCACTCATTTCTTCTCTTCAAATGAATATTCGTGTACACCTTCTGAGCCAAATTTTGCCCCTCAATAATGTAGTAGTTACAAAGCCTGAAGATACATAGTCATTAATCATCAGTTCCTCAGCACACCTTTTCTCTGAGACCCTTTGAGTCTCTTGTAGCAAGGATCCTTTTTCCTCCTCACAAGCTAGCTGCCTTATCCCTCTTTTAGGGGTTCCTTCTCTTGTTCTCAGCCTCAGAGCTTTTCTTCCTCAAGGTCCTTTTTCTTCCTCAGCTTCATAGCTTCAACAGGAGGTAATTTTGCCAAACCTTTTTTGAGATTGGAAAAAATGTTGAATAATTTCTTACACAGTCCCTGTACTACTTGAGAAGGATTGATGGGGGGCCCAGTAACATTTAATGCAAGGATTTTATCAATGAGCTCTATTTGAAAAAATAGGATGGTCCCTTGGAAGTTGGTTTAAATGGCATTGTAAGCTTCTGTATGTTGAAACCTCTGTAACATCTTCTTCCCCTAGTCGTGACATGCCTAGCCATATCAAATGTGCCCACTAGAATCTTGCTTTCACTCAAATGGCCAACTTCAGAATCAAACCCTTAAACACTAGTATATCAATTCCCTTCCGGATAAATCAAAGCTCGAACCCCTACGCTATGACTGATGTCGTCATCAGCACAGCTCTCAGTGACACCATCAGCAATGTACTCCTGAACTCGCTCTCCTCTCCTATCAGCCTTAAAAACAACACTACCTTTTTCTTCTCAGTCTTCTCCTCAGGGAACTCCACTGCATCATTATTGCATAGTCAAGAATATTTCCACTCTTCTGATCCTGTTCCTCCACTTCTGTTGACACCTCTGATTCCTGTCCTCAACATAATTTCTTCCTGTCAACACTTTCCTATTTTTGTCTTCAATCTAACCACCTCTTGTCGACAAAGGTCTTTTGTCAAGATCTTCAGCTGCGCTATTTCTTATCATCCATCTTGCTCAATTCAACAAACATCTCAACATTGCCATAACAACCTCAAAGCTTGTATGTATTCATTGCCGACCTTTGCTCTACAATCAGACCATTAACTCATTCCTCTTTCCTCAGTTCTTTCCTCTACTTTCTCTCACCTTCATCCAAGTCCTGTTGTCCTCTCTTTTCCTGTTGTGTTTGCCTTTAGGTACTGTCAGTCTTAGAGCTAATACCATTAGCCTACAAGTCTTCCTTACACACATTTTTAGACCAAAACTTAATCATATCTTCTACAGTTTTGAACTTACACTTGTTTTGACTTCAGATTCTGTTTCCTCGTCATATTTTAGCCCTAGTTACAACTGAGCACTTTATCTATATCTTACTCCTTCACATAGTAATGAATTACTGGTGAATTTATTCTATATATTGTTACACCGTGTTTCAGATGCAAGCTGACCACAAGCCTGCACTGCTTATGTCATCAAACTATGAAAATTTTCGAGTCTGAGTATCCTCTACACCCCAGAAGATACACAGACTCCAGAATACCACACAACAACCACACACTTCAGTAAAAGGACTTCAACCAGTTGAACCCAGCAGCTTCCTCAACAAGATTTTGGAATACTAAGGAAGGCTCCTCACTTCTCTGATTACTTCCCAGTCCAACTGTCATTTAATCAACCAGTGAGTCCCTTCTTCTGCAACATCATCAACTCCTCCCAAGTCCTTTATCTCTAGTCTGTCTGTTCTGTCTTATCCTCCCCCCTTTCCCTCTTCCTACTAAGTCACTGGCACACCAATATTGGTATAATTCTATAGGATAAAGTCCTGCTTGATAAAGCTTCTCATAAGACCAGATTAATTGATCATTCCTAGATCTTATCCCCCTGCATTTTTGTTGATTTTATCAGGGAAAATCAACCAGGTTTCCATCTAAGGATCCTTGTGTCAGTTTCTTTTGACCAGAAAAATATTGGCTGGTGTTCAGTTTCTTTTGACCAGGCTCCTTCTCCCAGTTTCATTTGAGGAAGAAGAGGCAGACCCTCAGTTGGCTGCTCCCCAGATCATTTAAGATCTTTTCATTACCATTTCATAAAGTGTGTTTATTTTCCCACTAAGTAATTTATTACTTAACTTTCCCCAATCCCTTGTGTTCTGTTTTCACTCAAGAGACACAGGCTCACAGGTACATATTACTCTCTTTTATTTCTATTTTGTTTTCTTCTCTTTATATTCTCATCTGATGAAATATTATCCTTTAGTTTCTCAAACTCTTATACTGTACCTGTGCTGTTGGTCAGCAAGTGAAGATCTGTTGCTGTGTACTGTAGTTTGAATGAGATAGAGCAGAAAAGTATTTTCCTGGGATGATTATAGATTGGTGTAATTGGATGTCCAAGTCCAAGTAATATGATACAAGTAAAGTCTCTCTTCAATTTGTTGAAGTTTGATCCATCAGCTTTAAGTTGTTTTTTATTTTCCTTTCATAAATACTTTGTTGTTGGGGAAATTTGGTTCTAGGAGCTACGTCAGTGGAGGAACCAGTTTGTGACATTGAGAATCAATCAAGTTGTATGGTTAACAGGTTTTCAATTGGGTTAGGGATAGCAAGATTATCAATTAGTGTGTTGTTGGGGATCTCCAAATGGTTTGAATTAGACAGGGGGGATGGTATTGATAAAAAGAATTGTTCTCAGGGAATTTTGTTGAGTGGTTTATATGAGGTGGATTTATGCTTGATTGGCCGCTTATCTTTCATATGAGATTGGGGAGCTGAAGTGAATTCAAATGGTGGGATAACTTCCTTATCAATGGACCTGTGGTGCCAAGTTAAGTATTGCAAGTATATGTATGATACTTGTGAGATTAAAGGTGATCAAGTAGCTTCTGCAAGAGGATCTGGAATCAAAACCAAAGATGTATTGGCTGGAGATGGAGGTAGTGGGGGAAGTGATAAGAGTGCTTTGTAGGCCTTTGTCTGTTTAGGTTGTTTCACGCAGGTTGGGGGAGGGAGTGGACCTTGGAGATCAGTCTTATCCCTGCAGGTATTTATCATACAGTGTTCAATGTTTTAAGTGCCGGAGGTACCAAAAAGGCTTGCAAAATCCCAACCTCCTCTTGACTCCCATATACTCCAAAAACTTGGATTTTATCCACCCCACACTACAACACAAACAAAGTAAGTTCATTTTTTTTCAACTTGTGAATTTTTTATTCCTTCTTCCTAAATCCATCAATGTTTTGTGTTTTTACAAATTCTTGGACTTTTTGAAGATTTTTGGATGGCAAGGTTATGGAATTACAGCCAGTGACCCAGTTTAATCTTCAGGTTACTGCCACACACAGCATCAGGAATTAGCCATGGTTATCATTAATGAACAGATCATGGGTTTTGAGAAGCATAAAAGATTGTTTTTTTTTTGACAGATTTTAACAAATCTTGATGCAAATCAGTCCAAGCATTTGTAAAAACACAATACTTACCAATGGATTACTTTTTTTACTTTTTTGTCAAAAAAGAAAAAACTAAAAATCATAAATTCTTGTATCCTCCCTTTTGTTGATGTTGCTATATTTTTAATCTTATTTCTCATCCCATGAAGGCCCTTGAAGATCAAAAAAGTTCAACTGGGGGTCAAGGAAGTGGGAATGTAACTGGTTGGAATCAGGTTAAATTGGTACAATGTTAATATATGTTCTTTGGTAGATTGGGCTCAACCCCAAGGGCCAGCGCATTTGACAGACTTGGGCGCAGCCCGAATGCCCTCATAGGTAAGAAGCGACTCTCTTGAGAAGTGAATTTATCTGAAAAATACATTCAGCTGTAGACTTCTGCCCCTCCCGTGACGTGGATGACCGCGCCGGTAGTGTAGGTACTCTCATGGGAGGCTAGAAAGACGTAAGCGGGTGCCACCTCAGAGGGTTGTCCCGCACGGCCTAAGGGGGCTCCATTGACACCAATGTTATCGACCGTCTCTGGTGCTTGATTTCCCGTGGCAGCCTGCAAGGCCGTGTATGTGATTCCGGGGGCAACGGCGTTGACGCGGATCCCCCTTGGTGCCAACTGAAGACCGAGGGACTTGGTGAAGGCAACGATTGCGCCTTTGGTAGACGCGTAATCGACTAAAGTTGGGTTTCCCTGTGTTTTTGTAACATCATGCCAAAACCAGAAAGGTAGTCGATTCAGCTTCAGCACTCATGATAAGTAGTAGGTAGTAAAATGAGTGGTCTACCTTGTAAGCCGCAACACTAGTAGAGTTGATAATGCTTCCACCTCGGCGCATGTGGGGCAGTGCAGCTTTTGTGATTGCAAACTGATATAGTAGAATGTGATTAGAGGCCCGGCGAGATGATTTGGCTTGTTGAGCAGTCTATCAACCTATTTTAGGAGGCAGCTGGGGCGACTGACCATACCAAAAACGTTGAGGCGGAAGGTGTTTTCGACTTGATCTGTGATAATAATTTAGTCAAGCACGGAAGATTAATTTTAATAAGCTATCGCTCGACCACAGATGGTGATCATCATGAGAAAAGGTTTGAAAACAAAAGATAAATATCTGGACATTTACCCAAATCGATGTCATCGAATCTATCGCAGAGGTCTTGACGGCCAGAATTGTTGATAAGAATATCGATTCTTCCGTGCTCATGAACATGCTCTGGAGGAAGTACGACCGAGATTAGCGATCGAGGGTACGTAGGTTCCACCTTAACGTTTCTTATAAGAAAAAGTCAAAGGGATAATCGTGTAAAGAAAAGAAGAAGAAGAAATCGTACTCTCAACAGCTTTAAAGCAATTATCTCTGCTCATCAAATCTAGTGGGATTAGGGTGCAACTGCTACCGTTTTCGAGCTCTCTGGATTCTTTCTCGATTTGTGCTTTCACTTGTTTAGCGTCCGACAACTCTTGTTCTAAGAACACGATAGAGATACTCGCCCCCTCTCGAGCCATCATCAGTGCTATCGCCCGTCCGATTCCAGAATCACCACCGGTAATCAAGACTTTTCTATTTTTGAGTTTACCTGTGTAAAAGGAGAAAGGTTGACTGAAGTTGATTTCAAGTATGTAACCCTTTCTGAGACGAACGAATCATCATCAAACTGACCGCAGCCGGTATATTCATGAAAGGATGGAGTACCATCTTCCGAATGGAAATGTTCAAGCAGAGTGTAGATAGGTCTTGGATCTAAGTGGCTATCCAGACCAGTTCCTGACTGAGTCTGAGCTTGGATAGAGTCAGTAGGGAATGCGGTAGACATTGTTTATAAGCTGGAGGTGGGTGATTTTATTTTTAATTTTTTAATTTTTTAATTTTGATGAGTTAGGATGAAAGTTGGAAACCAATCCGAGCTTTTAAATAGTCTGAGGTTTTCAATAAGGTTCAAGGTGATCGGTGTAATGACGTCACAAAGATCATAATAATGATGAAAGACTCCTTCTTGACGTCATCCATTCGACTCATGTCCAAATCATGATTCGATCGATAATCATTTTGTATCGATAAATAGGCTGAATCAATGACATAAGCCAATATGTTGACTAAATCAAGGCTAAGGTTCAACTAGAGGGTAAAATGTCTAGTGTGATCTTAAGATTAGCCCAGTTCACGTAGGGCCTTTTTATGGAGATGTGGAAAAAAACGACATTGCTCGTGGCTACAAGTTCTTGGATAAAATGCCGTAAAATGGCACTGAAGTTAATCGAAGCGTGCATAAACCTGCTCGTCGCTTTTATTTTATCTGACGACGAGCACCTACGCCTACGTGAACTGGGCTATTATAACGACCAACTATTGATATCTTTGTTTAATTTTAACCAACCAACTAAGAAAAAGTACAAGAGCACTCAGGCCCACTCAAAAGAAAGGATTCAATCAAATCCGAAATATCCAGTCCTCCTCTCCTCGAGCCTTGACCTTGAAAAGACTACAACGGCGGTAATATTGGTTATAGGTCATACTTAGATATTTGATCAAGCCTCAGATCTCCTTGATCAATCATAATATTGATGGATCATTTATGCTCCTCATGTAGCCTCAGCCAATAAACCGGATTTTCTCAAACCCATTCATTAATCTTTGTAATCACTCAATCAATTGATAACCTTACCAATAAGGGAACAATGATAATATAATATAATGAAAAGTAAGAGGTACAAGAGTCTGGGATCACATAAAAGATTCAAAATCCAGTCGTCCGACTTGTCCCGATCCTCAAACCAGACGGTAACGTCTCGTAGGTGGCCCATCAGCAGTAGAGTTGTTCTTCTTGGCTGCAGCTGGGAGTTTGAGGTCACGCTTGGCAGGGGTGGTAGCAGCAGCAGTAGAGTTGTTATTCTTTGCTGCAGCTGGGAGTTTGAGGTCACGCTTGGCAGGGGTGGTAGCAGCAGCAGTAGAGTTTTTATTCTTTGCTGCAGCTGGGAGTTTGAGGTCACGCTTGGCAGGGGTGGTAGCAGCAGCAGTAGAGTTGTTATTCTTTGCTGCAGCTGGGAGTTTGAGGTCACGCTTGGCAGGGGGGGTAGCAGCAGCAGTAGAGTTTTTATTCTTTGCTGCAGCTGGGAGTTTGAGGTCACGCTTGGCAGGGGTGGTAGCAGCAGCAGTAGAGTTGTTATTCTTTGCTGCAGCTGGGAGTTTGAGGTCACGCTTGGCAGGGGTGGTAGCAGCAGAAGTAGAGTTGTTATTCTTTGCTGCAGCTGGGAGTTTGAGGTCACGCTTGGCAGGGGTGGTAGCAGCAGCAGTAGAGTTGTCCTTCTTTGCTGCAGCTGGGAGTTTGAGGTCGCGCTTGGCAGGGGTGGTAGCAGCAGCAGTAGGAGTGTTCTTCTTTGCTTCAGCCGGGGGTTTGAGGTCGCGCTTGGCAGGGGTGGTAGCAGCAATAGCAGCAGTGTTCTTCTTTGCTTCAGCCGGGGGTTTGAGGTCGCGCTTGGCAGGGGTGGTATTAGTTTTATTCTTTACTTGAGCCAAAAAAGCTGCAATGGGGGCTGGTAGATCACGTTTATCCACAGATAGCGATGGAGTTTCTTCATCAAATTTATCCTCTGTTGACTGTTGATGAGGTGTATAGTTTTCAATTCCAAACAGGACCTTGGTCACCTGGACTGATTGATCACGTTTTCTGGCTTGGACATGGGCGGGTACGCCGTGGGGTGGTGCTGATGCTAAGTTAGTAGTATCCTTGCCTTGCGGTGGTGCACCTCTTCTAAGACGTCTGCCTTCCGAAGGGGATTGGAGGCCAAGTTCCCTAGTTTTATCCATGGATGCATCTCCATATGCCCCTTCTTCCTCGGTTGGATAAGAGGTCAAAATCGCAATTCCGATCGCGTCTTGTTTTGGATAAGGTGTTTGCACCGGGGATGTCGCAGAATCAAAGCTATATGGTGGAAATCGGGACCAGGAGGGGTCAGCCAGCCATAAAAAAAGAAAGTGGTCAGAATCAATCAAGAATAAGCTTACCTGGGTGTCGTGGCACCCACTTCCAATTGGAAAAAAAGAGCAAGAGTCAAAACATATTTTGAAAGCATCTTGATGGATGGACGTCTTTGTTCAAGTGTGTTTTGAATTTTTGGCTTGGCTCTGGGATGTATTAGAGGCAGTTGACTGGAAATCCGATAAATGCTTGGCTGAAGTCCGATAAGTCTGGGGTTGAAATTAGAAAGTAATTAAGGAATAAAAGAAACACTGATACTACTAGGTTGGGGAAAGGATTTGGAAAGTTGCCGGTCACCAGTACCGTCAGGATATTAAAGAATAGAATAGATAATCAAATGAGATGATTGTTTATGAGTGCTTGAGGTGAGTGGTAGGAGAGGCAATGGGGACCTCGTCGGGCCTTCTTATTCGAAATTTTCTTAGTGGAGTCTCCGACCACCAGCCGTGAGACTCCATTGGGCCAAGTAACCAACACTTTGGCTGGTTGAATTGAGGTAGGAGCCATGCCTGCCTACGGTCAACCCAGTCAATTCATCTAGTTAGGCACTCTTCTATTTATTTTTTTGTTTCTGAAACGAAATAGATGATCGAGCTTAAACTGGTTCTAACATTTGAGACCCCAGGAGCCATGCCTTCCTGCGGTCCATGCCTGCCTAGGGCCTGCCTACGGTCACCCCAGCCAATTCATCCGGTTTCATGTTTTGCCTTTTCTCATTTGTTTCCTGAAAGAAACAGATAACCAAGCTTGAACTGGTTGTAACGGCATCGATCGATTTGGTCTTTCTTTGTCTCCACTAACTCTTTCCATGTCATAACTAAATAGATCTCTCGACTTATCAATGAGAAGGGATTACAATAACATTTGTTTAATTGTGTTTATACATTTATTTGGAAGTCAAGGGATAAAAGAGAGAGAGAGAGGAAAAGTGCGGATTCGAAGGACAGTTTGCAGTGAACCAACTAATACTAACCAAAGAGAAACTGGGTCCATGTATGGAGCTTGGTGATTTTGAGTAAACGCCGGAGGAGAGTCGGATTAAGCTCCAAGTCAAACTCGACGGGGCTTTGTTAAGAGACAATATGCTTAGAATAATGCTCTTTGGAGTCTACCTGAAGATGTCTGAGATGACGGCCAACCTTAAATGAGATCTATCAACCAAGCCGTTGATCGCTCCAGATTCGTTCCACTGTCTGTTGGTTCCGGAACCTCTATCCCAAGATCGCCGGCCGAGGCCGGGACGATGTGATTGGGAGTGTGAATTCGAATTGCTTTTAGCTATGTAATGCTTCTTCCAACTCGGTAGCATTAACCACAGTCGGAGCACCCGAATTGATCGCATGGGGTTATAAAGAGGTCTTGAAGATAGACCCGATGTCGATCGAGTCTGATACGTAATTTTCATTGATACATTCAATGTTGGGGAATCGGTTCGTCGGATTAACGACTTGGAAAGTTTCTGCACATCATGACTGCTTGCAGTTGGCCGAGTTTTTTTTTCTTCTTCTTTTTGCAGTGATTGTTGCGTTAAGAAGAGCTTTGTGGTAGGAGCATTGCAAGCTGTTGATAGATATCAGGGAGATCGGGAAAAACAATTCAAACAGAAGGATATCATCCAGAAAAAGAAAAGAAAAAGTGTCAATACAGATATTTGCAAGTCAGATCATTCCCACCCATCTTCTACTTATATGAGCACTAGATTATAACCATCATCCACGGCAACGACAACAAAGAGCTATGCACAAGAACAATAACAACAAGAGCAGGGCGTAGAGGTGATTTGAGAAACTCTGGTGGTTGCAATCACCAGGACGATTATAAGAAGACAATATGATCAAGACACACAGAGAGGGAGATGCTGGTAAATTTAGGAGGGTCAAAATTCAGGAGGGTCAAAATTCAAGCTGGGTAATCTCAGTAAAGATCCGGTCAATAGGGTCAAGCTGTTCAGGACTCTTGTTATGGAACGATGAATCAGGCAAGGCATCAGTGGAAGAGGAAGAGGAGGGAAGGTAGGTGGAACGAAAGCGAGAGATTTCGCGTTCGATGGTCTTGAGCAGACTGGGTCGGGCATACTCTTGGCCTATCATAGCAGGCTTGGCCGTCTCTGCGGTTTGCATCTCTTGGCTCCCGTTCGTCTTGCCAGTGCCTCCTTCGGCTTCAAAATCGATCGTCCCCGGTTCTGCGGTGTTCAGGATCCCTCGGTAGTGATATATTGTCTTTGGAATGATCAACGGCATCTGTTTTTCATTTTTCATTTTTTATTATTTGATTTGGGTTCAAGATTCAGCGAAATATTTTAGGAGAGATATTAGTAAGAAACAACACATGAAGAACTCAACCATTCTCAAATATTGTGCTCGTAGGATCAGTTTCAGCAACTCTCTCAACGCCAAGATCTTGACCAGTTTTTCTGGAGCCGAACTTTGGCCGTCAGAGGCAGTCAACCAGAGCTGAGTGAGGCAGGTGAACCGGGAGACTACGGTAGCGCGGGTGTTGAGTTGATTGATTTTGGTACTTTCCTGCTCCGGAGTGAGGTCAAGGTGGAGTCGACGCTTGGCCTGCTCGTCTTTCTCAGCCTCTGCAGGGTCGGACTTGGACGCTGGGGCCGAGATATCAACCGGGTAGTTGGCTGGGATCGTCCATTCGAAAGGCGACTCACCGCCCTCGGCCTTAAACAGGTTCCGCTTATCTACTAGCTTCGCCAGATCCTCGTTCTTCGACGTAAATAATACCTTCGACCGAACAACCGCTGTAGGTATAAAACATCATGCCCATCACTCAGGTTCTTGGTCGTTTTTGTTTATAGAGCCGATTGAGTATTAGATAGAGGGATACTTACGATCAATCATTGTCGAAATCACCTTCCAGAACCCCTGAAAAATCCAAGGTGCGTTGTGTATGATTTGATGATTTAGAGTCTGAATGTATGTATCGTGTGAAAGCCCCAATTCCACTTTTGTCTTGATCAGCAACTCGGGGTTTTTCTAGGTTTTTGTTTTGTTTCTTTTGCCAAAGTAGTATTCTGGAATGTATTTAGTTGAATGAGGGATAGATATCAAGATTGACTTACTTCAGGATAATATGATTCAAGGGTGGAGATCATGAAGGATGCACACTTCCAATCCATGTTGGACATCCCGAATCCACTAACAATAACAATAACAATCATGATAAATCATACGTAAATAGATATCAATCGGTCAGAAGGAGATATATCTGTTACTGTCAGGATTTTACTCACCTCAAGTCGATTAACATCGATGCGGTTTCTGCTGGTGGAACGACAAACAGTCGGGTAACTTCCATGGAATAGAGGATGAAATCTGTGGGTTGATAAGATTCAGTCTATGGGTGTTGTAGTTGGTGGTATTCAAGTGATTAGATATACACCTTCGAGTTCTCTTGGGGATTGATCGCTGATCTTATGTTTGGCAGCATTAATTCTAAAGATGGGAGATCCAGATTTATCAAAGCCAAAGACGAAAGCCTTGGAGGTCTGGAGTTGTTTGAGGATACTCGGGTCCTCATAATAGATCGTAGATAGTTTCCGGTCGAGCCTAAATTTGAGTGAGTTGATGAGTAACTCGAGAGAGTCGATCGTCGATTTGAACTTCTTAGCCCGGATGTACTTGAGTAACATTTTGTCTGGGTCGTCCATCATGATCCATGTCCATAGTTCATTTGATAATCTCTCGTTCTCTGACTCTCCGACCAAGTTCTTGATTCGTTCTGGTACGATCGATTCAGCTTTGGACTTTGTCGTTTTCCCATCGTGTTGGTTGTTATTGGGGGTTAATAATGTTTGATCGAGTACCTCCCAAAATTTCTTGAGATCTGTTAGTTGTGATTGGTTGAGATACGGGAAGAACTCGAGTTCGGTTGATGGTTGGTTGGACATCCTAATTTGATGGTGGGTGGTATGATAATAGTTTCAGGGGTTGACAAGGCTGGCTGGCTGGGTTTGGATACCACGGACGGAGTTTGAAGGTTTTTTCGTTTACATACATTTCATTAAAGGGGCAATCTCACAGACCCTAAGGGCCGGTGTCCCCGGGTGGAAGTTAGGAAATCCTTCGGAAAATTCTCCCAAATCTTGTCTCCAAGTCGTGTTTTTCATTTCCCCTGCATCCAGCTGGAATCTAAAAGACCTTCTTCTCCTTCTCCCGGATTGCACTCATCCTCACCTCAAGCAACCATCCAGTCACCAATAATCCCCTCCTACCTCAATACATCTCTTCCACCCCCGCCAAAAATCCCCTCCTACTTCAATCCATCTCTTCCACCGCCGCCAACTTAATGGTCAATATTGAAAAAAACTTGTCAATACCCCAAGTCTACTGAGAAAACAACCAATGCCATTGGGTCCAAGTTGGCCCGGCCTATATTGCTTGAGATGAGTACTTCTGTTCCATATCCTCACCTGTACACTTGTTGTTGACAACATCCTTTCTCTTATTGTGGATGAACAGGACCCCACCAGCAAGGCTCCTCCCGTATTTCTCCATAAACCAACCAAATGAGACTTGTAATCTGACAAAAGGTTTTCTTGGCCAAATCTTTCCTGGAGAGAAATCAGATGCAGAGACACAACATGGGAACCAATCAAAGGCATCCAACTTCAATCAACTGCAGTCACTCACCCCTTTGCCTAAATACCTCACCATGGTGGAATGCTTGAAAACCAATTCCTCACCTTGCTCAAACCCTATTGACATCAGCATGGAAAATTATCTTTCCCTCTGCCATATGCCCACC
The DNA here is from genome assembly GCA_007896445.1 of Puccinia hordei. Lineage (NCBI taxonomy): Eukaryota > Fungi > Basidiomycota > Pucciniomycetes > Pucciniales > Pucciniaceae > Puccinia > Puccinia hordei. The sequence continues at coordinate 442,283 of RDRW01000258.1, read as the reverse complement.
AACAAATACCTCATGTGTTAACTCATCAAGTTGCACTTGTTACACCACTGGTCAATTTTCCAAAAAAAAACTTCCCCATGACAACTCCAGAAGCTAGGTTTCTGGTATGGTTCTGCTGTCTTGCTCAAGCTTGGAGTTGAGCAGGCTATGAACCCATGTGAAATATTTTCACTTCATTCTCAGTAAATTTCTATCTCTTCCCTATCTTTCCTGTTTGTTCCTATCTTGTATGTCTCTTTGCATAAAAAGAATAAATTATTTCTGTCTGTTGTACTTTATTTATTTTTTGTATAAAAAAAAACTCCTGATTATATACTTGCAGAAGCAGGCACCAGGAAAGAAAAGTTTCCTGCTAGATTGCATGGCAGAAAAGAACTCATCCTACAAGAGTTATTGACCTAGAGCAAATGTGCATAGATGAACAGATATTTTGATTTCTGTCTAAACATTAGGTCTGAAATTTACAACCACTTTGGGGTCAGATTGGAGGACAGAAGATGGTGGATTACATGCAAATTCAATATTTATGGAGAGAATTGAGTGAAAGGGAGTGAAAGGAGTGATAGATATGGTAACAGAGAAAACAAGGAGAGAAGTGAATGATGAGATTCTAACACTTTTAGTGAAAATTAAACTCAACTGCCAGTTTTTTCATCTGGTTTTTACCTGCATGAAAGGATCTTGAATAACCACATTCAAGCTGCATGCTTCTTGCATAAAGAACTACCCACAAAAATATTTATTTGTGGTTTGATGAAACTTCAACCATTGTTTGTATAAGAAAGCTCAAATATTGCATTAAAATAACTTATTGGAAATTTTCAAGGAGAGAGCTTCTCTTTGCACGTGGTATTTGGACTAGTCTTGGGGGAGGCAGGTTAGATCACCAAAAAGACATGTAGTTGGTAGAGACCACATGAAAAAATGATGAATTCAACCCTGCAGTATGATATATTTATAAACTGAATACACATGAGTGGATTTAGATAGGCAGACAGCAGTCATAAAACCTGTGTATCCTTCTGCTATCCCTTTCATCAAGGGATTGATATATGTTGTATAAAAATTGGGGACAGAGTTTTGAAATACACAGACCTTGTGTTCCCTGAAGAATATCCCTCTCAGGCTTCATAAATTATGATCAACTCTGACCAGAAGTTTGCAAATCAATTTTGAAGGGTTATGTGGGTAATACATTACAACTTTGGTCCACAGAAAACAACCTGAAAAACCAATCCATTGAATTCACTCAGCGTAGATGATAAATTACAAGATGTAACTTCCAGGGTATTCCACTTGGGGGCTTGATAAACGCACGCCCACACCAACCCTTTTTGGTATGTTTTTACGCCCCTGCCAGCCCTTTTTGGCGGGTTTTATGGGCACGCCACTGGCCCTTGGCGTTTTTCAAGGCACGCCAGCGTGTTTCCCACGCCATGGCTTGCCTTTGAGACACGCTAATGCTCAACAGCGGCCCACCCGCATGCCAATATGTGTGCAGGTGGGCCCGCTCTCCCATAGTGTCAGACATTGAACAATAAGCCCACATGTCTCCAAAATAATACAAGTCACATAACCCAATGGTTAAGGACTTGTGTTTACAAAAAAGGGAATAAAATGAACCGAGTAAATTATCTTAATTCATAAGTTCAATTCCCATATGACTCATAATTTTTATACTTATTTTATCTAATATTTATCATTTTAATAAACTATTATTAAGAAATTTGGAACATTTATTCAAGTGACTAGAAGTCCTCTCCCACTCTCAGGGAGTAGTTGAGGCATCTAAGCGCTGAGGTATTACATACCCGTGTTCCCTTGTTTACACTAGGGTGCCAGCTCATCCGCATGTTTGCGTAGAAGAGCTTTATTTCCACTGGCCTCACAAGTTTATAGTGAGACCCATAGTACAGGTAATAATACTATATAAAAGTATTATTACATATCTGTTATTTGACCCCGCGTCACATAAGAGACGGGGGCTGACACATAGCCTATGGCATATCCATTGGTGTGCCAGCGGGCACAGCAATGGATGACGTCAGAGATGTCACACTTTGAAATCTCTGGAATCAAGTTTATACAACCTCATGGCCGGGGAGGAATTAAGTAGTATGAAATTTTTCTTTTCCACCATTTGGACAGGTTGCCTGAATTGTCATAAAAAAGAAAGGGTGACAGGAAAATGTGATATGATGCTTCCTCAAGCCCTAGTTCTCCAGGGATTGGGCACAGGTATATGGATTGATTTATCTGAGAAGACATACTATTTAAGTCAAGTAAATAAATTCATTGGGTAAAATATCTCCTATTTCAAGCCCAGGTTGTAAATACAAAATACTGCTCACCCAATGTCTTATGTCCATGCTTTAAGGTTCCACTAGGCTGACATATCTCTTAGTATATCTTATTGAAACATATGAGAGGGATTTCCAGCAAATCTCTTTCATTTTACTGAATATTACACTGTAACTTCAACAAAAGTGGCTCAACTGCCTGCAGTTATAATTCAGCATGCTCCAACCAAGACACCATTTTGTTTTTACCTGTCTAAATATGTGAATTTTTTGGCAGGGTCACTGTGACATGTGCACAGTGACTGTGCATTGAGTCTTTGAGGAATTTTCAGTAACACCACCAGCTTCCTTATGAAACTTCAGGCAGTTGGGCCAGTTTTTTTTGTAGTGAGTAGGAAATGAAATATCCAGGGGTATCTTTGGGGGTAAATTTTCTCTAGATTCACTTTTTGTAGATGCCATTTTTATTTTGGTAGTAGAGTTTTGGAACCAAAATTTAAATTTCAGGAAATACCTTCATACTGGATTAAAGGAAAAAGATATTTTTGAGAAATATATGTTGATTGAGCCACAATATTTGTTTATTTAGCCACATCTAGGGCTCAAGAATGATCATTTCAGCCAATATTTTATGTATGTTGATTGAAGGATGTGGGTGCAACTAGGAAATAATTTTATGTGCCTCTTATACAAAAAGAGGACTGAGGTGCAGCAGCCAGGGTACAGAATGTCACTAAATATTGCATAAACAGTTTGCAGGAGAAAGGGTGGGACAGACAAAACCTGTAAAAATTTCCCAAAAAAGTCCACAGAAATATTGTACCCTGACTGAATTGGAAACTTAGACATGAGACACCCTTCCCTCCATTTGTCCCCCTCACTCCACCACCAACCCCCTCCCCCCCCATTTTCAATCTATGGCCAGCAGATATGACAACTCACACAAGCTCAACTCAATGCAAAGTTCCCTCCAAGTAATTGTGGGGAATTTTCATGTGAGTGAAGGCCCTACTTTGATGGGCACAGGGCCTCTTTCAGGTGAGTTGGGAACAAACCAACATCAGCACCTGAAAAAAAATCTGAGAAAATTAAATTGCAGCTGACCACAGCAGTTTTACTACTTTCCCTCAATAATGGGCTTCACTCACCCCAGCCCCTAACCCAACTTTAACCAATGATGCACCGCTTTGCATGCATTCAGCTATGGCTTCAGGAGCCACATCCACAACAATAACATGGTTCAAAAAGTCCTCCTTGACAAGGAAATTGAAAGCTATGGCAGCCAGGCATTTTTTTCTTACAAGTAGCAGACATACCTTTCAACTTTGTCAAGGTAAGTCCTTGAATTCTTACCTAACCTCAGTATGAGAATTGATGAAATGTAACCCACAGGCAGCCATTGAGCAGTAACCTTGAAATTGTTTGGACTACCCACCTGCCTGCCAACTACATTGAAGGGGGTGAGAGGAGAAGATTTGCCAAACTTTTCAAAAAAGTGATCAAAACAGGAAAAATGGCTCTTGTGCTCCCCATCAAGCCAGGCTTGCACGGGGGTGCACCAGTGAAGATCTGGAGCCTTTTCTTCTTGTTGGTGATGTATGCACCACTTTTCATCCTTCCTTTTGGACACCTTAGCACCAGCCATATTCACACCAATGATAAAGTGACCACACAGGCAACACTTTGATTGGTTTACCTGCACTTCATGGCCAATCTCAATCAAATAAGACATTGTAACCAAACAAACTCCTTTTGGAACAATTTTGATACACAACTTGTTGCTTTAAATGGAGGAAGTCATTGGTGTATGGGATTTCATACTGTCAACTCATCTTGTAAATTGACTGTTGCCTCTGCAAGAATGTCAAAACTGTAGAGGATCTTCCTGAAGGTGATCAAAAATCCCCATCTGATGAGCAGTCAAATGAACAGGCTCAATCCATCACCCAAGACCCAAGCCCAAGAAAAGTTGCTTTAGACTAAAAGTAGTTCCCCCCCTATCTACCACATGTTGCCCTGGTCTCTCTCATCCTTATTTCTCTTATCCTAATAATCATTCCTTAGTTAACCACACATTCACTTCTTGCCGATCTAAATCCCCTTCTAGTCTCAAATACAATGCTTTCTATTTTGATTTATCAAGGCTCTCTTGCTTGTCTTTTTATACACTAGCAATGGAAAACACACACATCACCTTATCATACCACATATCTCTTATGCTAGCAATATGAAAAACAAATCATGAGGTCCAAAAATTAATTGCCTGAGCAGGCCCGGGTGGGTCCCGCTGCTCATTCTTTGGATCTTCCTCAGATGACATTCAAAGGCTCAATGGGGAAAAACTCAAAGTCTTGAATTTTTTGGAGGATGTTTGAATGTAGTTTGGAGGTTTTTGGAGTTGCATTGGGAAAATTCCAAATGAAGATTTGGAAATGACCTACTCCAATCCAACTCCAAGAATTTTCCAAACATCCTTCCAACAGGAGCCAACCAATCTTCAATTCCCACATCAGATATTCTCCCATTCTCACCACAACCAAGGCCTTTAACGTTCTCCCTTGCTAAGGTCCGTAACGTTCTCCCTTGCTGGCGGGAACTTGGGAGGATCTCCCAACCTCCAAGTTTTATGGCCTTGGTGTCCATACAGGCAGCATTTTGGCCGACTATGTATTTATTCATTTAAGTACACAACAGGTGTGTACGTATTTAGAGCCCCAGAAGGCATAGTACCTTCACCCGGACTCGAACCCGTGGGAGCGCAAGCAAACTACTTATACTCAACATTGGCGGCCCTCTTCATACTTACCTTGCGTTCGCAGTCTTGGGCGATCAAGGATGCCTGACTGTCGTCAGTAGGTCTCCGCATTGCACAGCGACCCATTCGCTTCACGAAGAACTGCTGGCGGGTTTGTGTCCATGATGCAAGCCGATGCTCAATCTCTTGAACGGACGGGCCGGCTTTCGAGCTGGTCCGCCTATCTTCCTTTTGGCGCCTATCTTCCTTTTGGCTCGTGATTGCTGTGACAAGTTACCACTTTTCGCCATTTGTGGAGCAAAGACGCTCAAGTCAAAACGCCAGTCCTAACCTTCGAATTGATCCAGCACAGACAGCGAGAGCTCTAGAAGTTACCTAGAACCACAGTGCACATGAATTTTATGATACGCTGGAGTTAGGAATAGGTTTTTTGTGTTCAACAATGTAACGATGGAAATGCTATGATCAACTGCAAGTAAGGATAGTACGGACAATGAGACCGTGCAAGCTTGACTATGTAACATACTTTCAGACGCGATCAAGTAAGGGTGGAATAAGAGAAAAAAATCATGCTTGTTGTTTCGGGTTGTCGTATAGGTTTCAAGCCATATCAAGGCAACGACGTTTGATTAACCATTCAGAGGTGGGAAATTTTGAATGGCTGATCGAGTAGTAGATAAAAACCGAGAGATGTGATGGATGCTTATTGCTTTGGTTTGTCCTTCATGTTCAAAACCATGTCCACGTAACCCTCAACGCCTTCGCATTCATTAGCATTTAAACCCAGGCCATGTAGCAGGAACATCATCAAACCATCGTCCCGATTACCACTAGCAGATTGTCTTAACGCAACATCAAAGTTCTCGACGGCTGCCTTGAAGTCCGCGGACCTAATCACTTTTCCAACTGACGGAGCATCTGCTTTTATCCCAGGTGGTAGATAACTCTGCAAGCTACTGAGGAATTCCGGGTTGTCCAAAATTGGCTCGATCGCTTCCATGGTGAGAATGTCACCTAACCTAAACGCTACAAGCATGAGTGGATATAAAAGTTGTAAGCGGGAGATTTTGCATCCTTCCGATACGATGGATTTTCTGCTCAAGTTGACATTTACTAGGTTGCCCAAACGAAGCGTTGCTCTGACCAAAGCCTGCAATAATACTTTGTAATTGATTCATCTGTTCAGCTTGTATTAGGAATGATGATAAAGCAAATCAATCATCGACTTCAGCAAAAGAAGAAGAAAAAGAGAGTAGTTTTATCTCAGTTACCTGAAACTCCGTTTGGGGCGGGCACCTCATGCCGAGATTGTGCTCCCACGGAAGAAGTTACCCGATTTCCATCAGCTGTGGTAGAACTTTTCATAAAGATGTAAAAATGTTAATACTGTGATTCCGATATTATCAGCAGATAATGGGGATCCAACACAATTAAATATAAGTGCTGAACAGCAGTAAATGACCTAAACGCCAACACTCTGATTGCACCATTCCCACCTTCAGCCACAGTAATTGATATCTAACTGACGGCCAGCGGAGACAATCACAGGCGCGGTGTCAAAAGACATTCTCCCGTTGCTATTTGGGATATGTATTATGTGGTATTTTAGCTTTATGAAAGGGGTAGGTCTTGTTTCTGTAAGAGGGACATGTGAAAACAGCTCGCGTAATATACAACAGGCCCAAGCAATCACAACAGATGAATTGGAAGATGAAGCTTGGAATGTGTGGGATCATGCCACTCGCCGGGATGGCGCACGAAGACCACCGACATGCGCTTCTAACCAGCGTGGTGATATTTGGTGGAGTTGGCTCGAGTGTGATTCACGCCAGTGGCGTTGAATCTTCGAAGATGGTCAGGAGTAGCCCAATAACAACCTGACGGATGAGAAGGTGGAGTATAGGTGTCAAAGCGCGGTTGAGAGAGCAAAGCGAGGAAACGTGGTGGAGTCGGTAAGAAGAAAAAAAAGTAGAGAGACAGAGATTTAACTGGAAAGGAAGTAGAAGAACTTACTATTCCATCGACATCTGACCATCATCTACGATCAGTTGATTGAGACGTGCTACATTTGCTCCGTCGGTAGTGGGGTCAGGGTCTTGCATCCAGTAGAGTAATTTTTGGTTTGATGAGGAGAAGCAAAGTGCATAAACTCGCGCAGTTGCGGAGTCGGGGACCAGTACTTTCTGGAAGGATGCGTCGCCTGAAAACCAACTAGTCAGAGGTATATTTAACGAACAGAATAGATTATATCAAAAACATACCAGCAAAGATGATAAAATCATCTATCACGGCGCCAGATTCTAAATCTTTGTAACACACTGCCAATTCATCAGGAAGGCCGAAAAGTCAGCATTGTTCGTTAAAGTAGCTACAGGGGGAGCAAACATATCAGAGCTTACAGTGATTCAGTACTCCATCGTCTTCGTTGTGTTCGACATACAACAGCCTGGTTCAAGTGGTGTAATGAGTAGCAACAAGTTGGGAACGTCAATAGGATCGAGCTAATGTTTTTCCAATCCAAGTTTGAGGGCTGATCGGAAAGAAACAAACCCTTTGGAAGGCAGTGGATCCACAATGTTTGTTTCGCCTCGACGTTCGCAACGACCGGCCTAATGTGATCGCCAGAGTCAACAGACACCGAGGATCAGTCAAATCACTTTTACGTCGACGGGATGCTGTCGCATGTCAGCTGGTTATTATCGTACGGACCCTAAACTGAAATAAGCGGGGCATGTTTCTTTCTTGCGGGTTGTTTCAATTTTCGTGTGTGCTCGATGGGTCGGTTGGTGAGGTGATAGAGATCGCCTGGTGGTTCAGCTGGGAAGAGGTGCATGATGCATCCACACCGCCGATTTACAAATGTGACGTATCGCGCGTCCGCGCTGCATCCGGACTCGTGCCCGGGGTCTAGGCCCCTTCTCATTTTCAACCATCCAAGCAAACTGCAACGCACCTTGCACGACCAGCTCCGCATCACAGTGCCAAATGGTCTGTTAAGATGCTTACCTATATCCACAAAATTTCCGACTGGGATACTAACGTCCACAAAACTTCCGGCTGGGATACTAACGTGATCACAATCGTTTTTTTGATCTTTCATTCTGCTTGGGCGCGTCGTTGAACTTCGATCGAATGGGATCGGTGGTTGTTAGGCAAAGGCAAATTTGAAGAGGCTGTCCGATTCTAACCGAGGTGTACTTCAATTGCTCTCGAAATTGTTGATCGGCTCAAATGTCTGAGTGAAATCTCTCCGATCCACGTTCCATCACGTATTTAGGACGCGATTGTGTTGCGGTAATACTGATGGTTCTATCCACAAACCAGGTCATCCATTTACTGTCAATCTTGGTATTTTCTTCACAGAAAATGATGTCAAGATATGGGGTATACTACCTGATCAGCTCTTTACTCGGTTATCTGTCTTATTCGTTTCTGTATTCAACTGGCTCGCCCCAAAAAGATAGGGGACGCGGGACTCAAACACCCGATGACTTGTCGGCAGGAATTCACCAGTATATAGTAGATTACTGTTATATATCCGTCTTTGTTTGGGCGACTACTGGGCTGATCTCCCGGTCATTTTGGATGACTTACTGGATTGTGAGTGTTTGGGAAATTCAGTCATCCATTAAACAGCTATCTTAATCCATTAAACAGCTATCCTAATGACAAGTGTGGCCAATTTGACCTTGTTTAATGATCGGAAGATTCCCGTATATGGTCTTTACAAAGCTTTCCAAATCTCACGGCGGCTTTTTTTCCGGTAATTTCAGTCGGACCTCATGGTCTAATATTCTCCTCAGCCACATCGGAGAATGCGAATGGGAAATTTGCAGGAGAAGACCATGAAGGGGAAGAACTACTTGAATACATAGCTCAATGTTTACGATGCGATGCTGAATCGACCCCCGCCGTTTTCTTCGCCTTGGTCCTTCCAAAGCTAGATTCATACGGGCGCTCCAATAATAGAGTTTCTCCCGTACCACTATGCTTCTTCTGCACCAGAATCACGCCAACAAGGCCTCTAATTTCAGCAAGTACACCTGGTTTGATACTGGTCTTCACTACAACCATAAAGATGATGTTCTTGTTCGATCACCTAGAAGTGCTACCAAATCAGAACTCTATGCACTTGGAATTTTGAGAAGGCTGTGGCCCATTTGGATCAACAAAACAACATTTTATTGTCAACTTGTGCATGCTTTGAAACCAATTTTCACTTTCAAGGACTAACTCAAATGCTTTTCATTTGTTTGTATGTCTATCACCCGTCATTGTGGATCATAGAGCCTTGAAACAATAAGTTTACGTCATGAGGGTTTGTCAAGTGGTACCAACCAGGTTTCAAAGAGTGATTCAAATAACCAGTATAATGAGTATTGTTTTGTAAAATTTAAATATTGTAATATGGTGATTGTTGAACTTTTTTGGAAAGTTTCAATACTACTCCAAAACTAAAGCAAAATTTGAAAATAAGAGTAGCCCGCAGATTCATAAAGAATGAAAATCTGGAGAAAAGTATTGTTGGAATTTCACTAGTGTAACTCTCCTTTTCTCTCTCTTTCCTCTTCCGCTTGTCTCACTCTCTCTGGATAAATGTGCATAGTCTTTGCCTTCTGTCATGCAACCTCTCCCCCTGATTACAAGAGCATTTGATTCAGCTACTTAGATATAAATCAAAACATTCACTGTTCTGGATGTTATCCCTGAGGCCGCTGATACACCCTGTTTTAAAGCGTGCGCTTTTCCACCACTCAAGCTAGCATACTTAGGTTTCTTTTCATACAACCTCTACCCTCAAAAGTGAGACCAGCTTCTTTTTTTGACTGAACTTCTGTTGGGTCATCATTTCCAATAATTTGGTGATCTCTGTCTTTTTTTCTCTTTCCCTTTTCTTTCAAAAAGTAAAGACCAGGCAATATGAAGGCAGTAGAAAAGGGGAAGGGAATCAACTTTGACTTGGAATTTGGCCTCAAAACTGAACTCATAATATTTTTTGGTGCAATTTTCAATTGTTCATCATTCTTCTTACACACTAAATATTTATTGAATTTTGGATGTAGTATTAAAACTTGAATAAATTGTTTACCAATTTTAATGCCTTTGAAAATCATGAAGAATATTTTTTGACATTCTAGGTACCAAAACTATTCTCTGGAACAAAAGTTTTTCCACCTCATAAAATCAATTCAATGGACTATAATTCTATCATAATTGGACCATTACACTAAACTATGGTTTTTGAAAAACACATATTCAATCAAGTGTCATGAATAATGTGTCTCATGTGAAATGTGACAACTCTCCTTCTTCAAACATGAGGGTTTCACCAAGATTAACACCTGGTTTCATAATATTCACAATGCTTGATTATAACACTGATAAAGAGGGCCTTACTAATTTTTTTTACTAATACCAAGCTATCCATGAACTGTTGCGGTTTGTGATGAAATGCAGAAAGAAACATACCCAGATGGCCACCGTTGTAGGGTACTCGGGGGATATAGTGGCCGGACACCCGCGGAGGGTTTTGAGGGTTATTGGTGTAAGTCCATACTTCATCACTGGTAGGTTTAACCTCGAAAGTTCCGTTGGTCAGTACTGAGGTTTCGATTGGAGCTTACATACCAACAGTTTGGTTTCGACTACGAAGGTTATAATCGATCTAGTTCAAGACGACGCTAGCTGAGAGAGAAGAAAATGTCGGAGGACCTCTTCTCGGTCTTGGCAGCCATCGGCATCATCGCACTCGTTTACCGATGGTTTACCACTTCTCCTACCACAACTCCTAATGGCACGAATTCTTCGGGAACTCTTACTGCACTCCAACGTCGGGCAATGAGCCTTCCAAGAACCCAAGTCGATCGGCTCTTGACAATGTTCCCTCAACTCACTGAAAACGAGGTTCGATATGCTCTCGTCGTTAATCGTGGCGGTGTAGAGGCTGTGGCCGAGCGTGTACTGATTAGAGGCGGTTTGGAACCCGTAAGTGCCCTTTTTTTTTACAATCAAGATAATCAAAAATTCAATGATTCCCAATGAACTATCATTCCACCGACGACCCCCAATCGTACATCTGATCAGAACCCTAGCTTCCTTCTCCATCATCTTACACTGCTAATCATCATATTCTATTCAAATTACATCAAAATTATAATCATAATAATAGCAGGCAGAATTTTATTGACTTTTTCCAATTTGTATTTACAGCCACCACCGAATTTCTTTCCCCAAAGCAATACTCCACCAGCCACACCACAATCGAATACGAACAGTGGCAGTAGTACTTCGACAGAATCTGCATCCTCCCAAACAAGCTTGCAGAAAACCAATCCAAGTCTGATTACCAAGTTTAATCTCCAAGCTTACAAAGCCGATCAAGATCAACTATTTCGCGAAAACAAAGATTGGACATGGGAAGAGTGTTGCTCGAGAGTTACAGACCAGAAGCTACATACGGCCTCTAATGATGATGAAGGCCCCGGTTCTTCTAGTCTTAAAGACCGTAAAGCTAAGATGGTTCTTGAATCCAGATGGTTTGTTATTCTAATTCATTCCTCCAATTTCTCGCTTTACTCTACTTCAAACCACTGACTTCATCTCCGATCGTCCTCCCCTCTAGGAAAATGCTGCAGAAAGAGAGGAAGGGAAAAAGTGTCGGATCAAACTGATTTAACTTTCTTACATCTTAGTTTTTTGTTTTGCTTTCTTCTTTGACATTTATGTCTCGTTATGTATTCTGAATTAGTCAAGAGGAACTCGAGACAGGAAGAAAATAAATGATCGCTTGATTGTAAAAAAAAAAAAAACACTGTAGATAAATAATTATATGAATACTAAGTTGACACTTGATCACCGACTAGTAAGAGCTGCGTATTTTGAAAGATGTCCCACGAGAACATATCGGTGTGACCATGTAGCCCAGCGCGGGTTTCTTTATTCTTTTTCTTGCCTCTCGTAAACCGAGTTTAAGAGGGAATGGAAGTTATGATAGAATCTTTAGTAGAACAATTGCCAAATTCAGCAGCTGGCTCAGATGAATATTACCACCATCATATTCATATCTTCCAAGCTTTTGTTTGTAAACTGAAGCATAATCAATAGCAGGTTTCTTGACCAAGACGTGTCAATTAATAGATATGTAAGATATTGCTTCAATTTTGATTAGTCCAACATGGCTCGCAGTGAAATGTGGTGTGACGATTTTCAAGGTGCTAATGGAAATGAGAATTCTGAAACGTACTAATTTGGTTTTGTATGCACACACAACTTACAATCAATCATCCTCGATTCAAAAAGCTAAATTAAAGTTACAAAGTAATCACGAGTAAAACAATGAAAAAGAAGACACCAAAAGAATCGGGGACGGGGAAATGAAACGGAACCCAACCCATAGGATGTAATATTCAATTGTGATCAGTAGCGCCAGAGGTTTGGTTTCGGATACTGGCCAGTTGTTCTTGCTTCCATTTGTTTAACTCTGTCTCAGTAGCAATAATCCCTCGTTCGCCCAGTTCTGCATGTCAGTCAATAGAAATCATCCAGTTGAGAAACTCAAGAAAAATCAAATCATCAAGTTTAGACACGTAGGAAAGAAATGTACCTTTTCTAGCTTGTCGACGCATCATGTCATCCGCTCTTCTGATCTTCTTTTCGTGTCTGAGTAAGTAGTAGTCTGCCCAAATCACCATCCCGCTCATTGTTGCTGCAAAAAAAAAAACATAAAGGAAATACACAAGAACGGTTAAAAAAAGAAGTCTGATTTAAAAGATAAACAGTTAAAGAAAAGGAAGGCGGGACCAAAGGATTACCAGATGAGATTAGGAAGCCTTTGAACGCTAGGGTCTGTTTCCGGAAGAACGGCCAATACAAATGTCCAACACCGCAGAGGATTGTGCTGTATATTGCCCATCGAACACCTCCCTAGTAAAGAACCAATATTCGAACCAAAAGAAGAAGAAGAAGGAAAGGAAAAAAAGATGACAATCAACCCAACCGATTATTTTCGGATTGTTGTATGAAAGGATCTCGCGCACCTCAGTGGCACCTTTCACTTGAAGCTACAAGAGGTTGTCAGCATAAGGTTTCATTGTTTGAGAGTAGGCGAGAATAATTCAGGTGTTTAGATAGGTTTTCCAACGGGAGATTTCAAGGGTCAGTGATGCAATTGAAAAGAATTAGGGGGATGATGATCAAGAGATAGATCTGTGTACTGATATTAGAGAGTGAAGATAATGCAGCTAGACAGGTACCTCACGCTGTAGGCAATCTCGTGATCCTCGTCCCTATTTGATAGCAGCCTCCTCGTCCAGAATGGTACCCGAAAGGTCTCCTTGGTAGATTTGGCTGGTTCCGATGCGAGAGTTTCTGAGTTGGCTGGATTGGACTCGGAAGCCATCGTATTCTCCAAAAGGTCTTGGAGTACTCGATCAAGTTTTTACAACACGAGCCAAGGGCAATCAGTTTCCGCACAACTCCGCCAGAGCCCAACCTGTCTGTCACTCCCCTGTCACAGACTCTATCACTCCCCCGGCAAGCAGCAGCCACTGAAGCCTTGGCCAAACCACAACTGTTGTCTTTGTACAAGCCCAGTCGACATGAAGCCATCGATCACAATCCCACAGATAGTCCTCAACAAACACATCTCCTCAGTCAACAGGTTCAGTTCATCACTCCTCCTTGGATCCAGGAACCCATTGTCAGGCCAGACTCACAAGGCAGCTCTACATGTTTCGCCGCCGATCACCTCATTACCATTCTCGATCGATCAAGGACTGGAACCCTTTATATCCGCAAAAACCGCAAAGTCTTTGGCAATCGATTGGCAGGATGGCCTACTTCACAGACTAAATCAACACATCAAAGGTTCATCATCATTCCTTTCTCATTATAGATCCCTGCTGGGCGAGCTAAACATTTGCCATGTGATAACGGTAAAGGTACACCGGCTGAAAACAAGTCGTTGTTCGATACCATCGTCGACCTGGCAAAAGATCGTACTCAAGTAATCCCATTCAATCTGGCTTCTGAGGCACTCAATAATTCGTTCTTTCTTAATGGTCTCGTCAGTCCCGATCATCAAACTCTCGACAACTTACTAAAAGCCTTAGCAGCCAGGACCATTTAACTGACATTCATCCCCGCGTGATGATGTATGTTGTCCCCCCCCCATCCAAAAAAAAAAGAAACCAGCAGACTCCCGCAACGCTCCCAACCGTCCATCGGAAGGATCTCTGCTTGCTACAGCAATAGACGAAACCTACGGTTCCATCACTCAGTTTATTTCCTACTTCTCAAACGCCGCAATGGGCATGTCCACCTCGGTAAGTTAACCTGCAGAACACTCAAGCCATCAAGCCAAACAACCGCACTAACCATCGACCAAACGTTGAACACTACCCTTTTTTTCAAAAAGGGTTACATTTGGTTAGTTTGTGACCAAGATGGAACTCTGGGAATTTGTGCGACATATGGCGCTGGAACCATCCTGGTCCAAAACCGTCAACAACGTGGGGACTGGCCCATTGCCATCAAATCATCCCTAATCGGACTAAATTCCTCCGGTCGGCCGATTGAAAAACAGCAGAGCTCCTCAGCCGGTCAACCGACTGGCTCTTCCACTCAAGAAATACTCTCACCTTCACGAGACAACTCGCAAGGCGTATCGAGCTCAAACGCCCGAAGTTTTTCGACCACCAGTTCGCTCCCAAGGTCTACCGAAACCACTACCGATCTGAACAACTCAGATCCTCAACCAAACACCGAAAAGGTCAAGCCAGCGGTCTCCTTTGCGGACTCTTTATTTGCAAGCCCAACTCCCTCGCCTCATCCAACTCGACAAACGGCCGGCCTACCACTCAACCGAGCGATCACTCGGAAGAACACAAACCCTGCTGAACGGTTTAACCACCTCCATCCACTCTTGAATCTGGCGGTTGCTGAACGTGCATATTTGGCCGATCATGGAGTCTGGGGTAAAGATTCATACCTTCGACATTTCTGGAAATGCGTCAATTGGAGCAAGGTCGAACAGTCCTTTGTCAAATTCGCTCCTAAGCCATCTTACCAATCTCACTCTAGCATTTGGAAAACTTAAAAAGAATTCAACCTCTCGCCCCTCCCCCTTACAACCTGTCTAAATTGGTTCTTTTCTTTCTCTTTTGTCTTGTGCCTTTTCTTGGTGAATTTCCAGTCCATCTTTGCCTAATTTGACATGTTTTCACTTCGTTTGGAGGGAGGTAAGAGAGGAAAAATAGTAAAATGAGTAATTGGTTGATAAATGAACCAGCCGAGTCTGAGCAAGATACTAATGAGATTCATGGTCATCAAAGTCTTTTGGAGCCTAGAATAAGAGGAAAAGACGAACAAAGTACCATGCAGGTATCTGCTAGAAATCAAACTAAAATATCTCTAATCCCTTGATTTCTACGTCTTATCGTGTTCTAACCTGTATAGGTTCAATTGGTAGTGCCTTGTGACTCATCTCATAAATCTAACTGAAGCTATCATAGTCTTTCAGGATTGGGATTGGGCGTGCAGGAGTAAGTTGTTTTGTGTCGTTTTTTCATCATCTAACAT
This sequence comes from Puccinia hordei, assembly GCA_007896445.1. Lineage (NCBI taxonomy): Eukaryota > Fungi > Basidiomycota > Pucciniomycetes > Pucciniales > Pucciniaceae > Puccinia > Puccinia hordei. The sequence goes on along the minus strand of RDRW01000258.1, from coordinate 426,650 downwards.
TAAAGCCTTATCTTTCTTCCTGAGTAAGTCTTTCACAAGATCTATATTTCTTATAAGCCGTATGAGTAACAACAATAGACAGTTTTGGAGAAAGATGGTAGTTGAGAGATGTATGTTCATACATAAATAGGTAATGTGTAGCAAACACACTTCTTTTGTTTTGAAATAACTTGGGAGTTTAGAAAATTTGTTCAACCAAATCAGACCTGGCCCAACCTCTGTGGTGCATTCAAGGTGTAAGGGTTTCTACTCTTGAGCAGCCGATATCACGCAAGATTCATGGTGATTGTTGTCTAACCCTAGCACTTTTACACCTCATAGCTTATCAATTTATGCGGCCCAAGAACACTTAGGACAAGGGTTCTCCAACAACTTGCAATCGGACCATGCGTGAGGCTTTCCTCACTCCTATATTTCACCCATGAATTCAATGGCACAAACCATCCATGTATTTTCTCTCATCAGACCAGAATGATTAGGGTAGAGAATCAAAAAAACAAGAAAACGAAAGTAATGCGAGAAGAAATCATACATGATCCGAACAAAGAACGAAAAAAAAGATGAGAATGAAGCAAGCTAAAGTTTACGGATTTTAGTTTTACTGGCACTTCTCTCGATCTTTCGTTTACGCGTCCTTCCAGATAAATTATCCTGATCGAGGGATTGAATGAATTGTTCTTCTTGGTCACGAGCGATCGAACCTTTAGACAAACCGATTCCAAAGTTTTCTGAACTTTTAGGTCGTTGTTGAACTTTCTTGGTACTTGTTTGTTCGGCAGTATTGGAAGAGTCCGGATTGAATGAGCATTCCATCGAGCCTCCACCCAGAGACCTGAGTGTTTCGTTCTTGCTGGCTGTTGATTCAGGGTAGGACTGTCCGGCTTCCTTCTGTCGGTCTTTCTTGCTGATGAGTTGTTGGCCGAACGTTTTCTCCCGAGTGTCAAGGTCACTGATAATTTGAGTAGCATCCTGTTCGTTATCAGCATTGATATACATCCTTGGTTTGCTTGGATATAGTTGAGAAGGCGCTGATGTTTCTTCAAACCGATCGCCTCCTCGGCTCGACCGGTTGCGTTCTTGAAGGGTCTGCTTCTTGAGCTCGTTCATTTGTCGACGATCTCTCTTTTTCCAAACGTCGTCATCCTCACTGCTATCTTCTGATTCAGAATCCTCGACATTCTCTGGCTGACTTTCTTCACTATGACTGTTTGAATACTCGTCTTCTTTCGCTCCAATCAGTTGATTTCGAGCGGTGGCCGCACTCGATGGGTTTACAGCAGCATACTCTCGAGAGTATTTATCAATTTCGAAATCTTCATTGGTAAACAGATCCCCAAATCGTTCGTCCGTCAAGAGTGATCCATATGGAACGTTCTTGGCTTTGTTCTTCTTTGAGTGCGTTTTCAGAGCAATAGAGGGTTGTTCTTGTTCAATCAGTTTCTCTGCAAGGTCTTTGTTGATCTTCACGTTTTGGGCCACTGTCGACTTGCTTTCGTCGGATCTGGTCTTTAGTTTACTAGCCCGGATTCGACTCTCCTGTTCTTTCTGAATTCGCTCCTTGACCAATTTATCGCGATGTTCCACATAAGCAAATGGGTTGGCTATCGCTTTGGCTTTGGCATACAGCCTCAAATCGATGAAGTAACCATGCATGTATGGACGGAGTGCTGGGGTTCCGATCAAGTGATCCAAGCTAAGTGATGCTAATTCGGAATCGGATACAAACTTGTAGTCATCATAGATCGCTACTTCTTGTGATTCTTCCATCTCTTCCGTCATGTTTTCGAGGAATCTACACCATCTAGGAGCTGGACCAAGGCTAGGAATGAAATAGCCAGTCATGGGACTTGCTTCGTTTGCCAGAAATACTAAGCCGCTGTCTGGGTAAATATGCATGTCGTTGATTGGAGCCTGGGGGTTGACTGAGATAAGATTATCGGTCGTATGGCGTGACCAAATTTTGACGACTTTGGAGTCGGCCGTGGCCACTAAGCCTTCGGTCTGAGCAAATCCACTAGCTGCGACAGAAGTAGGCCATTCTATCTTCTTGATAGGCAATCCGTAACCTTGATCTTTTATTGTATGGGCGAGAGGTGCTCGTAGATCATATAGTAATGTGTGCCCAGTCGATGTCCCAACGGCAACAGTGAGTCCATCCAATCTGGAAGCCAATGCTGAGACTGAAACTGACATCGAAGCATCATCCCAACTGGCGCCGATTCCAGACAATTTCGCAAAAGGTAACTTGAGGATTCCAGCAGGAGCTCGGGCGCGATGATCCCAAAATTCTACCGTACCTTTTCCATCATTGGTTTCTGTGCCCAAGCCAATCAAGCCATGTACTGGATTAACGTCGATAGCATTGATTCCAGTGACGTTGGAGGAGAGCTGAAAGGGGGCCAAGAATCGACCCTGTTCAAGGTTCAGCCGCCATAGTTCGGATCCAGCACCTCCGCATATCGCATCGCAAGAGGGAAAGTGGTAGGCCAAGGCTCGTCCATGTCGTGGGATGCGAATTCGATAGTGGGATGCCGTTTGAGTGTGAAGATCGAGAGTGCGATCTGTCTGCAAATGTAACGTTTTTGTCCAATCTGTCGAAAGGATCTGTAAGTTTCCGAAAAAAAAGAAGAAAGGAAAAAATTGATAATGGTCGTCTGTCAGTCAATAATAATTTATCGAAATCCATCTGATTGAAGCTACTTTGTTTCAGTCACCCTGCAGCTCGATCAACGTACACAGAAGTCGACGTTTTCACTATCGGTAACTCTATCGAATTTGAGTGCCAGCTCATCTAACTCGTAAACTTTCATTCGAGGTTTATAGGTTCCAGTCGCAATCATATATTTGCCATCAGAGGTCGATTTGACTTTATTTGATGCTTCGGGAAAGTCTAAGTCCTGCGCAGAGAATTGGCAGTGAGATGCAGGGGTTTTTGATTTTTTTGATGGAAGAGTTAAGCTTTAGAGTCTCCAGAATGAAGATGGATGAAAACCTTGAGTACTGACTTGGATTAAACTTTTCCCTTCGGTTCCAGGCCCGACAGCTTTTTTCTTTTTCTTCTTAGCCCTTTCCCTATGAGCTCTAGTGATTGTACTCCCTAGCCAATCAGGCTGGTTTTGTCCGGGAGCTACTCCACCATTGACGGTGTAGATCTTGGCTTGGTGAGTATTTGAAGTGAAGGGGGGCATCGTTGGAGGATTTGGGATCCGGGAAAACAACATAAACTTGACATTGGCAACTTGAGCCACCAACCAACAAAATTTCAAATTGAATATTCATTTTATCCTCCCTGCAGCGGCCGCGGGCTCCAAAATATCTATAAATCTGGGTGACATCAAGCAACTGAATCAGTCAATGATCAAGTCACCTGAATGCTACTCCTCTCAATTTTCTCATGTTACAGTGGATTACCCATAAAAATGAGTGACATCCCAGGTTTGCCTGGAAGATTTGAATGGTCAACACAACCATCTTGACTACAGTAACTCAACTCTTGTTGAACATCAACTTGAGAACCAAATGGACAGCGTTGTCTGTCATCTCCTCCAGCCGGCAATACAAATCCACTGCTACCGATAAAGGTTTGCGCATATCACGTTCCTTTTTCACAGAAACATTAGTAATTAATAGCTACTTTATAAATTGTGTTTTTGGGGGTGGGGGGAGGGAACAATTTCTATCACTTACATGGGCTGTTTTTATTTGGATAAATTCTCTGAGAGCAAGGCTCTAGAAAATAAGTAAGAGCTTGTGTGAAGGGTGACACTCATATATGACAATGGTTACCCAAGATATTGTGAAAAATAAGGAGAGGAATCAAAAATGCTGTTTGAGGAGGTAATGCAAAGAAGTATTTGCAAAGAAGTATTCGGGATTAAAGATTGATATAGTTGAGCTAATATAAAGGCTTGGGTTATAGCATGAACAAGGAAAGGATAAAACTGAGACTAACAGTTTTAAAGACACTATGAACACCAATTTTATAGAAGTCATTAACATAGAATACAGCAACAATATAAAGGTAGCATTTATTAGTAAAACAAGTTGATCTTTAGGCATACAGGGGAGTAGGCCAAGTTGCCCAGACAAAGCAGCTAGACAGAATCAAAATTAAATTGGCAGAAATTGATTAGAGAATCTTTACCGGTGGCTACATGAATAGAATTTGAAGAGATGAAGGATTAGAAGAATGTTGAACAGACTCAAGGGGGACTCAGAATTGGGAACTGGTTTGAACTGAGGAGAACTCGTGAGTGTTATTGCTAGTTATAGGCTGTGTATTTATAGACTAGATAAAAGTGTTCAAGTTGTGGTTGTATAAAATGTAATGAATAATGTGTGTGTAATGAATATGGAATAAATACTCAGCAAGATAAATCAATAATTGGAAGATAATAAATCAATAAGTATGTGAGACAAAATCAAGAGGATAAGCAAAGTAAGGAATGTTGACATGATTTAAAACTAACAAGGGTTCTTTGACTACATTGTTGTTATCAGGCATACAGGACCAAGACATGAGAAAGACCATAGTGACAAATTTGTCTTTAACTTAAAAGATCAATAAATCCAAGGAAAACTCTCTTTTTGGTAAGAGTAAGAGAAAAAATAACATAGTTTCAACTTAAATCCGCGTGAGCTAAGGACTTTAGCCCCAATTTTCAACCGCACAGGGAAAAGCTCCATATGATCTAACTTTTCTCAAAGCTTGAATTTTGGCTAACCTTCTCTACATGTGGCAACGGTTAGCCAAGAGCCAAATTAGTGGCTACAACGCAAAAGCTAAAGAAAGATCACAATCAAAGTTCAAAACTTGAACAGAATACACCTCTGGCACATACCAACCAATATTGTCACCTCAAACCCGCCTCTATGCCACCCAAACAATCTGCAAATTGGCTTCCCCAGGAGGATGAGCAGCTTTCAAAAAGCTGGCTCAAGATATTGGAGGATTTTGTCCGATCAACTGGTCAGAAACGCGAGGATTTCTTCAAACATGTGGCGGAAGACTTCAACCATTATGCTTGTGGTATTGATCAAGAGGCTTCAAGTATTATGCACCGGTGAGTTGTTTATGTAATCTCTCCTTCTCATTTGACTTTAATTGATTGGTTTGAAAAGATGGGGGCATATTCAAAAGGCCACCCTGAAGTTTTCAGGAATCTTTCATAAGCTTGAAAACAACCAATCATCTGGCTCTGTTCTCAGCAATGTAGTGCCTGACACAAAGAAGGCTTATTACGAACAAGAAGGAAAGTGGTCAGTTTATGAGAAAGGTTGGCTTTTGCTCAAAGACTATCCAAAATGGATTATGTTGGCTCAGACTTGTGCAAACCCAGTGTCAGTTCAACTTCCACCCAGCAACCTTGAGAGCAACAAAGTGCTTTATCCCTCTAGCAATGCCAAAAATTTGAAAGAAGAAGATGAAGATATTGATCCCTCCCTGTATATGTAGCTTAATTTTTTCTTTTTTGTTTTTTATCTCTCTCACTTGGTCTCTTTTGATTCTCTCTCAATTTGTCTCTTTTGATTCTCTCTCACTTAGTCTCCTAGGTTGTCTTGCGAAAGAAATGAATGCATTGCAAATAAAAAGAGAGATAAAAAAACTAATCAATATGGTTCCTGGTGCTTAAACGCTCCCAATTGAGATCAATCAGATTGTTGGTGAGTCGTCAATGTTGTGCTGCTGATCGGAGTTCAATATTTCTGATTTGTTGCTCACCAAAGGTGTATGGTTTGGTTTGAGGAGCAATGAGGGTGATTTTGTCAGGAAGCTTGAACTTTTTGGTTAAATCATGCTCATGATCCTCCACAATCACATTTTGGGGGATCCACAAGTCCTCATAATCAATACCATGTCTTCTGGGCTCCAAAACCAAGCTGGGATTGTTATAATAGCCCAGCGGGCTTGTAGAACACCAAAGGCCCTCTCAACATCTTTCCGAAATGATTCTTGCAGATTTTTGAAGTGTTGAGAGGGTGAATCCTGAGAGAATGACTTGGCTTTGATGAGAGCTGACCATTGTGGGTAGATTCCGTCAACAAAGTAGTAAGCATGTTTGTATTTGCGGCCGCGTACTTCAAAAGAAGCATCCCAGCTAGTCCCAGAAATGCAACATTTGAATAAGGCCAGACATACCAAAGAAGCAGTGCCAAAGCCAAAGTTGTTGGTCAGCCAAGCTTCTAAGACAATGGTTGGCCTCTTCTCTTTTCCTTTTTACTGGCCGGCCATTGCACTAGGGCAGTTCTTCCATGCCCAGTGCATGCAGTCCAGGCTACCAATACAGCCTGGAAAACCTCAAATGTTATTGACATCAAGCATCCTAGTCAAGTCTTTGGGCCCAGGATTCCAAAGATATTGAGCGCTGTAGAGTGAGTTGATTGAACCGCAAAACTCTTTCAGAGTATTGTGGGCAGTAGCTTCCCCAATGCAACAATATTCTTTGGTGGCATCCATGGCACAGCCATAGGCAAGTTGTTGGGAGCACAGGGCCCTCCCATTCGATTACGTGAGCGGGGGATGTGTATATCCCATACACATAATACATACATGTATTATGTGTATGTGATATACACATCCCCCGCTCACGTAATCGAATGGGAGGGCCCATTCGATTACGTGAGCGAGCCCGAGTCTGTTTCCGGACTGGGGCTTGCTTATGGTCCCGGTTTTTTCAACCAGAACCACAACAAACACCGCCCACCGCTAACCAATTCAATCAAAAAAAGCGGTGAGTCTGAAAATCTGAAAAAAAAAAAATCAAAAAAAAAAAGGAAAAAAAAAAAAAAAAAATCAAAAAAAAAAAAAAAAAAAAAAAAAAAAAAATCAAAAAAAAAAAAAAATCAAAAAAAAAAAAAAGAAAAAAATCAAAAAAAAATCAAAAAAAAATCCAAAAAAAAATCAAAAAAAAAATCCAAAAAAAAATCCAAAAAAAAATCCAAAAAAAAATCCAAAAAAAAATCCAAAAAAAAATCCAAAAAAAAATCCAAAACAAAATCAACAAAAAAATCAAAAAAAAAATCAAAAAAAAAATCATAAAAAAAATCAAAAAAAAAATCAAAAAAAAAATCCAAAAAAAAATCCAAAAAAAAATCCAAAAAAAAATCCAAAAAAAAACCAACAAAAAAATCAAAAAAAAATCAAAAAAAAAATCATAAAAAAAATCAAAAAAAAAATCAAAAAAAAAATCAAAAAAAAAATCAAAAAAAAGGGCATTAATAAAAAAACCCGGTTTTTCCGCGTTTACACCCGGTTTTCTGCGCAGCTGCGGCTGCGCGGTGCACCCGGTTTTCCGCATTTACACCCGGTTTTTTTTAATTTTTAATTTTTAAGCAAATAGAACGTGGAGGGCGGCATTTGATGCGCGTGACCCCAAAACAAATAAAATAAATAAATAGAACAAGGAAAATAAACAAAATAATATAATATAAAATGATATAAAATGTTATAAAATTAAATAAATAGAATAAATGAAATGAATAAATTAAATAAATAAATTAAAAGCAAGAGACATAATTGCAAGTTAATGATTTATGAATAACGCAACCTCCCCAATCATCCTCATTCAATATTTTATTTAAAACAATTAAAATAAACAATTAAAACAAGGAAAGTAAACAAAACAAAACAAAATAAAATTATGGAGGGCGGCATTTGATGCGCGCAACCTCCCCAACTCATTCAATATTTTATTTAAACAAATTAAATAAGTAAGTAAAACAAGCAAAATAAAATAAAATAAAGAGAATAAATGAAATGAATGAAATAAATAAATAAAATAAAAAGCAAGAGACATAATTGCAAGGTCATAATTTATTAATAAATAATAAATGTAATAAAAAACAAAGAGACATTAGTACAGACTAAGAATGCGCACACAAATAATAAGTATAAGAAAGAGAAATTGTTATAAACACTACTGATAACAACTAGAAAATGCTTACAAATGGTGAATCTACGCCTGAATTACATTCCTGAACCCATATGTAATGTGTAATAATTATCTTACATGTAACACTCCAAAGCATCATACAATGTACCATACCGCTGTGTATCATTATATTTCCATTTATTTGTCATGAAATCTGATAACAAGTTAATTTTATAATCCGTATTTGTTTCCAATGAATTATTTACCCTCTAAAGTGTATTAATCCATTTAAAAACTCCCCAAATATCTTGAAAGACAGGCGTGAAGGTGTTTAGAAAAAAATTCTGTCCAAGAATGATAAAAAGAAAGCCAGTGAAGTTAAAAATAAACTGTTTGTCACATTAAATTCTACACCCCTTAAAGTGTTTTAAAAAAATTTAAAATTTTGAGAAATCCTGAAAATTGAGCCGTGGGGTTTTTTTATGAAAAAAACCGGGTGGATTGGCCAAAAAAAATAGAATGCTTGTGTTTTTTGCAAAATAAAAATTAACATAAAATTTTACACCCCTGTAAGTATGATAAATAAATTTGAAACTTTGAAAAATAATGAAAATCCGCCCGCAAAAAATTAAATTGAAAAAAAAACCGGGTGGATTGGCCAAAAAAAATAGAAGACATAGTTTTTTTGGAAAATCAAAGATACCATAAAATTCTACACGCCAAGAAGTATTTTTAGCAATTTAAAAATCTTGAAAAATAATGAAATTCCGCCCGTAAAAAATTAAATAAAAAACCGGGTGTAAATGCGGAAAACCGGGTGTACTGCGCAGCAATTTGGACGTCGCCGCTGCGTAAAACCGGGTGTAAACGCGGAAAAACCGGGTTTTTTTATTAATGCCCAAAAAAAAATCAAAAAAAAAATCAAAAAAAAAATCAAAAAAAAAATCAAAAAAAAAATCAAAAAAAAAATCAAAAAAAAAATCAAAAAAAAATCAAAAAAAAAATCAAAAAACAAATCAAAAAAAACCAAAAAAAAATCAAAAGAAATCAGAAAAAAAAATAAAAAAAATAAGAATAAAATAAAAAAAAAATCAGAAAAAAATAAAAAATAAAATAAATAAAATAACAAAAAGTGAGAAATAAAAAATGAGAAAAAAACCCCAAATAATCCAAAAAAAAGGAAATTTTTGGGGTTTAATTTTGTGGGAGAAAAATAGCCTACAGGCCCAGGGCCCTCTCCAAGACCCAACTGGCCCAATAGACAGGGCCCAATGGCCTTGAGAAGGGGCCAGCCTCTGCCCATCACCTCCAGTGGGCCCACAGGCCCACTTTGATGCTCCAAAGGGGCAATAAAACATTCAAAGGGGCCATTCAAACCCCCCAGGCAGCTCAAAGGGCCCCGTATAAGCCCCAGACGCACACCATCCCCCCCAAAAGTGGCCCATCTCAAACGCATCTCTTCCTATTTCTATTTTTTTTCACCGTAAATAAAGTAACACGTGCTGACAAACTCTCCCATTCAAATGCAAACAGATTCCGCACAATTCACCAAATCAGCAGCAAAAGATGTCTCACAACGGTCATTACAACTCCTCAAGCAATCAGCCTCCACGCCCATACGGATTCTATGATGTCGACCCCAACCATCACCCTCACGCCCCACTTGGCAACTCGTATCAAAATCAAATCTCTGTGTATGGAAGTTCACACATGCTTGGCCAACCTGCAGCTCAACTCAACCAATCAGGCCAGCTAGCAAGTAACTATGGCTACCCAAGCAACCAATATAGCCAAGCCCCCCAGCCCCTTACTGTCCCCCCAGACCACCCAGTGAGCTACAGCTTCACAGACACCAACTACAGAGTGGCAATCCAGCCAAACCCTGTCCCCCCAGCTCACCCAGTAACCCAGCCTGTGTTCCGCCCATATGAGGTACAATTGCCTCAATTCACCCACTATCACCATCAACCTCCAGCCTCTACCTATCCGCTTGATCCAGCCCAACCATCCTATCTGGATCAGCCAGCCCTCTACGCACCACCCCATATAACTCAAGCCCCACCATCCCATCCGTTTCTGCAACCCCATCAAGCACCACATATTTCAAACTACTGGCAGCCGGGACCCCAACCATTGTCCCACCCGGCCAACCCATTCACTCTTGGACCCACTCACTTCCAAGGTCTGCCAACCTCTCACAATTTCCCCGTTGGCCAACCATCAGTGCCTGCTCCGCCGCAGACAAATCAAGTCCCTTCCATACCTGTCATGCAAGATATGCAGCCATCTCTGGGGGAAATAACCTCCTCTGCGCCATTTAGCCCTCAAATTTGGCCGCCTGCACAACAAAGTCCTCAACAGTTTGCCCGAGGAAATTTCAGCCCTCAAGTCCCACAAACTGTTGCTGAAGGCGAGTCTTCAAATACTTCTCCACTTTGTTTTCATATTACCAAGAACTAATGTTTACCTACTCAATTCCCCAGTCAAATACCCAAGGATCACAGCTACATCTCCCGGCGGGTATCAACCTGCACCACCCAGCCCTCAACTTTTTACCCAAGCAAATTTCAGCCCTCAAGTCCCTCAAACTGTGGCTGAAGGTGAGTCTTCAAATACTTGTTCACTTTGTTTTCATCTTACCAAGAACTCATGTTTACCTGCACAATCTCCCAGTAAAATACCCAAGCGTCACGGCTACATCTCCCGGCGGGTATGGTGCTGCACCACCCAGCCCTCAACTGTTTCCCCCTGCAACTTTCAGCCCTCAAGTCCCTCAAACTGTGGCTGAAGGTGAGTCTTCAAATATTTCTCCACCTTGTTTTCATCTTACCAAGACCTAATGTTTACCTAGTCAATCTTCCAGTATACCCGCTCAATCCTTTAGGACGTTCACCGCTGGCCCCCGCAATGTTACCCGCCGCCAATCAACCGCATAAAGTGTTGATGAAATCTGAAGATGTACAATCTTATGATTATTCAGTTGGCAGTAAGTTCTTCTAGTTTCTTAATTTGCCCACTTGAGGCAGACTGGCTGAACTGCTTGTGTTTCCAGATGCAATGGATGCACCACCCGAATTCCTTTTCACATGTGTCACTGATCTCAAACACTTTGTCACCACATGGGCCCACGAGCATGGTTATGCTCTGAAAGTTTGTGCTTCCAAGCGGGACAAGAACATCTACTTTGCATGCACAGTTGCCGGGGAAGACCAAACCTCAGTTGATGCTATCCGGTTTCAAGAATCTAGGAATAAGCAACTGGGGTGCTGCTTCAAAATATCCGGCCACAAACCGACTTCAGTAAAACTCAAGGATGCACCATGGGAACTCCGATGCCAAAAGACGATTGAGCACAATCATGGTCCAATCGATCTGGAACATGTAGTCATCCACAACAAGCTCTCTGTCAAAGGCCAAACTGAGGTTGCTCGCTTATTGTCTCTTGGAATGCAACCCCAGGCAATTGCTAGACTCCTTACTAGCAGTGAGGGAAGGTTTGTAACCAACAGGACGATATACAACACAAAGCAGGCACTGAGGGTAGAGAAGAGGGCTGGCAACACCCCAATTGAGTACCTCCTACGTTGCCTCAACAAATCCAATTGGACACACAAGGACGTTTACAACACAGACGGCAAGCTCCTTTACTTGTGGTTTGCGCACCCAGGATTGTTGCTTCTTGCTCGCAGGTTCCACCATGTGGTCAACACTGACTGCACTTACAAGAAGAACCTGAACAACTACCCCCTGCTGCATGTGGTTGGCCAAACTGCAACCAATCACAGTTTTTTGATTGGTTTTTGTTTGATGCGAAACGAGAAGAATGAGGCCTACTCATGGGCTCTTGATAAGTTGAAGTGGGTGGTATATTTGACTAATAACCTATTCTCATCAGAAACTGACTGTACTCCGGTGCCTGTGTGATACCCATAGATCTATATGGGACGCTGACCACGCGCCAAAGGTCTTTGTGACAGACAGGGAATCGGCACTGCGTAATGCTATCTCAAAGCACTTTCCAAATGCAACCGCGAACTTGTGCATGTGGCACATCGATTGGAACATTGTGACAAACTGCAAGCAAGCCTTTGCTGGCGATGGCAAAGATTGGGCCAAATTCATGAGGCTCTGGCATGAGGTCGCACATGCCCCCAATGAGGACACCTGCAACTCAAAGTGGGCTCAACTGACACGGTACCTAGTCACTCGAACTAACGTCTACAAATACCTATACAAGAACGTCTGGAGCGAGCAACAGAAGTTCATGAATGCGTGGGCCAGAATGACACCCCATCTAGGAAATCTGACTTCGTCACAATGTGAATCTGCCCACAGCTGTCTGAAAACCTATGTGACGTCGGCTAGGTGCGACTTTGCAACACTTTTCATTACAATTGCTGCAGCAGTGGACCGACAACTTGACACAGCCCACACGAACCTGGCACACGTGTTACAGAAGGGATTAACCGGACTACCAAATGCCTTCAAGTCCCTCAGCTGCAAAATCTCCTGTCATGCGCTCAAGTTGGCCTTGTCTCAGTACAACAAGTTCATCAAGATGAAGAAATCCAAGCCTGGGTATCCCAGCCTTCAATGCAAAGGTAATTTCCAGGCTGGCTTGGGCATTCCGTGTTTGCACACTATTGAATGTTTGGTCCAGGGGAAGGGAGATGTGGAGCCGTCTGATTTCCATGTCCAGTGGCATCTGGCCTATAACCCTGACGGTCCAGTGAGTCCTCCTGATGTATGAATTGTTCATGTCCCTCCTAGCTAATCTTCATCTATGTTCATTGCAGGCTCTTGATCAACCAGTGTACGACTTTGACAACGATTTCAAGGATTTCAAGCAGGAGATCTTGGCTTCCCACCACCCCTTGGCGTTAGAAGCAACAATGAAAAAATTACGAAGGGTCCATGCAAACACACACGTGGTTCCGCTTGCAGAGCCTGATCCTATCCGAGTGAAACACATACTGGAAAGGCCGTGGAAGAAGAGAAAGGGTAGTGGACGAGTTCAAAAGCGCGATGACACCCATGCGGAAATTGTGGAAGCGCAAATCCAAAAGGCGCAGGCAAGGAAAGCAAGACAGAAGGCCGGTGTATCAAAAGGAAAAGGGGGTAAGCAACAGTCCAAGCGGGCGCAGGCTCCATTGGACACCTCAGCTTCTTCCTCTGGGGACCTGGATGAGCTTCCCAGTGTGGAGACACTCATGCGTAAGCAACTTTATTGCATGTCTTTTGAAGAGGCTGATAACTGATGGAATGATAATTATGGACTTACTAAGCAGTCAAGAGAAATCACCCCCCACAAGTTGGCAGCCTCACTATTGGGAAACGGAATCGGGGGTCTCCCGGTTCAGGAACATCACGGTGCAAGGACACGTGGCAGCCCAAGTATGGTAGTATGGATGGTGTAACAGATGAAGATTCTGATTCTGCGGATGCAGTTTCAGATGAAGATTCTGATGCCCCAGATGGGGAATCAGATGAAGAATCTGATGCCCCACATGGGGCATTGGAAGAAGAATCTGATGCCACAGATGGGGAATCAGTCGCAGAATCTGACGCACAAGGCGGGGAATCAGATGAAGAATCTGATCCCCCAGTGGATTCCTCCTCATCTATTGAGATGCAGGTTGAGGAAAAGCTGCTGTCACCTCCAGAAGCCTCAAGAAAAGCCTCAAGCTCTCATGATCAGTTGCAGGGTGAGGCCAGGCTACATTCACCCCCCACAGCCAAGGTAAGTACTATAACTTTGACATTAGATTATCAAGGTCTGATTCCATTGTATGTTTCATAGGACCGGCATGTAGATGCTGAGGTTGCACCCAAGACTGGCCGAACGAGACAGGGGAATACCAACCCTGATGTTGCAGTGAGTGACTCAAGCTTGACACGGACAAGGAGGAATGCACTGACTCTAACTGATAACCGACTTCTCATCATTCTTGTCAGGCGCAGCTTCCACCATGGATCTTAAAATACCTGCATTCCACTTATAACCCTGCCGGTGATGGGAACTGTGGTTATGCATGTGTGGCACATGCATTGGCAGCAGATAGACCAGAGGGTCCCTACGCTAAGGCCAATGGGTGGTACCAAGTGCGAAAGGATGTGTTAGAAGAGATGGAAAAGAACAAGGCACATTGGACAAGATACCTTGGGGGGCCTTCAGAATTCGACCGCGCTTACGGACGTGTTCAGGTGACTGACCCACGTGGATCAGTCCCCATGAACAAATGGATGAGCAAGTTGGATGTGGGACCGATTCTGGCCAATGCGTATAACCGGCCATTTGTCTTCCTCAGCAGAACGGGCGGGAGCACCACATATATTCCCGCCACAGTTCCCCCGGACCCTAAACCGCTGCCAGCCCTCTTCTTATCATTTTTCAATGATAATCATTGGATACGTGTGATAGTCAAGCGGACCCCCACAATTCCCTTTCCTCTCCCTAAAGTCTCCCGGTTATTTCACAAGAGCCCAGAAGCTGCTTGGCTAGACTGTGTTTCCCCTTCCACTACTCTTCACTCTTTGATCCCTAAATGATTAAATGTACCAAGTTACTGCAAGGAACACTAATTATTATTATCCTTATTAATATTTACCATTCTTATGATTCTTTAATATTATTCCTTTAAGATCTCTAGTGAATATTATTAGTATTATTAATTCATTATTATGAATTTAAGAAGTGATAACATAGTATTATTAAACTACAATCTTTACAATAAATAATATACTTAATTTAAATATACTTAAATTAATAATACATTGATTAACTAACACATGAATAATTATGGTTACTCTGTGATAATAAATAATAGAGTGATAATATAGTATTATTAAACTACAATCAATCTTTACAATAAATAATAGGGGGTATCAAATATGACCAAATCCACCATTATCTAATCAACTGGTTTTGAAAATCCACCATTTTTAAAAACCACGGATAGCAATATAAAGTGGTTCAGAATTCTCAAAAGTGAAATTTTGTTGGAAAAACTAATTCACTGGTTTTAACTGTGGATTTGGTCATATTTGATACCCCCTAATATACTTAAATTAATAATACGTTGATTAACTAACACATGAATAATTCAGGTTACTCTATGGTAATAATTAATACTTATAAGATGCGACAATAACAAATTACACATATACAATGATAAGTTAATATTTTATTAATATTAATAAAAGGGCCTTTAATATAATAAGGGCATTAATAAAAAAAGACGGTTTTTCCGCGTTTACACCCGGTTCACTGCGCAGCTGCGGCTGCGCAGTGCACCCGGTTTTCCGCATTTCCACCCGGTTTTTTTTAATTGTTAAATTTTAAGCAAATAGCACGTGGAGCGCGGCATTTGATGCTCGTGACCTCCCCAATAATCCTCATTTGATATTTTATTTAAAACAAATAAAATAAACAATTAAAAAAAGGAATATAAACAAAACAAAACAAAACAAAATTATGGAGGGCGGCATTTTAAATAAGTAAACCAAGTAAAATAAACAAAATTAAATAATATAAAATTAAATAAATAAGAATGAATGAAACAAATAAAATAAATTGATTAATTAAAAGCAAGAGACAGAATTGAAAGTTAATCATTTATGAATAACGCAACCTCCCCAATCATCCTCATTCAAAATTTTATTTAAAAAAAATAAAATAAATAAGTAAAACAAGTAAAATAAACAAAATAAAATAAATAGAATAAGGGCATTAATAAAAAAACCCAGTTTTTCCGCGTTTACACCCGGTTTTACGCAGCGGCGACGTCCAAATTGCTGCGCAGTACACCCGTTTTTCCGCATTTACACCCGGTTTTTTTATTTAATTTTTTGCAGGCGGATTTTCAAAATTTTTCAAAATTTTAAATTTATTTATTATACTTACAGGGGTGTAGAATTTTATGGTAATTTTTATTTTGGAAAAAAACTATGGCTTCTATTTTTTTTGGCCAATCCACCCGGTTTCTTTTTGATTTAATTTTTTGCGGGTGGATTTTCATTATTTTTCAAAGTTTTAAATTTATTTATTATACTTACAGGGGTGTAGAACTTTATGGTAATTTTTATTTTGGAAAAAAACTATGGCTTCTATTTTTTTTGGCCAATCCACCCGGTTTCTTTTTGATTTAATTTTTTGCGGGTGGATTTTCATTATTTTTCAAAGTTTTAAATTTATTTATCATACTTACAGGGGTTTAGAATTTGATGGTAATTTTTTATTTTGCAAAAAAACTATGTCGTCTATTGTGTTTGGCCAATCCACCTGGTTTTTCCATAAAAAGTCCTCACACCTTAATTTCCAGGATTTCTCAACATTTTAAACTTTTTTAAGCACTTTAAGGGGTGTAGAATTTAATGTGACTAACAGTTGTCTTTTTAAATCACTGGTTGGATTTTTATGATTTTTGGACTCAATTTATTTCCAAACACCTTCACGTCTGTCTTTCAAGACATTCAGGGAGTTTTTAAATGGATTCATACACTTTAGAGGGTGAAGAATTCATTGGAAACAAATACTGATTATAAAATTAACTTCTTGTCAGATTTCATGACAAAGAAATGGAAATAAAATGATACACAGAGGTATGGTACATTGCATAATGCTTTGAGTGTTACATGTTGTTTATTACATTTGTTATTTCTTCATAAATTATTAACTTTATTACATTTATTATTCATTCATAAATTATTAACTTGATGAGTGTTACATTTTGTTTATTACATTTATTATTTATTCATAAATTATTAACTTGCAATTATGTCTCTTGCTTTTAATTTATTTATTTATTTTATTCATTTCATTTATTCCATTTATTTTATTTTATTTTAGTTTATTTTATTTTATTTTATATTGTTTTGTTTTGTTTATTTACTTGTTTTACTTATTCCGGGTGCCTGCGCGGAAAACCGGGTGCACTGTGCAGCCGCAGCTGCGCAGAAAACCGGGTGTAAACGCGGAAGAACCGGGGGTTTTTTTCTTATTAATGCCCTAGAATAAATGAAATGAATAAAATAAATAAATAAAATAACAAGCAAGAGACATAATTGCAAGTTAATAATTTATTAATAAATAATAAATGTAATTAACAACAAAGAGACCCTAGTACAGACTAAGAATGCACACACAAATAATAAGTATAAGAAAGAGAAATTGTTATAAACACTACTGATAACAGCTAGAAAATGCTTACAAATGGTGAATATACGCCTGAATTACATTGCTGAACTGATAGCCAATGGGCAAAAAAAAATAGAAGACATTGTTTTTTTGGGAAATAAAAAATACCATAAATTTCTACACCCCTGGAATTATATTAAACAATTTTAAAATGTTGAAAAAAAATTAAAATCCGCCCGCAAAAAAATAAATAAAAAAACCGGGTGTGCTGCGCAGCAAATTTGAGGTCACCGCTGCGTAAAACTGTGTGTAAACGCGGAAAAACTGGGTTTTTTCCTTAATGCCCTATAATAATTATGATACCACTAAGGAATCCCAATAGCCCAATTCTGGATAATCTGTAGTTTAATGCTGATATATCATCAAGAATTGGCCACAACCTACCTTCCATAAGGTAGAAACCACAAACCCACATGAGTACTCCTTGGATGCCTATTAATAATACTCTGTTTGGGTTATATTTCAAAAAACACTTAGGTCTGATGTTTCATTCAAGTGGATGAGCAAGACAGTGGTGGAAATTACAACTCAAGGGCATGTGAATGAGAAATAAAAGGGAAACCAAAGAAAAAACAACCCCCGGTACATATATCAGAAGTGGTAGTACATATATCAGAAGTAGTTGGCTACAGCTATTTCTATATCTCGGGAAAACAAAATTTGGAGGTTTTGAATAGAAAAACATTTGTGAAACTCTTCATGGGGTTTTTTCCAATCAACCATTGGCCAACCATCATGACCAATCCGGTTAAATCCCATGGAGCACAAAAAGTTGAGAAAGTATAATCGGAGGTTATCCAAAGTCCCGTGAGGCATCACAGAAGTATTACCACTATTGACCTTATGTTTCAGAACATTGGCGCCAAATTCCAATAAGGCCAAAGCATTTGAAGTAGTTGGACGTTCGGACCCGTATTTGTTAGTGACAAAGGCGGTTGTTGGACCAAAAACCAGGAGACCAGCAAGCATCCGCATTTGCTCCCGCGTGTTTAATGTTGACCACTCATCAAGATTTTTATACTTTGGTCTTGTTGGTGCCTGGAGACCGCAGATGTAACACAAGGCTGACATAGCCCCCGTGAAGTATAGACCAAGGACCTTGAGACCGGAGGTGTTTGGTTGGGGGCTTGATCCATCCTTTGCGTGACTTCCAAGGTTTTTGTAAGTTTTTTGGAATGCAAGATGGGCAGTATGCACCAAAGATTTGTCCAGGGGGAGAGGCTGCCATTCACTGCCCTGTTGCTCCATGTGTAAAAGGGCCCAGCAGTCTTGCAAAGCACTTTTAAGCCGGGTATAAGCGTGGTCACTTGGAGAAAAGTGACCGGCCAGATTCGCCCCAAGTGTGTGGGTCTGGACACGTTTGGACGGTGGTGCCTTCCGGTTCTCCTGGGAAGCCTCGAGCTGTGCCATGTTGACAACTTCAGGAGTTATCAGAGAGAGAGCACCAGGTCAAGTGGGGTTAAGAATTCTCTCTGCATACCACACAAATATCAGCCTTTGTGATGTATGAACAAGTGAGAAAAAAACGTGATTAATTACCAGATTTGCATGCCTTCAGAAGTGTATCCACTTCCCTCCAAACAACTTGGCTGAACTCCTGTGGCATCGTTGGATGTGGCGTGACCATTGAGGGAAGGTGTGTGAGGATGAATGCTATGTTTTCAATCATTCTCTCGGCTGAACGGTGTGACCACACAATTCCACCTGCCAAATTTTCATTCAAATCATCTGCCAATGCTTTTGGAAGCATTGGGCCAGGGATAAATAGACCCATAGCTGTGTGCAAAGGAGGGATGTTAATTACAAGATGGGTGTGCATAAGCAATGGGGAGTGACTTACACGCAGGCGTCAGGACAGGGGGAGGAGGAATTGATTTGCCCGGTGGTCTTTGGGTAGGTGGCTTGACTGTTGATGGCCCAGCAACAGGGGGGTTCCGTGGATTTCTGAGGCCTTGCAGTGATTGCGCAGTGATGAATTCGTGAGAGGTGGGATGACGGGTGAAGAGATTATACATGGGGCCTGTATTTTTAGAAGAAGAAGCAGAGTTGTCCAGGCGCGCCTTTTTGCTTGTGGGTTCTTCAACCGTAGGATCTTCAATTTGTACCATGTCATAGCGATATCGGGTTTGTCGTGGCACAGGTTCATGGACTGGCTCCTGGTGGAAGGTAGGTTTGGGACATCCATGAAGGAATTTTTGGTGGACTTTCTGGTCTTCTGCACCATCTTCAGAGTCATCTGTTTCACCCTCTGCGTCAGGGTCTTCAGAGGTGTCCCGGAAGGCTGGATTGTTAATTTCTTGTCTCCCGTCCGCATTGGGGGCTTTGGAGGACCTCTGGCCAATGAGTGCTTGGTCCCTTTGTACGCCTTGAAGGAAAGACTGGCCAAAGGTGTTGAGGGTTGTCTTGTGGCCTTTGACATCTGTCCGCATCTCTCCGCTTTGACGTGGGGATCCATCAGCTGGGTTTGTTGTGTTGGGCTGGCCATATTGAACATCCTTGTTGATTTGGTTTGCAAATTGATTGAGCGTGGGGATTGGGTTGGTTGCTGGAGGTAGGGGATCAGGAGTGTGTGCATCTAAGTATGCCATTGAGTCGGTTGCAAATTCAGGGCGTGGGTGGGACTGTGGTGGAGCAGGCCTAGTGGCGCCTAAAGTGTTTCTAGCTGGCGCCGGGGTTCTGGAGACCTGTTCATTCTCATCGTCTGACTGCTCGTATTCAGCCTTTATTTTAGAGGCCTAATTCTCCAGGCTTTCACGTTCATCTGGTTTGAACGCAGGGTGCCGCGCCAGCCCTGTGCATTTGTCCCAGAGATCTAAACCTGTGTAATGGTGGGAGGGTGGGTGGGAGTGAGCCAGCTACTTATATTATACACAAAATAAAGGAATGAATCTCACGTCCTAGTTCACTGGTCTGATGTGAAGACATTGTTGATTGTTGAAGTCAAATGGGTGATTTGTGCGGAATCTGTTAGCATTTGAAAGGGAGAGGATGTCAGCACGTGTTACTATATCTATGGTAAAAAAAATTTTAAAAAAAAATTGGAAGAGATGTGGGGGAATGAATGTGTTTGAGATGGGCCCATTGGGCCACTTTTGGGGGGGATGGTGTGCGTCTGGGGCTTATACGGGGCCCTTTGAGCTTCCTGGGGGGTGTGAATAGCCCCTTTGAATGTTTTATTGCCCCTTTGGAGCATCAAAGTGGGCCTGTGGGCCCACTGGAGGTGATGGGCAGAGGCGGGCCCCTTCTTATGGCCATTGGGCCCTGTCTTTGGGCCAGTTGGGTTTTCGAGAGGGCCCTGGGCCTGTGGGCTTTTTTTCTCCCACAAAACAGTATGTTTTATTTGTTTTTTTATTTGTTTTTTTTGGGGTTTTTTTCTTATTTTGTTCTGTTTTTTTCTTATTTTTTCCTTTTTTTTTGTGTTTTTGTCTCATTTTTTTATATTTATATTTCTCATTTTGTATCTTTTTTTTTTTCTCATTTTGTCCTTTTTTTTTTTTTTTTTTTTTTTTGTTTTTTTACTCACATTTTTTTTTTTAATTGGTGGGTGGTGGCAATTGTCGTTTGCTTGAATTTGTGGTCGTTCTGGTTGAAAACAACCAGACCAACGGTCTGATTCCTGAAAGGAATCAGACTCGGGCTTGCTCACGTATGTATGTATTATGTGTATGGGGATATACACATCCCCTCGCTCACGTAATCAAATGGGAGGGCCCATTCAATTACGTGAGCGTGTGGGAGCGCACGCCAAACAATTGGCGTGCGGCGCCCACACACCATTTTTGGCGTGTGGGTCTCACACGCCAATTTATTTTGGCGTGTAGAACCTACACGCCAAAAAAAATTGGCGTGTAGGCCCCGCACGCCCAAAAAAATTGGCGTGCGGGTTGGCGTTGGCGGGCGCGCTTGGCGTGCGTTTATCAACGCCCCCAACCCGCACGCCAAAACAAACATGGTGTGCGGGGCCTACAACCACAAAAAAGGGTGTGTGGGAGCACACACCAAAAATTGGCGTGCGGGTCCCACAGAACAATGTATTTTGGTGTTTTGGAACAAAGGCGACCTCGGTGACAGACACAGTAGGTTGCCCTGCTTCCTGGTTGGTTCCGGTGGTTCTTTGATTTCCT
This sequence comes from Puccinia hordei, assembly GCA_007896445.1. NCBI lineage: Eukaryota > Fungi > Basidiomycota > Pucciniomycetes > Pucciniales > Pucciniaceae > Puccinia > Puccinia hordei. The sequence continues at coordinate 405,459 of RDRW01000258.1, read as the reverse complement.
CTCGGGATGAACAACTGTTAGCGGATAATCAACTGGATTCCCTGCAACACCTTATACTTAGCAAGGGGACCGTTCCTCTTGCGTTCGTCTTCCTGATGCTGCCCTTCACAGTTCCGCTTGTCAGCACACGCTGAAAGTTGCTGAGAGAGTTCTAAAACAAGGAGATTTCTTATATGCGCTGTAGTTGATAGCTATCTACTTCGATGATAAGATAAGATAAGATCCCGCAACCCTGGTACAATCCTCTATTTATACAACAGTCCCCCGATCATGTCCCGCAATCCCCGGTACTGTCCCTGGAGCCCTACTTGCCTGTCTCCTCAATCCCGCATCGCACCGCAGCCTGCCCCCAACTGCTATATCCCGTTGATCCCCGCAGTCGTCTGTCTCTCCCCTGCGCACAACTCCGCTCCTTCTGCCCTTGCTCCGCTTGCAGGCCTGGCGCCCCGAACCCCGTGGTTCTGCCCGGTCCCCTACGTCGCGCATACTGAAGCGGCCTTCATCCGCTCGACTGATTGTCCGCGCCAACTATAGAATGTCACATGCTGCACCCCGTGCTTTTCCCCACGGAATGTCTGATGACATTTGGAAAGTACCCCCTTACCTCAGCCTCAGCCTGCCGCTGAGCCCGCGGCCGCTGAGCCCGCGGCTGAGGGCTCAGCTTCAGTGCTGCACCTCTGGTATATAAGTTCTCCCACAGCGTGTGAGCCCTGCACGCCAAAAATAATTGGTGTGTGGGTCCCACACGCCAATTGTTCGCCAATTGTTTGGTGTGTGGGTACCACACACCAATTTTTTGGTGTGTGGGATAGCTCACGTGATTGAACCGGTGGACTGGCTTGATTATGAGAGCAAGTCCCCACACACCAAAACATTGGTGTGTGGGAACTCTCCTTGGCCGGCCAGGAAGAGTTCCGCCTGGCCAACAAGGTTGTATAACCTTGTCAGCCAGGAGGAACTCCTCCCGGCTGACAAGGTTGTATAACTTTGTCAGCCGGGAGGAGTCCCTCCTGGCCAACAAGGTTGTATAACCTTGTCAGCCAGGAGGAACTTCTCCCGGCTGAAGAGGTTATAAGGAAGTCCTCCTGGCTGACAAGGTTATACAACCTTGTCCACCGGGAGGAAGTCCTCCTGGCTGACAAGGTTGTATTATACAACCTTGTTTGCCGGGAGGGAGTCCTCACTGCAGACAAGGCTGTATAACCTCATCAGCCGGGAGAAGTTCCTCCTGGCTGGCCAAAGAGAGTTCCCACACACCAATTTTTTGGTGTGTGGGGACTTGCTCTCATAATTGAACTGGTCCACCGGTTCCATTACGTGAGATATCCCACACGCCAAACAATTGGCGTGTGGGTCCCACCCGCCAAACAATTGGCGTGTGGGTCCCACCCGCCAAACAATTGGCGTGCGCTCCCACATGCCCTTTTTTTTGGTGTGTAGGGGCCTACATGCCAAAAAAAAGGGCATGTGGGAGCGCACACCAATTTTTGGCATGCGGGTCCCACAAGCCAATTTATTTTGGCGTGTAGGCCCCGCATGCCAAAAATAATTGCCGTGTGGGTCCCACATACCAGTTTTTTGGCGTGTGGGATATCTCACGTAATTGATTCATCAGCCAGGAGGACTTCCTCCTGGCCAACAAGGTTGTATAACCTTGTTGGCCAGGAGGACTTCCTCCTGGCTGACAAGGTTGGGAGGAAGTCCTCCTGACTGACGAGGTTGTATTATACAACTTTTTTGGCCGGGAGGAATTCCTCCTGGCTGATGAGGTTGTATAACCTTTTTGGCCAGGAGGAACTTCTCCCGGCTGACGAGGTAGTATAATACAACCTTGTCAGCCAGGAGGAACTCCTCCTGGCTGGCTGACAAGAGTTCCCACACGCCAATTTTTTGGTGTGTGGGGACTTGATCTTGTAATCAAACCGGTCCACCGGTTTGATTACGTGAGATATCCCACACGCCAATTTTTTGGCGGGTGGGACCCACACACCAATTATTTTTGGTTTGCGGGGCCTACATGCCAAAATAAATTGGCGTGTGGGACCCACACACCATTTTTTTTTGGCATGCGGGTTGGCGTTGGCATGCGCTAAAAGCGTGCACCTATCAACACCCAATAATGTCAGCTTAAATACAATGAATAAGAAAAAGAAAGAAAAAAACAGAAACACCTTACAGGTTTTTGAACAAAATAAGGGCAAATAGACTCCATATTGGCCGCAATCTTCAGGAATAGGGATCTTCCCATTTGGAATTGTCTTTCAAAATCTTGGTCATTGTAGATCAAATTGTCTTTGAAGTAGTTGTTTGCTAGTTTCTTGTAACCTTGCAAGTGATTCCTTTCCTTGTTTGGGCGGTGCAGGGATTGGGTCTTGGGCTTCATTTCATCTTTGTTGCTGAATTCATCTAGGGAGTTGGTGTCATCCTCTTCTTCCTCCTCCTCCGTGTTGGATCCAAACAAATCAAGGCCAAAAGATGGGGAATTCTAAAGTAACTTGAGACTATTCCAGCAATAAAGGCTGGGTTGGATAAAAAGGGGATACACTACTCTAATAGTAGGAGGAGAATATTCAGAGTACTTACTAAAGTGGTACTGGGGGAGTATGCTGAGGAACCAATCCTAGGCCAGAAATGGCCTCCTTTTATATTCTACAGATTCCTTGAGGAAGGTTCTAGAATGTTATTCTAAATTCTGCTCTAATGTATTACAATTCAAATGTACCATGATGTCATGGGAATTGTATTGAATTGAGCACAGTATTTTCTATGTCACCATGACCTCATGACATGTATGTATAACCAATCACATCATGGGCCAATTCATTTAATAGAACAATACTGGGAAATTACCACGCACTTAGGTAATTTCTTTCTTATAAGCATAATTTTATTATTATTATATTTATGCAAATAAGTTTATTGTCTCTCAGCTTTTATTACAATAATTTGTAATCTATTTTTTACGGTTATTCCATCTCCTCCTAAGTACCTTCTGAGATATGGTAAAGTAATAGAAGGAGTTGGAATTCGGTGGTAGTTTGAGTGAGGTACCCCACCTAATTTTATATGAAAAGTTGATTTCTTTAATAATATTATAGGATATATTATTTTTAATACAATTTTTTATTATTTTTTACATTAAAGCCAGTCTTTAGGATACTCTGGAGTATCTCTAGGGCTGACAACTTCCTCCTTGCTGACAAGGTTGTATAACCTTGTTGGCCAGGAGAAACTCCTCCTGGCCGACGAAGTTATACAACCCCGTTGGCCAGGAGGAAGTCCTCCCGGCCGATGAGGTTGTATAACCTCATTGGCCAGGAGGAAGTCCTCCCGGCCGATGAGGTTGTATAACCTCATCGGCCAGGAGGAAGTCCTCCCGGCTGGCAAGGTTATACAACCTCGTTGGCCAGGAGGACTTCCTCCTGGCCGGCCAACAACCGTTCCCACACGCCAACAATTGGCGTGTGGGGACGTGCTCACGTCACCAAACCAGTCCACCGGTTTGATGAGGTGAGCATGTCCCACACGCCAAACAATTGGCGTGTGGGACCTGCACACCAATTTGTTTTGGCGTGCGGGGCCTACATGCCAAAAAAAAAGGGCGTTGCGGAACTACTCAAAGGACAGAATAGAGCTTGGAAGGGATATGTATAACTACACTAGTACTAATGTAGGTTATGACAAAGGTGCTGATATAAGAGCTGCCTTCCTGACTAATGCTAAGGGGATGAGTGTAACACTAAGAATAAAATAAAAGGTGTGGCTAATTTATATCTACTCTTAGAAGACTAATACTAATGTGCTTGTTTACCACACACACCAGGTGAGAGGGATGGATAAGGGGGGATGAGATGTATAACGTATATGTAATATAAGTATAATAAGAGGCAAGGGTTTGTAGCTTTGGAGTCAAGGTGGGTCAAGAAAGAGAGAGGGGCAATCTTCTTATATTGAATCTAAACTGATATTTATATTGATATATTTATAGGTTGATGGTGACTTCTACTATGTATGTATACTAGTTTATGGGATCTGTAATGCTGGTATATGTTGGGGGGATATTTAGTAAGTCAGGGGTCCATAAGGGAACAAGGGGGAGGAACAGGTGTCCTTATATATCTGAGACAAGAGAGGAGCCATCAGGCTAGAGGAAGGAAACAACAAGGCTATGTCATGTAGCTGGTGGGAAAAGGAAGAACATGATAGATCAGTAGAAGAGAAAGTGACATATATGAAATAGTCATGACAGTGACAGATGAGTAGTGGGAAGGTGGAGTTTATGTACAGTAGATATGATGTAAGATGTTACTGAATAAAGCCTAGTCATGTGCAGTGTATGTTATGTAGTGTCTATGTAGTGTCTATGTAGTTTATATAATATGTATTTATGTATAATGTTCTGAAATATATCTACTTATAATATGTACTTATTGTATTCTATAACTTGCTTAATACTGTAACTTGCTGGGTTATTCTGTGTTTGCCTGTAACTCTTGAACCATGAGGAATTTGAAGGTGGTTGAAGTGAGTGACTAGGGTTAAAATGAGGTGTAGAATCTGATTATGAAATAATAATGAATATGTGTAAATATGTGTAAGTATTTGAGATTTTAAGTGGTATGGTAATGAAGTATGGTATCCTCCTTATATTGTCTGACCCAGACAATGATACTGCCAGCATAATTTAGGATGAAGTCATCCTATAAGTGATTTAAACTTGGTTGAAATTTATTAAAAGTATGGTCAACCTATTTTAATGTTTTCATCCTAGTGGGATGAATAGGATGCTGGTACGCACAATCCTCCCTCTAACTTATTGTCTGACCCCAACGACAATGCAGCCAGAGAAAAAGGCTGGAAAGAAAAAAAGTGATCCATGGAAGTCCAGAGTATTCCTGTCCAAGGTCCAAGTAATCCAATCCAGTATAAGTCCAATCCAGTGTCCAGTATAAGCCAATTCAGTATAATTTGATCCAAAGTCCAGTGTCCATAGTATTCAGTATCCATGTATCCATTATCCATTGTATTAATCTTCTTGTAAAATATATATTATAGTCTTTAAATTGGTTGAAATTCCTTCTAGTATGCCATCTTGCTGAATATGTTCTTCATGTAATAGTTTCTTTGAAATATTTAATTTAATTATAATCTAGGTTCATTATTTATTAGACTCAAATACTAAGCCTTCATTTGACTTGTACCTCTAATAAATTTTCCCTCTAGCAATCTTACTTTTATTTATTTAATCTTGAAATCCTTGGAAACTAATAGATGCTTACTGATAATTCTTGAGATGGTGATGTAGTGGGAAAATTAATTCTTCTTAGTCTGGTTTTATATATCTTATAATCTGAGTAATACTTTGGCCTCTGGGTGTTGGTGCTGATTTGACTATGTCCTTTGGGGTATGGTAAAGTATCCTGGTGTTGGTTGTAAGTGGTTTCTGATTTTGGTTGGATGCAATTTTAGATGGGTGAATGGTTGAAACTGAGAGGATGCTTGATTGTTCTTCATGGGTTGAAATAAGTATATAAGATATATGTAGAATGAAAGGGAGCCTCTTTGTGATGTGATGTTGATGGGTGGAATGAGTAGAAAATATGTTGAGTTTGTGATGAGCTGATGCTGGGTGGAATGAGTAGAAAATATGTTGAGTTTGTGATGAGCTGATGATGAGGTGGAGTGAGTAGAAAATATGTAGAATGTGTGCTTTGAATGATGAGGTGGAATGAGTAATCTGTTGAGAGGAGGGAAGAAAAAAAACAAAAAAATCCTGGTGATTTTCCATTTGGCAGTCAAGTGCTCCTCCCCCAACTTATTGTCTGTCCCCAGACAATGGAGGGAAAAAGAAGAAGAAAAATATTTTGAATAGATTCTAATTTTTTTTACATATATGAATTCTTGGGAGTTTTTTTTTTTTTTTTTTATTTATTTTCCTTTCTCTTTTTTTTTATTATTTTTTTTATGTTGATATTCTATTGATTTATTTTGATATTTATATTTTTATTTATTTATTTATTTATTTTTATTTTTATTTTATTTATCCATTTTTTTTATATTTTACTTATATGTATTGATTTTATTTTATTTGTTATTTTATTTTACTTCATTTTTTTTATTTTATATGTATTTGGTATTTGGACAAAAAGAAAAATTTACGCTGATAGAAACGCGTTCCCGGGTCGTACACCGGCGTCGAAACGTGCGGAGTTCGGAGTAAAAAATTGGCGTGTATGTAAATTCGGAGTCCGGGGTATGAGAAATCTCTCCGAGCCGCGGTGAATCCGGTGTCAAAAAAAAATATGTAAAAAAGGAAAATACGCTCGTGACGACGTTCAAGTAATAAAAAAAAGAAATAAGAGTAAAGGCCGTTCCCTGGATTCGTACACCGGCGTCGAAGAAGGATGTGACAGTTAAGGTAAAAAAAAAAAATAGGAATCGTTTCCGGATCGTACACCAGCGTCGAAAAAGGATGGATGGGAATTGTTTGTCAATCTGGGTCGTTCACCAGCGTCGGATATCGTATTATTTAAACCGTTCGCTTGTTCTTCTCTCTCTCTCTTTTTTATCATTCTCTCTATTTCTTTTATAATCTTTACTGCTAAGTCCTCCTCCAACCCGGCCGATGTCGGTCGCGTCTTCTGCACCCTTTCCAGACGATCGTTCGAAACCTAACACGTCCTTTAGTTCTTTCGTTTGCGACAACTGGTATCTCCTTGCTGCTCCTCGTTATATCAGATTTTTGATGAAGTGTCCCCTCGCTGGTTAATCTTTCAAAACTAAGACTTGCTAGATAGTGTAGGGAGTAAAAAAGAGAAGAGAAGAAGGTAAAAAAAAGAAGATACTTCTTTTGCGATGAAGAAAACTGGGAAATAAGTGGAGTCTGGATATGGTAAATTTTGAACAGGGGTCTAGCTATTATTTGTAAGTAAGGTATGTTGATTTTAAGAAATTCTTCATTTGCCTGGATCTGGAATACTAATAACAGAAGAAAGAGCACTAATTGGTAAAAATAATGTTTGAATTCCAAATTTCCAGTGCCATGCTTCCAGTTGGTATTTGAGAGACAGGTATAGAAATATTTAGACACTCCTTGCTGAAAAGCTTTTGTCCCCTCCCCAAGCTGAGCTGATGTCTCCAGAATCTGACAAAAATAAGAGTGCTTGATTTCTAATCCAGGGTAGGGCTTGATCCAGTATTTGTTTTCATCAAGGAGGGTAGTTTCCCATTTTTGATTGCTTGGAAGGATAATTGGGACCAGGTTAGTCTGTCCAGATGAGTTTTTAATTGATAGTGATTCTCCTCCAGTTCCATTGTAATTGATATTGGCTGATAAATCCATTAAGAAGGGTTTTCCAAGGATGAGTTGAGCAGGTCCTTTGGCTACCCAGAAGTGGACTTTCCTAGAAATCTTGCCAATGGTGACTTCAACCCCTTCAGCAATTCCTGGTATTTCAGTATGATGGCCTCCTATCCCTTTGAGCTCCATGGCTCTTTCAGTAATTATCAATCCTAATTGGTAAGCCAGTCCTTCAGGTATAATGTTAACCATTGATCCAGTATCCAGCAGGGCCTGATTAGTTTGTCCATTAATTCCCAGGTTTACATATCCAAGGGGGCAAGAGTAGTGAGTAGTGTGCTTCTTTTCTTCTTCCTCTTCTTCTTCTGCCTCCATTTCTCCATTATTTGCTGATCTATTTTCCTCATAAACCAAAAGCATTCTTCTAACCACATCCTCTTCAGCTCCTGGGTAGTCCTTGGCCAAAGTCTTCTCTAGGTAGGTTTTCTTTGATGGTTTTTCCTTGGGTGGAGTGATGGTTTCTTGTGTTTCTGAGTCCTGGAATCTGACATGGGGGTCTGTTGTTGGGTTCTGATTCTGTATCCTGCCTGATGGAACTGGGGTCCTGGCCATATGTAGTAAGTCTTCTGTATCCATGTCCATAATGTTGTCCTTTTCTTTCCTGATTCTTTTGTCTGCCATTTTGGGTTCTTCTGGGTCCTTGGTTCCTCTGGTTCTCTTTCCAAGGTCTGCTTCATAGATGGTGGATTCTTCAGGGGTGATTGCTTCTTCTAGTTGTCCAAAGGAGGATGATACAATGGGTTGGTCCTTGGGGAAAGCCTCTACTACATCTTTGATTGGTCTCCTGGGCTCCCATGGAATCATAGATTTGTCTGGAAGTCTGAAGTCCCTGCCATCCCTGGTTACTGATCCTTTGGTCATATCTTCTTCTAGGGTCCTACATCTGGTCATTCCATGGGTGTTGTCAAAGCAATAGTAACACTTTAGAGTATAAGTCCTTGGAGCTGAATTAAATCCTGGGGCAGGTCCAACTAGGTGAGGTGGGGCTGATCTTCCAGCAGTGAGGGCTGCAAGCTGCTTGGTGATGACTTCCAATTGTTTTTCTGTAGAGCTGGGACCAGAAGTAGTGGTAGGTTTGATATAGGGAGCTGGTCTACTGGAGGGTGAAGGTGAATTATCCATATTTCCAGAGGGTTCTTGTCTCCAAAGTTTTCTTCTGTCCATGACTGATGTTGATTGAACTTCCCTGTGGATGTAGGTGACTAGGGTATTGGTATCTGGAAGTATGTCTCCTCCATCCTTAGAGGCAAGCATCTTGTTGTCCCTGATGAGCTCTCTGGTTACTGCTGACTCCAATTCTGGGCTGAGGGCTTCTAGGAAAAGTTCTCTAAATTCTTCAAGGTTAGTACTGTACCCCATTCTTACCAAGTAGTGAGTGATTGCTTCAAATTTGGTCCTAAAGGTCTTGAAGGCTTCCAAAGTCTTGAGTCCTCCAGTCTGTATGGCAGTGTTAACCAGATTTTTCAGGTCCTGTCTAGTGTATTTGACCAAGGGGAGAGAGGACCCAAATCTGTTGAGTAGCTGTTTCTTCAGGGTTTCCCAGTCTAAGTCCTCATGGCCTGTCATTTCTTCCACTTCATCCTTAAGATCCATTCCTCTGATAAAAGATATAATCTGTCTAGCCAAGTCCTGAGCAGAAGCACCATCAGCTGATCCTGCATTCTCATACCTCTTAATAAACTTTTCCACAGGCATATTGGTTCCATCAAAGAATAGATCCTTATCCAGGGGCTTGATCTTGATTGTCTTGTTGGATGGTCCTGTGTACTTGGGCATGACTGGTTCTCTTTCCAAAAAGTGAGTGACTGGTGTTTCTGAATGGTGTTGAGAGGGTACTGGAGACTGGGGGTATTGTTCATGCGGGTCTTCTGAAGTGTCTGCTGATTGGTTGTTGTCCCTGTATCTTGCAGTATTAGGGATTTTTCCAATGTTGATCCTGGAAGGCCTGGCTGGATTGGGGTTAAAGGTCTGTCCTACATTGGTATTGATTGGTTGGCTGACTGGAGGGTAGATACTGGGGGCTGAGTAGAATCCTGGAAATCCTTGTTGAGACATGGCTGGTAAGAGGTAGGTTGATAGATGGAAGTGGTATAGGTATGTAGATGTTGAGTGTATGTATTAAGAGTGTATTAATGTATGGGTAGTGAATGTGGATGTGTATAAGTCCTTTAAAAAGTTTATGAAGATATAAGTTGACTAATGTATATGTAGTTTTATGTTTGTAGATGTTGAAGATATGGAGAAGAGAGAAGAGAGAGGTGAGGTAGTGAAGAAGCTGATAGTATAGTGTTACTAGGACTAAAGATATCTGAAGAAGTCAGGCCACTGTTGGGACACCACTTGTGGAGCCACTGTTGGGACACCACTTGTGGAACTACTCAAAGGACAGAATAGAGCTTGGAAGGGATATGTATAACTACACTAGTACTAATGTAGGTTATGAAAAAGGTGCTGATATAAGAGCTGCCTTCCTGACTAATGCTAAGGGGATGAGTGTAACACTAAGAATAAAATAAAAGGTGTGGCTAATTTATATCTACTCTTAGAAGACTAATACTAATGTGCTTGTTTACCACACACACCAGGTGAGAGGGATGGATAAGGGGGGATGAGATGTATAAAGTATATGTAATATAAGTATAATAAGAGGCAAGGGTTTGTAGCTTTGGAGTCAAGGTGGGTCAAGAAAGAGAGAGGGGCAATCTTCTTATATTGAATCTAAACTGATATTTATATTGATATATTTATAGGTTGATGGTGACTTCTACTATGTATGTATACTAGTTTATGGGATCTGTAATGCTGGTATATGTTGGGGGGATATTTAGTAAGTCAGGGGTCCATAAGGGAACAAGGGGGAGGAACAGGTGTCCTTATATATCTGAGACAAGAGAGGAGCCATCAGGCTAGAGGAAGGAAACAACAAGGCTATGTCATGTAGCTGGTGGGAAAAGGAAGAACATGATAGATCAGTAGAAGAGAAAGTGACATATATGAAATAGTCATGACAGTGACAGATGAGTAGTGGGAAGGTGGAGTTTATGTACAGTAGATATGATGTAAGATGTTACTGAATAAAGCCTAGTCATGTGCAGTGTATGTTATGTAGTGTCTATGTAGTGTCTATGTAGTTTATATAATATGTATTTATGTATAATGTTCTGAAATATATCTACTTATAATATGTACTTATTGTATTCTATAACTTGCTTAATACTGTAACTTGCTGGGTTATTCTGTGTTTGCCTGTAACTCTTGAACCATGAGGAATTTGAAGGTGGTTGTAGTGAGTGACTAGGGTTAAAATGAGGTGTAGAACCTGATTATGAAATAATAATGATGAATATGTGTAAGGTTTGGGTTTTATATGTATATATATGTAAGTATTTGAGGTTTATAAGTGATAAATAATTTATTAAAAGTATGGTAATGAAGTGGAATGGATCACCACAGCGTGTGAGACCCGCACGCCAAAAATTGGCGTGCGCTCCCACACACAAATTTTATTAGCGTGTAGACACTGCATGCCAAAAAAAATTGGTGTGTAGGCCCCGCACGCCAAAAAAAATAGGCGTGCGGGTTGGCGTTGGCGTGCGCGCTTGGCGTGCGTTTATCAACGCCCGGAAAAGAGAAATCTAAGTTAGTATGTCTAGGAGTATGAAATATTGTGGGAAACAAGGGATTAATTTAAAAATAGTTGGATAAATCGACCTATTCTAGGTGGTGATCCTTGAAACAGGAATGCTGTGGACAGCATTAATTTGGGGGAGGATGTGGTATTCCAAAACCTGTTTCAAGTATCATGCAGGATTATATTCTTTCATTATCTTTCAGAAGCTAAAATAGTAGCAATATAAGTGCATAATTGAAATCTAGGGTAAATTTAATCTATAAGTCACCCATTCATGTAAGGGTTTGCACGGCTAAATCAAAAGATATACAGTTGAAAAGAATTATAGTGAATGATAAGTACATAGTATATATATAGAAGTAGTATATAGTTTAGTGTCTGGTCACAAGACGCAGCACATGCTCTGTGGCACAGCCTAAGTACATAACCTCACCCGCAGAAATAGCTCACTTTATGCACTCCATGCATAAAGGCAGTGTAAAACAAGAAACATCACCAGCAGAAATAGCTCACTTTATGCACTCCCTGCATGAAGCAGTGCAGGATTAGAAAACGTCACCAGCAGAAATAGCTCACTTTATGCACTCCATGCATGAAGGAAGCGTAGAAGAAGAGACCCCACCAGCATAAATACCTCAATCAGACATCCCACCAGCAAAAATCCCTCACATTTTACTATATAAAGGGGAAGTTTTTCCCTCCCAGAAAGAAAATCATCCCAGTTTGATCCCAGTCCCCACCATCCAGCTAGCAAACTAAATAAAATTACCCATCCATATAATAGTGTGATCTTAATCAGGTGACCCACAACAGAATCTTTCATATCAGTTTAAAATACACAAAAGAAACAAAAAGGAAAATTGTGCTCTTTTAGCTAAAGGTTAAGGAAGAGGGTACAACACTTTGAATATTTCACATTGTACCAAAAACATCCTTTTACTCATTTCCTCAGACTACATCTAAAAAGAAATAAATACATAAATAAATCATAAACATATAAATACTTGTTCCTCATCAATTCCAAAAAGCTTGTATTCCATTTACCAGAACTTTCTGTAACAATCCATCCACTATCTACTTCCCGGATCCCTTCATCAAGCTCATTCCTGATTATTTGTACGTTTAAATTAGATCTTTGCCTGATAAGAGATTACTACATAAATAGTTCTCTTAAAGAAAACAAAAATAAATTTATCAGCCACAACAATAAATAAAATTTTTGTGTTAACTCTTGTAGTAAATAGAGGGGCAGGTCTTTCAAACCACCCTTAACAGTTGTAATAAATTCATACATACCTGAAATACTATAACTGCTATTTCCCCCTCACAGAACTACCCCCGTCCCAAAAGGAGTTCTCACAACGCCCACGCCCAACGCACGCCTTTAAAAAAAGGGTGTGCAGCCCGCACACCTTTTTTTATGGGTGTGCAGGCTGCTCAGTTTTGGGCCTCAGAACGCCCAGTTTTGGGCCTCAGCACACCCAGAGATGGGCGTGCAAGCTGCATGCCTTTCTACAGGCGTGCGACAGGTACTCTTCAAGGCATCTGCTCGAGTCGTGGCTGGAGAACGGTGACGCTTGGGGCTTCTCCAATCACGGGCAGGGCTGGAGCCATTCAACCATCCAAAAATGGCTTGACATCTCCAATGAGCTCACCAAGGCTTTGTATTTCTGCGTTCATTGCGGCTGCGGCCAGCCTGCAAGAGGAACTGAAGAAATGTCCATCAAGATTGTCAATACTCCAGAAGGTGTTCGGAATATCTTTTGGCGCACTGGGGTATTTATGATTCAGACCACTTATCACAAGGGCCAATCAATGACAGGACGGGGAAAGAACAGAGTGGTGTTTCTCCCTGGATTGCTTTCTCAGCACTTGCATCACTACTTGGCTTTCATCCGCCCAACCCAAATGTAAGCTTGATCAGGATTATATAATACACAAACCATTTGACTGATATGTTTGTTTTTCAGAACCCTGTTACAGCTCTTGGGTCAGGAGGAGCACTTTGAGACCTTGCTCACTCATCTCTGGGTTGATACCACCACTGGCTTAATGACCACTCCTCGTTTGACCTCTGTGCTCCACCAAATCTTCCTCAAGAACAAGGTCGCTCCACTGGGAATAGCCACTTGGAGACATGTCTGTGTGGCCATTTGTGATCAGTGGCTCAAAGAACATCCTAGAATAGACCTGGGGGAAGATGACGAGGATGATGAAACCCCAAATCATGTGCTGGATATTCAACGCAATCATTCCAGCCGAACTGCCAATCACATCTACACAGGCACCACTGGACACAGTATGGATCGACAGGCCGAAGGACGATTTCGAGAAGCTTCAAACTTGTGGCAAGATTTCTGGGAGGTAAGCATAATCTGCAGTTAGACTTATTGTGTTATAAATGTTGAAATTTGACTTATAGATACACTGGGATTATAGTCACACATCACTTGAACATCCCATGGATCCAATGGTCAATCTCTCTCCTGATCAAGTGGCCATGCAAGCTCTACAAACATTTACCCGCAACCCCTCACCATCTTGGAAATCTCCCTTTCAACAAAGCTGGATCTCTGCAGTCTTGGAAGGCAAAGAGGATCTTCTTGTAGTGGCCAAAACTGGAGGAGGGAAATCCTTTGCTTACTTACTACCGCCCTTGGTTGAACCTAATCATATCACAGTGGTCATTCAGCCCCTCAAGGCTCTTGGCCAGGAAACTATGGGAATCCTGGCCAACCATCATATCTAGGCATACTATGTGGATAGCACACAAGATATACAAATACCCTTCAAGACTCAAGTGGTTGTAGCTTCAGTTGAGGCAGCATCTCAGATTGCGTTCTTTACGGCTATCCGCATGCTCAATCCCAAACGATTCATCATTGACGAGGCCCATCAATATCTGGATGATGTAACCTATCGGCACTACATGGCTGGCGTGGCTCGGCTCAGGGAAATCACTGGCCAGTTTGTCTTTATGACTGGATCATTTCCTCCTGCAAAGCACAATCATCTACTGCGGGACATATTCAATCTGGTGCAAGTCAAGACCTTCCGGGAATCAACTGTCCGGCCTGAACTCCAATGGCAAGTGCTGGATAAACAGATGAAATATTTAGCGGGACTATCTCCACTGGTGCGGATGGAATGGGAACAAGGCTGCACAGAAGACAAATCTCGGGCAATGGTCTTTATTCAACACAAGGATCTGGTTGAGGGCTTTTATAACCAGTTGCAAAGACAGAAACTGCCCTGTGCATTTTTCCATGCTTCTCTGGATACAGATGAAGCCAAGGTGCAAGCCAACAAGTGGAGTCAAACAAGCCGATGCATCATGGTAGCAACATGTGCATTTGGAACAGGCATCAACTATGCTCACGTACGGCGGGTGGTGATTGTTGGTGTTCCCAACCTTGACAACATCAACCAAGTGTTTCAAGAAGCTGGACGGGCAGGACGAGACGGCCAACCAGCTAAAATCATCTTGATCTCCCAGGAACAGAGCCAGCATACACCAGACAGCTTGACCAAAGAGCTATTGAATCGTGGATCATGTCCAATCCGAACACTCTCCAGTGTTCTGGATGAAACACCGTCTTCTTGCTTAACACTTGGCTCAGTGGCCAAGTGTGCAGCTTGCTCATCCATTGTGGGATCTCATACTGGGTTGGCAAGGGTAGCATCAGGACCAATGAGGACGCCAGAAACCCATGGTTCAAGGAGTGTTAGTTTCAACAACAGAATTGCCATGCCAACACCACCAGAAGAACCAGTGGGGCTCAACCGGCGACATGTGGAGACGGGGCACTTGGATGAAAAACGGCTGGCTTGTGCAATTGTGGAAATGATTGAAAAATACAAGGACTGCTGTGGATGGTGCTTGGGGGCTAGGCGGGAGAGGCTTGAACACATTCCCAACTTTTGTGATAGTGGGCTCAAGGGAAGGTGCTATGCTTGCAAATCCAGTTGAGTTATTTCTGTTTATTCAGTGGAAGATGAATGATAGCTAATGTTGATTGGTTGGGCATGTTTAGCACAACATCTAGGGAGCCAGTGCAAAGTGCCACGGTTATCCAAGATTATTGAAAAAACATTTACACGGAACATATGCTTCAGATGTGGATTAAGCAGTGGGGGATGGGAACTATTTGTATTCCACAAAACGTGCGGCCAGCCATGTACATCGGGAATGGACAAGACAGTTGAAGAATTCTGTTGGTATGTTTTTTACAACTGCAAAGACTTGCTGAGTCCATATGTTCCAAACCATTTAAGCATTGATGCAGAAGGATTTGCTAAGTGGATGGGAGGCAAAGCCACATCATTTAGGCGTGTGGTCGCATGCCCCATCCAGAAAAGGGCGTGCAATCAACACACCCTTCCCTGTGTGTAAATGCAGGGGCGTTGTGGAAATAAAGGCGACCTCGGTGACAGAAATGGTAGGTTGCCCTTCTTCCTGGTTGGTTCCGGTGGTTCTTTGATTTCCTCTGCGGGATAAACACTGTCAGCGGATAGTCAACTGGTTTCCCTGCAACACCTTATACTCAGCAAGGGGACCGTTCCTCTTGCGTTCGTCGTCCTGATGTTGCCCTACACAGTTACGCTTGTCCACACACGCTGAATAATCGCCGAGAGAGCTTTAAACAATGAGATTTTCTTATATGCGCTGTAGTTGATAGCTATCTACTCCAATGATAAGATAAAATAAGAACCGCAGCCCTGGTACAACCCTCTATTTATACAACAGTCCCCCCCAATCATGTCCCACATTCCCCGGTACTGTCCCTGGAGCCCTACTTGCCTGTCTCCTCAATCCCGCATCACACCGCAGCCTGTCCCCGACTACTATACCCCGGTGACCCCCGCAGCCGTCTGTCGCTCCCCTGCACACGACTCCGCTTCTTCTGCCCCCGCTCCGCTTGCGGCCTGGCGCCCCGAACCCCGTGGTTCCGCCCGGTCCATTACGTCGTGCATACTGAAGCGGCCTTCGTCCGCTCGCTCGATCGCCCGCGCCAACTATAGAATGTCACATGCTGCGCCCCGTGCTTTTCCCCGGCGGAATGTCCGATGAAATTTGGTAAGTACCCCCTTACCTCAGCCTCAGCCTGCCGCTGAGCCCCCGGCTGCGGGCTCAGCTTCAGTGCTGCACCCCTGGTATATAAGTTCTCCCACAGCGTGCCCCCACCTATGTACATAGAAAGGGTGTGCAAACCACACACCCTTTCTATGTACATAGGTGGGGGCACACCCCTACCTATACACATAGAAGGGTGTTGTGGTGTGCTAAATGTGTACAAGTATCAAAAGTACATGAAAGCATAGTTTTATATCAATAAGGAGGGATACTACTAGTTTTTTCATGGACAAATTGGATTCTACCGGTTATTTAACCCATAGTCACTCCCTGAAACCACAGGGCCAGCAGCACTTAGACAAAACTTGTTAGAGTAAAAACCAGTTTTGTTAAAAGTATAAGAATGTATAGTCACATGTAGAGACACGCGTATAGTCACATGATTCAGCACATGCTTGTTCTAGGACTCACCAGCTAAAATGCCTCAGAAAGAAAATCATGCCAGTTTTTGGGAAGTAATTCTATTTTGTAGTTGCACAAAAACACATAGCATCCAGTAGTGATCTCAATCAAGGTTGCCCCTTTTTGGTGTGCTCTTAAAAAGCAAAGGTGTTATCATCACATTGCTCTCTTAGCTGAAGGTTAAGAAAGAAGGCAATAAAACTTGAATAGTTCACATTGATTCATCATCCCTCCCAGAACATACATATCTTTGCTTTGCTAACAAATATCTGATCTAAGCCTGATCAAGAGATTGCTACATATAGTTTCCTCTATCATAAGTTTACGCCACAACAATAAATAAATTTTGTTGTAAGAATTCTGTGTAGTATAATAGAGGGGCAGGTCTTTCAAACCACCCGTAACAGTAGAATTACTTAGTTGGAATATCCTATTGTTATTTCCCCCCACATAACTGCCATCTGTCCCAAAGGAGTTCTCACAGCATGCCAATCTATGTATATAGTTTAGGGGTGTGGGTGCCCCCACCTATATACATAGAATTGGTGTGCGGCTTGATTGTTATAAAAACTACTGATAACAACTAGAAAATGCTTAAAAATGGTGAATCTACACCTGAATTACATTCCTTTACCCATATGTAATGTGTAATAATTATCTTACACATAACACTCCAAAACATCATACAATGTACCATACCTCTGTGTATCATTATACTCCATTTCGTTGTCATGAAATCTGATAAAAAGTTAATTGTATAATCCGTATTTGTTTCCAATGTCTAGAGTGTATGTATATATCTTCCGAAATAAATTCTGTTTCCAGTGATTTTGAAAATAAACTGTTTGTCAATTAAGTTTCATCCCTCTAGACAGTGTTCCATAAATTTCTACATGGAAATCCATACACGCCAAAAAAAAAAACGCCAATTTTATTTGGCGCGTCCAAAAATATGGCGTGTGAAACGTAATCGAATGGGAGGGCCCATTCGATTACGTGAGCGGGCCGGCTGACGAGGTTATACAACCTTGTGACTTTAGAAATACGAGGTTATACAACCTCGTCGGCCAGGAGGAAGTCCCTGAAAAGGATCGAGGTTACACAAAGGAGGAAACAAGCCGGGAGGACTTCCTCCCGGCTGACGAGGTTATACAACCTTGTTTTGAGGCTGTATAACCTCGTCGGCTAGGAGGAACTGTTTGTCCTCAGAGGTTTAAGCCTCGTCCAAACCCCTCAAAGTCCTGTTATTCGTAGGAACAAGGTTGTATAACCTTGTAAAGGTTATTTGGAGACGAGGTTGTATCTCTAAAAATTCGTCAGCTCGAATGGGGATTTTTTTGTGGGAAAAACACCAAGCGTGCTATTGTTTGGCAACAACAAACACGAAGACAAAAAAATGTGCCATTTTTTTGGACAATGAAAAGTGTCCTAAATTTGCTACAACCTCTGGAAGTATATTAAACAATTTTGAAATGTTGAAAAAAAATCAAAATCAGCCGGCAAAAAAATAATTAAAAAACCGGGTGTAAAAGCGGAAAACCTGGTGTGCTGCGCAGCAAATTTGATGTTGCCACTGCGTAAAACCAGGTGTAAACGCGGAAAAACTGGGTTTCTTTATTACTGCCCTAAAAATAATACAAAACAAACTAATAATTTAATCAGGTAATCAGGGCCCATTAGGCCCTGTATTGACACTGGGACAAGCCCCAAAGGGCCTAGTAAAGGGGCCGACAGGGCCCACTTTGACTGGCCAAAAGGAGCCAACTGTAGGGAGCCTCATTCCAGCTGTCAATCCTTGAAAAGGGCCCCCTAGGCCCCTTTTGGCGCTTCCCAGCCGCCCAAGGTTGGCATGTTGGGCCTAAAGGGCCACGTGATATCTCCACATAGGCATCCAAGGGTCCCATTCCCCTCATCCTAGCCCTGGACGGGCACACCAGCACTTGATGGTCTTCCACTCAGATCCAATCAACCTCTCCACCTCTTCATTATCATTATTTTCATGCCAGCTGATTATTTCTTTTTGTTCCTCTGAACACACAGATATCAGCAAGTATTCTTTGCGTCAACTTTTATTACCCTCCAGCAGTGTAAGTGCATGCCTATCAAATTGGATAAAAAACAAAATTACTCACCCCGCCTGTTATTTACAGCAGAAAATGTCTCAGCCAGGCCAAAACCCCTCCTACTACCACATATCTCCCAACCCATATGGCATCCACAATCAGCCACACCCCAAATACCCTAATGCAATAATGCATGCCAGTGGTCAACCTATTGACACCCAGTCATACTTGGTGAGCCAATCATGGCAAGTACAGCGGGACTTGATGTGCCGTTTGAATTTCTTGATGCTGTTCACAACACTGCCAGCATAATTGCCTAGGTTGAGTTCATCCCAGTTGAACTAGGATGCAAAAAACCAATTTAAAGTAGGTTGACCTCAACCAATGAAATATAAAACCAAGGGGAGTCCCTTGGATTTATATTTCATCAGGTGATTTCAACCAAGTTTAAATTGGTTGAGTGCATCCCAGTTTAACTGGGATGAATTCATCCTAGGCAATTATGCTGGCAGTGCAAGAGCCCTTGCTTCGGATTTCTTGATCCCGTGATCTTCAAGTTCTTCTGCTGTAAAGGCGTCAAATTGATCATAGTGGCAAATGCCAAGATCTTGATAAGCAGAGTTTACAAGAGGGAAGTTGGGGTTAATGTGAATGTAGGCCAGGTAATCCACGAGCTCAATATGTTCATCCAATGGGACTGGCAAAGATGAAACAGGGGGGGGGGGCAGGGCCAGGAGCAAAGACTGGGAGACCTGATGATGTACTCACAAGATGCGGAATAGCCGGATGATAATAGGCTGGTGGGGACCCATAGAAAACATACCCGTAATTGGGCGGATAACTCATTTGATGAGGCATCTGCAGGGCCCGGGGAAGGTGTGTCTGTCATATTGGACTCAATATGAGGCTCAGGTCAAATAGGGCTTGATTGATTTGCTGCTCCATCTGCGTCAGGTGTGCCTAGGGGAGAAGCATGATCCTTTTGTGTTTGAGGTATAAACGCCGGCCCCGGAGGGGGTTGAAGAACTGTGACATGATTTGGGTTGGCAATCTAGAATTGCAACCATGACATTGATTGAGCATAAGTACTAAATGGGATGTCATTATAGAAGGGGACTTACCATTCCTTTGTTCCAGACCATCAGCTTGGTAATGGAGAGCAATACATACTTTGTTGGATTATTAGGATCCACAAAGCATGGTTTCTTGTGGGTCCCAGTGAGTTAGTTGCGTGGTTTTTGAGTTGCCTTGAGTATGTTGATGTTATCAAACAAGGCCACGGACATTGACCCACCCTTGGAAGGTATGGGGGGGTCATCAAAGGTTGCACTTGAATTGGTCTTCTTCTTCAGTTGAGCCAGTGCTGCAGCTTGCTGGGGATTCATCATAAAGGAAAGATGTGGTCAAGATCAGCCATGCACAAGCTGAACTATGATTAATGGAGACGTTAGACTGACCTCAGCAACCAACTTGGGATTTTTTTTGCTCCACAGTAAATCAACATTGGTGAGGCCCAGCCTCTTTGCACTCCTCAAGAAATACCACAAAAGTGCCGACACCATTGATATACTGGTTGTCTTTAGCTTGAAAGTCAACACTGTGCGGAATTGCAACATGCCAGCATATGACATCAAGCTCTTCTTTCTCTCTTGTGCGGTTGGCTAGCCCATCTGTCTTGTACTTATCTATGGCTTGGAAGCAGGCTTCCTTGAAATCAAGGAGTTTTTTGTTGGTGAGATCCCAATGGAAATGGCACCAAGTTGACATGTGAGACTTAAATTGAGTGAATTTTGAGCCAACTGAGGCAGTTGTGCCTTTTTGCTTGTGGGATACTCAATTGTTAAACTGTTGGTATACAAGAGAGTGTAAATAAAGGAGGTGATTAACAGAAATCATCCTCTTGCCTGCCTTGTTTTTGTGTACATCATCAGCAGCTTTCTTCTTGATCCGCTTTGATGGAGCCGGGGTTGGTTGAGGTGACACTGAACAAGGAGCTGTATTAACCAAAGGAGCCTCACTGGCCCAATCATTTGCATGGCTGGCAAGGGCGTTGATAAACGCACCCCAACGCCAACCCCAACGCCAATTTCTTTTGGCCTGCGGGGCCAACACGCCATTTTTTTTTGGCGTGTAGGGTCTACACGCCAAAAAAAAGGGCGTGTGAGACCCACACGCCAAAAATGGTGTGTGGTTCCCACACGCCATTTTTTTTTGGCGTGTGGGCCCCGCACGGCAAATAAAATTGGCGTGTGGGCCCTGCACGCCAATTGTTTGGCGTGTGGGCCCCGCACGCCAATTGTTTGGCGTGCGGGTCCCCCCTTGCTCACATAATCGCATGGGAGGGACCATTTGATTACGTGAGCGGGGCCCCTCCCGGCACGAGGCTGTATAGCCTCGTCGGCCAGGAGGACTTCCTCCTGGCTGACGAGGTTGTATAACCTCGTCAGAAGTCCTCCTGGCCGACGAGGTTGTATAACTTTGTTGGCCGGGAGGAAGTCCTCCTGGCCAACGAGGTTATACAAACTCATCAGCCAGGAGGAAGTCCTCCTGGCTGACGAGGTTGTATAACCTCTTTTGCCAGGAGGAACTCCTCCTGGCTGACAAGGTTGTATAACCTCGTCGGCCAGGAGGACTTCCTCCCGGCCAACAAAGTTATACAACCTCGTCGGCCAGGAGGAAGTCCTCCTGGGTGAAGAGGTTGTATAACTTCGTCGGCCGGGAGGACTTCCTCCCACCTGACAAGGTTGTATAACTTCGTCGGCCGGGAGGACTTCCTCCCACCTGACAAGGTTGTATAACTTTGTCGGCCGGGTGGAAGTCCTCCTGGCTGACAAGGTTTTATAACCTTGTCAGCCAGGAGGAGTTCCTCCCGGCCGACAAAGTTATACAACCTCGTCGGCCGGGAGGAACTCCTCCTGGCCTACCAACAAGGGTTCCCACACGCCCGTTTTTTGGCGTGTGGGGACTTGCTCTTGTAATCAAACCGTTCCACCGGTTCAATTACGTGAGCTATCCCACACGCCAAAAAATTGGCGTGTGGGACCTACACGCCAATTATTTTTGGCGTGCGGGGCCCACACGCCAACAAAAATTGGCGCTTGGGACCCACACGCCAATTGTTTGGCCTGCGCTCCCACATGCCCTTTTTTTTTGGCGTGTAGGCCCTGCACGCCAAAACAAAATGGCGTTTGGGACCCGCACGCCAAAATAAATTGGCGTGCGGGTTGGTGTTGGCGTGCGTCTATCACCACCCATATTGTATTATGATATTATGTTGCTTCATCAATGCAAGGTCTAGCTTTTTCTTCTGCCTGAAAAATCATTTTTTGGAAACATTCTGAACTAGGATGCAATGTAATTGTTTTAGACAATAAAAAGTCTTTTGGCATACTTGGTATCCATCCTCTTTCCAATTCAAATGGTGTAATACCTGTAACTGAGTGTTCACTGGAATTATACGCAAATTCTAAGGCAGGAAGTAGAGAGACCCAATCATGTGTATATCCATCTGATGTTTCAAAGTTCATTCCATAAGCACAGTATCTCCTGATCATATCTTCTAATGTTTGGATCATTCTTTCTGCTCATCCGTCTGTTTGGGGATGATAATCTGTAGAAAATGCTAGTTTAGTTCCCATTATCTCAAATAGATTTTGCCAAAATTCAGATGTGAATTTAGGGTCTCTATCAGTTATAATAGTTTTAGGGAAACCTATGTCACTCACTATGTTGTTCCAGAATATCAAGGCTATGTCCCACGCACTACTTTCTTTTTATCATGGTAAGAATCTGGCTCTTTTAGAGAACCTATTCCATACCACCAAAACAGAATTGAAGTTATCTGTCCCAGCAGATGGAAGAGCAGTAACAAAATCCATATTTACTATTTCCCATCTTCCTTTGGGTTCTTCTATTTTTTGTAGGAGACCAAATGTCTTTCCAGGATCTGTTTGCCTTCTGAAACCTGTCACATGACTCACAATTATGTGATACTTGTTTTCTCCAATCTGGCCACCAAGCCAGACCTTGGACTCTGGTCAAATTTCTATCAGTAGATAAGTGACCAGCTGTGACAGAGTCATGACATTCATTGTCACGCTCTGAGATGCCAAGAACTGATATCCTTCTAGCTACACAAGGTGCAAGGCTCAAAATAATATGTAACAAATTATTTTAGAGGTTTTAATATTTTTTATTAATATTAAAAGATTAGAAATTTAATTGGGAGGGGCCTGCAAGCAGGGGTGTTTTGGGCGCCCTCCAAAGGTTTTCGTGATAATGCACAGAGGGTTTGTAACCTTTTACACTGGGGCCTGCAAGCAGGGGTGTTTAAGTGCCCAGTAAAAAATAGTGGCTAAGAAAGGGCCACAACTCCTAGTGAAACAAGACTTACTGTAGGCTTTAAGAGGAGGAGGGGGGGCTTTCTTATAAACTCGTCGGCTGGTGTGGAAATAATGGCGACCTTGGTGACAGAAATGGTAGGTTGCCCTTCTTCCTGGTTGGTTCCGGTGATTCTTTGATTTCCTCTGCGGGATAAACACTGTCAGCAGATAGTCAACTGGTTTCCCTGCAACACCTTATACTCAGCAAGGGGACCGTTCCTCTTGCGTTCGTCGTCCTGATGTTGCCCTACACAGTTACGCTTGTCCGCACACGCTGAATAATCGCCGAGAGAGCTCTAAACAATGAGATTTTCTTATATGTGCTGTAGTTGATAGCTATCTACTCCGATCATAAGATAAGATAAGATCCGCAGCCCTGGTACAACCCTCTTTTTATACAACAGTCCCCCCCAATCATGTCCCGCATTCCCCGGTACTGTCCCTGGAGCCCTAGTTGCCTGTCTCCTCAATCCCGCATCACACTGCAGCCTGTCCCTGACTACTATACCCCGTTGACCCCCGCAGCCGTCTGTCGCTCCCCTGCGCACGACTCCGCTTCTTCTGCCCCCGCTCCGCTTGCGGCCTGGCGCCCCGAACCCCGTGGTTCCGCCCGGTCCATTACGTCGCACATACTGAAGCGGCCTTCGTCCGCTCGACCGATCACCCGCGCCAACTATAGAATGTCACATGCTGCGCCCCGTGCTTTTCCCCGCGGAATGTCCGATGACATTTGGTAAGTACCCCCTTACCTCAGCCTCAGCCTGCCGCTGAGCCCGCAGCTGCGGGCTCAGCTTCAGTGCTGCACCCCTGGTATATAAGTCCTCCCGGCCAACAAGGTTGTATAACCTCGTCGGCCAGGAGGACTTCCTCCTGGCTGAAGAGGTTGTATAACCTCGTCAGCCGGGAGGAAGTCCTCCCGGCCGACAAGGCTATACAACCTTGTCGGCCAGGAGGACTTCCTCCTGGCTGAAGAGGTTGTATAACCTCGTCAGCTGGTAGGAAGTCCTCCCGGCTGACAAGGTTATACAACTTCGTCAGCCAGGAGGACTTCCTCCTGGCCGATGAGGTTGTATAGCCTCGCCGGCCGGGAGGACTTCCTCCTGGCCGACGAGGTTGTATAACCTCGTCGGCCAGGAGGAAGTCCTCCCAGCCGACAAGGTTATACAACCTCGTCGGCCAGGAGGACTTCCTCCTGGCCAACGAGGTTATACAACCTCCTCAGCCAGGAGGAAGTCCTCCTGGCCAACGAGGTTATACAACCTTGTCGGCCGGGAGGACTTCCTCCTGGCCGACGAGGTTATACAACCTCGTCGGCCAGGAGGAAGTCCTCCTGGCCGACGAGGTTATACAACCTCGTCGGCCGGGAGGACTTCCTCCTGGCCGACGAGGTTATACAACCTCGTCGGCCGGGAGGACTTCCTCCTGGCCGACGAGGTTATACAACCTCGTCGGCCGGGAGGACTTCCTCCTGGCCGACGAGGTTGTATAACCTCGTCAGCCGGGAGGGGCCCCGCTCACGTAATCGAATGGTCCCTCCCATTTGATTATGTGAGCGAGGGGGGACCCGCACGCCAAACAATTGGCGTGCGGGGCCCACATGCCAATTTTATCTGGCGTGCGGGGCCCACACGCCAAAAAACAATGGCATGTGGGAATCACACGCCATTTTTGGCGTGTAGACCCTACACGCCAAAAATAAAATGGCTTGTTGCCCCTGCACGCCAACAAAAGTTGGCGTGCGTTTATCAACGCCCATGAGGATGCCTCCTGCCATCTTGCATGGATTGGCCGCATCGGCAGAGGACAACAATACCACCTCTACCTGGTATCCGCTTCAACTTACCGGCGGTTTCAATGCCTCATGGTGAATATCCCCAACAAAGGGGATGTTTCTGCCTCTTTTTTAATACAATTATCCTCTGAACACACGGAGAGATTGTCTCGTAATCCTGGAAGTTAATTAATTTCAAATGGAGGGGAAACTTGACTAATTTACAGTTGTTGTAGTGCCCCCCCCCCCTAGCCTCAGAACCACTGAGTCAGACTACACTCACATATCTTGGCCCCGCTCAGAAGATGGGGTTGAAGCAGAGTCCACTGATGAAATCAACACCAACCAGGCCGCACTTCTCCCCCTTATCCCTTCAATTGAAGGCAATTCTCTCTCAATTTCTGGTCCACACCCCACCAGCACTCCATGCCGGTGAGGAGCCAATCTCACCATAGCCAAAAGTTTTCTCATTTCACACTTTTCTGAAAATGACAGACACAATTTGTCTGTAATTGCTGAACATTCTTTCTACCACTGGTCTGCTTCCAAAGGAATGTCTCAGAAAGGGCTCACAGAACTAGGATTCCGTGTGGGCCCAGCTTGTTTGATAATATCTGGTTTGGCCAATTTTCTTAAGCAGCTGGGATATTACAATCCTCAAGGCTGACCTCTTACACTTGTAATTTACTTGATATATAAATATTATATGTTTATTTGGTTTCATCCTTCAGCGATGGGTTCCTTCTTCCACAAATACACATATTCATGTTTACCAGATTTTTCATTCATAATGTGGTCCCCCAGTCCTGCTTTTAATGTAGCCAACAAAATACATGTATCAAATTCTTTGCAAAAATCCATTGGCCATAAATTATCTATCTGGCCATCAAATATGTATCTGTCAGCTTGTCTCATGATGATCATATTAATTAGGTGATCATTTAATGTAGGCAAAACACAAATTTATCCAATTCCTTTCTCAATCACACACTATTGGCCATAATTCACCCTCAACTGTATTGACATAACTGGGATGATGAGGTGATATTGTTGCCAAATGGGGTCTGAATTTGGTCTGGTCTAATAATATGGTTGGTGGTAAGGTGATCCATATGGGTAATATGAATGAGGTTGATGCCCCATCAGTGCCATCATTTTGGTGGTAATATGCACCTGACAAACCATAAGGGACAAATGCTGGGTGGTAAGATGTACTTGATGAAGCATGAGGGGATACATTTGAGCTGTAAGGGAGGTGGGAATTGGGGTTGTGGGGTGAGCTTGATGGATATTGATGTGTTTTTTTATGGTTTGATTGATTTGTTTTCTTGTTATGGCCACCATTGTTATTCCATTTGGTCTGACCTGAATATACTGAAAAGGGAAATTCATCTGAGATATATACAAATGTTTGTGATTTTTTTGCATGCTTTTTTTGCTGTCAAGAGGATTCCATTTGGCCATGAGCTATATGTATTTACAAGGGAGTTTCATCTAAGATATAACCAAATTACTATGATTTTTTTGCATTGTTTTATTTAAATTCCAAGAGGTATTGCAATACATCTTGATATTTATATTTCCAAGGTAATTTCACCAAGTTACACTCCACTCAATCTTTCTTGCTGAAATGTCTCAATCAACTGTGGACACTAGTAGAAATTTGTTCAAAGAGATATAATTAAATACAAATGCTTCCTTTTTAATCACTGTGATTACCATCATTTTGTTTGTTCCGCCATTTCTGAAGGCATTCATGTAAAGCTTGCATCATTTTCCCCTCAGGAATCACCTTAGGCCACAAGCCAGATTCATTGTGGTGTTTTTCAGCTTCATGATGTGAAAAAGCATTCAAAAGATAACCATTGCAATTAGTGACATGTGCTGTATGTGATTAAACGTGGATGTGCCCTCATGCCTATTGTTGACAGGAGCAGGTGCTTCCACTGCAGTACACCCTCCTTCAAAACAGTTGTGCTGGACATTGAGGCAACATTTGATTAACTAAGTACGCCATGGAATTACGCAAATATGACACATTTCTGTTCTCTCAGTGAAGTGTATTTTTGGAAACCTTTTGATAGTAGGAATGACTTACACAAACAGGTACAAGAGTTGAGGTGGTCCTTTTTGCCAAGGTAGCCATGTTATTATGGCTGTTTATGCGCCCACACCAACATTCCACACACATCAAATAAGTTTCATTTCCTGGTGACACCTCCCAGATTGATTGCACCCATGCAATTGCATTGGCTCTATTTTACTGCCCATGCTCCTATTTTCATGTCACAAAGTAATCATATCATTATGCTTGGATGCTTATTGCACAATGTAAATCTGAAAGTGCATATTCAATCTTGCAGCTTTTGACTCACCAGATAAAACATCCCCTTATAAATTATTTCCTTGGGATTCAATTTGATTGCTGCCACTTGCCTGATTTTGTGGGTAGGGAATCTGTCCCTCAGGATTTCAGGTATCTGTTCAATATCAGCTTGGTTGACTTTTGGGTTGTGTATGTATGGATATACAATCCTGCCTTTGATCAATGTGAAGTTGTAACCAAATGACTTTTGAATTAGTAAATTTTGATTAAATATATTGGTAACATGTGAAGATTCTTGAAAGTATCCCCTTGATTTAACATCATACAAATATGCACCAGAAAACACTAGCCTCTCTATTTGATACTTAGCAAATGAGTGGGCCAAATCACAGCTTGGTGCTTGTCAATTTGAGTGAATTGATGCTGTGCGCACTATCCCATTGTAGCTCACAAATTTCTCTGTGGCAAACAGGCTAGCAGGCCCAAATTGTCTGATGGATTGGGGTAGGTGTAGAATCATATTGACCATTGGCCAGACAGTTTACTTATGTGATACATAAACTCTCTGATAATTAATTCCAATCCTTGTATGTATGTCTCCATGTCTGGAATGCAGGTCTGAAATGCCACACTGGATAAGTAGCATAGTTAAAACCAGAGGGCCTTCATTTCTTCTGTCATGGAAGGAAAGAAGACAAATGGGGCTACCTGCAATATGGTCCAGAAATCTTTACCAATAAATGGGGCATGATGGCACATCATATAACTTGCTTGAATTGGAGGTATGTTTAGGCCCTGTGTATTGAAGGATTTTAATCAGGCCTCAACTTGAACGAGCTTGTTCTTTGGTATGTGGTTTTTCATAAGGTCTCCCAATAAATACTTCACAGAACCCAGTAATATTACATGTAATATCTACACTGGGGTGTCATTACAACCATCAAATGAGGCTAGTTCCAATAATGAGTTGAATATTCTTGAATGAGAAGTTCTTTCCAGTTCAGCTATGTGTATTCTTTTGTGTACATGTTTAGATTGCAATTCAATCAGTTTGTGGGTTATTTGGTCCTTCAACCCATACTCTGCAGTTTTCAAATTGAAATAATTCTTGCTCTGTTCATTATATATATCCCAAAGGTCATGAGATCATATCTTTGTGTCTTCCCATTTTTGGCCTGGTGGTAAGTGAGGAAGCCCAAAGAATGACCTGAGGAATTCCAATGAGCACTGGTGTTCTTTGGATTTGGCATGCAGATGAAATATTCGGCATGGATTGTTGGCCAGCCCTGGATTTGGGGTACTTGTGATTTCAGCTGCCATGGGTGAGTCAGCCAAGAATGCAAGGGGGATAAGCATAAAGAGAACTTCTTGTCTCGATCCTGCACCATATGCAATAGCACCTTCATTGGCCAATTGGCTACATTTAATGAAATTTCAGCTTCCATACTATAATCAACAAATCATAAGGTATGTGAGGCTCACTTTATCTCAGAAAAAATAGGTTCCCCTATCTCCAATGCAGATGCCATGTTAGATGTTGAAATGAAATGACAATTATATTCCATGTTTGTCATTTCTGGGGGGAGTCCACCTAATGTGAAGTAGTATGAAACATGTTTGTTCCACCTTTTGGACTGGTTACCTGAAGTGTCATAAGAATATATTGTGATAGGCACATGGCGGATGATCTTGTTCCCTGCCTTCTTCCTCCAAGGATTTGGAACTGGGATTGGCACAGATGATCCAAATTCTGTCATTGCTATCAATTAGTATACTTCCATTGGTGAACTTGATTTCTGTTATTCAGACAAATAAAATCTCACCCCACATCTTGTAGTCACCATGTGAAATTATTAAGGACCAATCACGCCAAATAATTTCTGAGTATATCTTGTTGAATTGTGTAAGTGGAACACCCAGTAAATCTGTGTCATTGTATTTGATATTGGGTCTTATATAGAAAAACAAATCCATGTATTGATCTGATGCAGTAAATTTGCCTACACTACACTTTGCATGTAATCCATTTTCATTCTGGTAGAATAATATTGGCACCATAATAGGCCCATCTATGAGTGTGAAAGGCTCAAATTTTTAGTAGTGTTTACCATGCATTTCAGCCATTTGGACACGGTGTTCTGGTTCAAGATGTTCACACCATTTTTCACTTTGGTAAAGAGCATGAATGTTTTTCCCTTTGGTATCATGTGGGTAGAACTGTAAATGTGGGTGGACTACTGGGTGAGCCAATTCCTAGACAGGAGGACAAAGGCAAAATAACAGTTCAAAAATTTCATTCCCATGTACCATTGTTTTTGTGGAAGATAAATAAAGGTGGAAATGCATAACCCCACTCACATGACCAATTATGTCTCTGAGACTCAGAGAATAGCATGTGTTATTGAATACTGTAAAATTCTTGTTTATCTTGATGTCTCAAAGCTGTCTAATTGAGTTCTGGTTTCTCTTGATACTATCCCAATGGGGAAGCTTAATGTTGCTGAGGTTCATGAACATACATAGCTGGTGATACATGGTTTGGGACAATATGTTATGAAGGTGGCAGGCATTGATAAATGCACGCCCATGGGCGCACACCCATGGGCCCACGCCCACGCCCACGCATTCCCTTAAAACAAAAAGGTGTGCAGCCCGCACACCTTTTTTTTTATTGGCGTGCGGGCTGCACACCCATCCTTGGGGGTGTCGCACGCCTGAAGATGGGCATGCAAACTGCACGCCCATCTACAGGCGTGCGACACACCCAAGGATGGGCGTGCAGCCGCACGCCCTGCCGGGGAGGACTGCAAGCCCCTCGGCCGGAGGGATCCCCCCCGGTCGAGGAGGTTGTATGACCTCCTTGACCAGAGGGAAGATCCCTCCGGTCAAGGAGGTTGTACAACCGGGATCCCTCCAGTCGAGGAGGTTGTATGACCTCCTCGACCGTAGGGAAGATCCCTCTGGTCGAGGAGGTTGTATAACCTCCTTGACCACAGGGATCCCCCCTGGTTGAGGAGGTTGTATAACCTCCTCAACCGGAGGGGGATACCCTCTGTTCAAGGAGGTCATACAACCTCCTTGACTGGAGGGAATCCCTCCGTTCAAGGAGGTTGTACAACCTCCTTGGCCGGTGTGGAAATAAAGACGACCTCGGTAACAGAAATGGTAGGTTGCCCTTCTTCCTGGTTGGTTCTGGTGGTTCTTTGATTTCCTCTGCGGGGTAAACACTGTCAGCGGATAGTCAACTGGTTTCCCTGCAACACCTTATACTCAGCAAGGGGACCGTTGTGGAACTACTCAAGGGACAGAATAGAGCTTGGAAGGGATATGTATAACTACACTAGTACTAATGTAGGTTATGACAAAGGTGCTGATATAAGAGCTGCCTTCCTGACTAATGCTATGGGGAATGAGTGTAACACTAAGAATAAAATAAAGGTGTGGCTAATTTCTATTTATTCTTAGATGGCTAGTACTGATGAGCTTTGCTACTACACCTGTATGGTGGGAGGAATGGAAGAGGGGTGTGAGTGGTAAAAAAATATATAGTATAAAATGGGGCAAGGTTGGTAGCTTATGGAGTCAAAGTGGGTCAAGCAAGAGAGAGGGGCAATCTTCTTATATTGAATCTAAACTGATATTTATATTGATATATTTTTAGGTTGATGGTAACTCTACTAAGTATATATACTAATTTATGGGATCTGTAATGTTGTATATGTAGGGGGTAATTTAGTAAGTTATGGAGTCCATGAGGGAACAAGAGGGAGGAACAGGTGTCCTTATATGTCTGAGAGAGAAGATGAGCCATCAGGCTAGAGAAAGGAAAATATGACAGATGAAGTAGAATAGACAGTGACACATATGAAATGGTCATGACAGTGACAGATGAGTAGTGAAAGGTAGAGTTTATGTATATGATGTAAGATGTTATGTAGTATATAATGTGTACTATGTATTATGTATCTTGGTTGTGAAATATATCTAATTATAATATGTTCTTATTATATTCTATACCTTGCTTTATACTATAACTTGCTGTATTATTCTGAGTTTGCCTGTAACTCTTGAACTATGAGGAATTTGGGGGTAGTTGTAGTGAGGGACTAGGGTTAAAATGGGGTGTAGAATTTGATTATGAAATAATAATAGTGAATATATGTAAGGTTTGGGATTTATGAGTATTTATTTGTAAGTGAATGTGATTTATTAGTGGTAAATAGTCTTGGAATTTATAGTAATGATGTGGAATGGATCACCACACCGTTCCTCTTGCGTTCTTCGTCCTGATGATGCCCTACACAGTTCCGCTTGTCCGCACACGCTGAATAATCGCTGAGAGAACTCTAAACAACGAGGTTTTTCTTATATGCGCTGTAGTTGATAGCTATCTACTAAGATGATAAGATAAGATAAGATCCGCAGCCCTAGTACAACCCTCTATTTATACAACAGTCCCCCGATCATGTCCCGCATTCCCCGGTACTGTCCCTGGAGCCCTACTTGCCTGTCTCCTCAATCCCGCATCACACCGCAGCCTGTCCCCGACTACTATACCCCGTTGACCCCCGCAGCCGTCTGTCGCTCCCCTGCGCACGACTCCGCTTCTTCTGCCCCCGCTCCGCTTGCGGCCTGGCCCCCCTTACCCCGTGGTTCCGCCCGGTCCATTACGTTGCGCATACTGAAGCGGCCTTCGTCCGCTTGACCAATCACCCGCGCCAACTATAGAATGTCACATGCTGCGCCCTGTGCTTTTCCCCGCGGAATGTCCGATGACATTTGGTAGGTACCCCCTTACCTCAGCCTCAGTCTGCCGCTGAGCCCGCGGCTGCGGGCTCAGCTTCAGTGCTGCACCTCTGGTATATAAGTTCTCCCACACCGGAGGGATCCCCCCCAGTCAAGGAAGTTGTATAGCTTCCTCAACCGGAGGGGGATTCCCTCCGGTCAAGGAGGTCATACAACCTCCTCGACCGGGAGGGATCCCTCCGGTCGAGGAGCTATACAACCTCCTCGATGCTGATGTCATGCGTACATTCCTGTGTCCGCATGACATCAACATGCATATAGGTAGGGGCACGCCCCTGCCTATACACATAGAAAGGGCGTGCGGTTCGCACGCCCTTTTCTGAACGGGGTGTGCGACCGCACGTTTTTATTGGCGTGCAATGGGCGTGGGCGTGCGCCCATTGGCGTGTATTTATCAATGCCCAAAGGTGGCCTAGCATCAGGGAATCCATGAGATACTGAGAGAGCAGTAAGTATAATCAGTGGATAATCAAAAGCTCTCCCACAATAATCAAATCATTCAGAAATAATCAACTTACATCTTTATTTCTGAATGGAAACCATTGGGAAGAGCTATCTTCATCTCTCAATGCATCATTTTCACCATGAGCATTGTCACCAGAGATTGACACTTCCTCATCCATCATTCCAGCTACCAGTGCTGTTGAAATCCATCCTTCCATGCAATCTACACCAGAACATTCTACCCCAATGGCTTGAGACCCCATTCCAAATCCAAGTAAGTCATTGAAATCAAAATCAGCAGCATTGTAAACGTGTTGAGAGGGCCCTGGGGTATCTGAAGCATGGTATAGCATTGGTGTATCTTCAGCACCAGTTCCCATCTGGGCATCCAAGGGATCTTGGTTCCAAACATGAGGCAGTGATTCTACCCTTTGAGAATTTTGGATAGAATGTGCCATCTTCTGTTGAAATTCTTTCAGTTCATTCATTTTTTCAATATGTGTGCAACATTGGAGATGTTTGGCAACATTTTCCTCCAAGGCCCATTTAGATTTGCACAAGGTGCATCTATATCTGTATGTACCATCAGGATAGGTCACAGATTCAAATACTGAAGCATTAGACCAATGTATCAAACATCAGTACTCCCCCTGTCAGCCATCAACATATTACATGTATTATGTAACATGTAATACTTGAAACTGCAAGCTTGAATAATTATAATTATTCTTTATTTTTATTATTATCTTTTATCTACATTGACAGTCTTAACAAAACAAAAATTAGACTTCAGCATTTTATCAAATTGTAAAATAGTCTAACAGTTAAAGACTAGCTTAGTAATAACTTTTATAAACACAAGGACCTGAGTTCAAGCTGCACTCATGACCACAGTCAATAAAAATATATATATATTTATTTATTTACTTGCCTATTTATCTAGGGCATTAATAAAAAAACTCGGTTTTTCCGCGTTTACACCCGGTTTTACGCAGCGGAGACGTCAAATTTTGCTGCGCAGCACGGTTTTCCGCTTTTACACCTGGTTTTTTTAATTATTTTTTTGCGGGCGGAATTTAAATTTTTTTTCAACATTTTAAAATTTTTTAATATACTTCCAGGGGTGTAGAATTTTATGGCATTTTTTAGTTTCCAAAAAAACAATGTCTTATATTTTTTTTTGCCCGTACACCCGGTTTTTTCAAAAGAAAATCCCCACAGCTCAATTTTCAGGATTTCTCAAAATTTTAAATCTTTTTAAAAAACTTTAAGGGGTGTAGAATTCAATGTGACAAACAGTTTATTTTCAAAATCACTGGTTGTCTTTTTATGATTTTTGGACAGAATTTATTTCTAAACACCTTCACGCCTGTCTTTCAAGATATTTGGGGAGTTTTTAAATGGATTCATACACTTTAGAGGGTGAATAATTCATTGGAAAAAAAATACTGATTATAAAATTAACTTGTTATCAGATTTCATGACAAAGAAATGGAGTATAATGATACACAGAGGTATGGTACATTGTATGATGCTTTGGAGTGTTATGTGTAAGATAATTATTACACATTACATATGGGTTCAGGAATGTAATTCAGGCGTAGATTCACCATTTTTAATCATTTTCTAGTTTTTATCAGTAGTGTCTATAACAATTTCTCTTTCTTATACTTATTATTTGTGTGCGCATTCTTAGTCTGTACTAATTTCTCTTTGTTGTTTATTCCATTTATTAATTATTAATAAATTATTAACTTGCAATTATGTCTCTTGCTTTTTATTTTATTCATTTATTTTATTCATTTCATTTATTCTACTTATTTTATTTTGTTTTATTTTGTTTATTTTACTTGTTTCACTTATTTACTTTATTTGTTTTAAATAAAATTTTGAATGAGGATGATTGGGGAGGTTGCGCGCATCAAATGCCGCCCTCCATAATTTTATTTTGTTTTATTTTGTTTATTTTACTTGTTTTACTTATTTATTTTATTTGTTTTAAATAAAATATTGAATGTGGATGATTGGGGAGGTCACGCGCATCAAATGCTGCCCTCCATATTCTATTTGCATAAAAATTAAAAATTTAAAAAAAAAAACGGGTGCCTGCGCGGAAAACCGGGTGTAAACGCGGAAAAACTGGGTTTTTTCATTAATGCCCTTTATCTATTTGAAAATTTATTTAGTTGTTTATTTATTTAATGATTTATTTATTTATTTGTTGAAATTGTCATTTCAATATTTGCTTATTTTTTATTGATTTGTTTAACTATTTATTCATTTACCTATTTAGCTATTTGCTTTTATATGTATTTAATTATATGTTTATTTATTTATTTATTTGTCAAATTTATTTATTTATTTTCATATGTATTTTTATATTTTTATGTTTCTTTGATGATTTATTTAAGTAAAAGAGTAAAATTCAAATTTGATTTTATATTTCTTTTGAATTTACACACAAAACACCAGGGTAGGTAAGAGAAAATTAGCAGCAATGATGATGAACTTTCATCCTTTCAAATCATGATTTTGTCTGTCAATTTCATGTGCACATGGCTCCAAAAGCACTGGTCACTGGGGCCCGCAACACCCCACAACATGCAACATACAGCCCACAGCCAAACATGCAACATGCAAAGCAACTGCCCGCAGCTGTTTCTGTTGTTTTGCCAAGTCTGTTTATATGAACAACCAAACTGAGAAAACAGTATACTTGTGAGTTGATGGTTGTTGGAAGGATTGATAATTTCAATGATAATGATGGGAAAGAAAATGAATAAAAAACCTGAGAAAACAGTATACTTGTGAGTTGATGGTTGTTGGAAGGATGAAGAGAAAGGACCTTCCGTACTGTAGACTCAGACTATACAGGAAGACATGTAGAGATGTCACAGCTAGTTACATGTATTTGAAAGGTGGAAAGCACACTGAAGATGAAATTGAGAAAAAGAGAAAAAGAGAGTACATGACAATGGTCTGGATACCTCAACAAATTCGGCTTTCTTCCTCCAACTTGCCCCAATCAAACTCTGAGTTGGCTTTCTTCCTCTGACTTGGCCGGACCTCTTGTCCTCCCACTCAAGTCAACCCCCCCCCCCCCAATCAAACTCAACACACCTCTCCCCCCAATCAAGAAAACCCAGTTCAACCAACAAGGTCAAATCACCTCAGCAACATCATAGTTCTGTTTTTTTTGAAAAAAAATACAAGCAAAAAAAAAACTAATCAAACTTTTCTCTTCTGTCAAACACAGGAAAGATTTCACAGCCAATCAATCCAGCCGTTGGATGAGAGCAGCTTGAGTCCAACTACAACCCCCTTGGACCCAATCAATCGTCAATGCTTTCCCAGAATATGAGTATCCCCCTTGGAACGCAACCCTCAATGCCCCCACCAGTCAATCACACCAGCTATCCCCACAGTCCAAGCCAAGGCGGCCTGCTGCAAACTCCGCACTGCCAGCATAATTGCCTAGGTTGAGTTCATCCCAGTTAAACTAGGATGCAAACAACCAATTTAAAGTAGGTTGACCTCAACCAATGAAATATAAAACCAAGGGGGGTCCCTTGGATTTATATTTCATCAGTTGATTTCAACCAAGTTTAAATTGGTTGAGTGCATCCCAGTTTAACTGGGATGACTTCATCCTAGGCAATTATGCTGGCAGTGCTGGTACTATCCTGAATCTGCCCGCCTTCCTCCCCCTACGCTTGCCAAAGTGATTGAAACAAATTGAGCCCGGCGGGCTTGGATATCATAATGAGTGGATCTCAAACGTCCCAATTGTCTGGGATCACCCAGAACTTGCCTACTGCGCCAGATGCAAATAGCTTACAAGCTACTCTTCAGGCCATCCAGGCAACATTCCAACTCAGCAATGATCTTCTCCAATGGGCCCAGCCCCTGTTCCAGGTGAATCCAACCCTTTTTTCTTCCTTTTTTTTTGGTGCTTTCACAAGCTGAATTACTGTATTCAGATGAGCCAAGAAAGCAGAAACACAGCTGTGCATCTGCTGGCCCACCACAATGGCCTTGGACTTGCGGCAAACCAAACCAGCCCCAGTTTGATGTACTTGAACGACCTGCCCCCAGTGCAAGACCAATCTTACCAACCCCACAACTACTCCTCTGGCTTCAAATCGTGGCTCCGCCAAACAATCCATCAGATCCTCCTTGAGGAAAATCTTGAATTGTATGGTAGCCGCGCTGCACGTCAATTGCAAGTCTCCAAGACGCTGTTCTCTTGGGTCAATGTAAGGATCCCAAATCGCAGCTGATTCACATCAACTGGGACGTATCATACTGACATTCAACTATATCAACTCAGGAGTGCATCACCGACAAACCAGAGTTGTTTTGGACAACACATTTGCCTACCAACTACGACAAGGGCCGGGCCAAGGCCCACTTTGAGAAGCTTGTCCTTGAAACAATCAAGGGCAAGAAAGCCGTTCTCTCAAATTTCCTCAAGGCGGGTTTGAATGGCCAGGACCCACTTGACCCGGTTCCTAGCCTACGCAATCTTGTCACCACCGTCTTCTCCGCTTTTCATCCTATGTTCAAACGACTCAGCGCAGACCAAATTCACTCCAACTCGCACATCACCCAAGGGATCAAGATTTGACTTGGCTTCCTGTGATTCATGGCCAACGTTAATTGCATCCAAAACCCTAGACGACCCACTAACAAGCAGGCTTTGTTGTGGGACAACATTGACAAACAGCTTGGGATATTGAGGAAGAAGCCAAGGGTGTATGGTGTTGCATACTTTAAGGCTGTCTACCAAAAGGAGGTCCAGAATTGGGACAGCCACAAGACAATCCAAGACGTTCTGGAGGCCGACCAATTACCACCCTCTGAAGAGGACATTGCCTCCCTTGTTAGTAGCATGGTTGACACTCCCATTTAAACACTCTTGCTCTCTCTCTCTCTCTCATCTCTCATCTCTCTCTCTTGCATCTCTCTCTCTCTCTCGTCTCCCTCTCATCTCTCTCTCTTGGTGTCTCTCTTTTGTTTGTATTACTACCTACTATGACAACTGGCCTTGAAAGTAAATGCAATTAAGACACATTCAAAAAAAAAAAATTGAAGTGAGCTTGAGAAAAAAAAATCAATAATCATTCAAAGTGCAATGGAAAGTAAATTCAATTAATAATCAAAGTGCGGAGAAAAAAAAATCAATTACTATTCAAACATAAACGGAGCTAAACTTGTGGTTTGTTCAAAGCAACCTCAAGGAATCATTGAAGGGAATTCAATTATAATTCGAAGTAGTTTTGAAACATGCATTCAAAATCATTTTGAAGCCGCATGAATTTGAATCTACTTCGAACTATAAGAGCATCCACAGTCGTTTTGATAAAATTTTGACAACTGTGGAGCCCTTAGCGAGCTCAATAGTTGATTTATCAAGCCCGTCCCCACTTGTGGCTCAATAACCCAGCTTGATTGCTGGGATATCGAGCCGTTCCACACTCGTCTGCAACTCGAGTCGATAACTCGGGGGGGGGGAGGGATTTTGGGAGAGGTTGAAGTCGGGGATGTTGGTTGGGGGGAGGGTTCACCAAAAGGTGACTTGTGAAAGATAATCACGACTTACCTTATCAAGCTCGATAGAGGTCCATAAATTCATGGACCTCTATCGAGAATTCTATCGAATTGACAGTTATCGTGCGCTATCGAGCGCACGAGTGTGCAACGTCTCGATAAAGTTGGCTTATCGAGCCGACTTATCGAGACGATTGTGGATGCTCTGATCGAATTTCCTTCGATCTTCCGGTTCGGAGTCATTTCGAAGTGGCCTAACTTCGAATTGACTCCGAAATTTCCTCGAAGCCATTTCGAAGGACCCCTTCGAGTATAATTCGAAAAAGCTGACGACCAAGGTCGGCGACGTCTCCCCCTGCAGGCAGGGTATTCGAAGTCATTTCGATGATCTTTCGAAATGCCTTCGTACTTTTGCGTCCTCGGTGTATTTTCGGTCGGAGAAAAAAAAAATTGGGCGGGGGAATTCGCAACCTTTCCTCATCCAACTCAGCAGTCATCAATCGAATCGGTCAACTGAACCATCACCTCAATCAATCCTCCAACCCACTCAAACAAAACAAACAAAACAACAAGAACATGTTAGTAACACCCTTCAATCCCTCTGACTCATTTCACCCTATGACTTATCTCCTCTGCCCCTCTCACCTATCCTAGGTCTGCTCCCAAGGGTGATATTGGTCTCATCGGCTTGGCGTAAGTCTAAGCATACATACCACTTCTAACGTCTGATAATCTTCATCACTTTGCTAAAGATTCCGATCATTCTTCCCTCCACTTTTGGACGATTGTTTAGCGTAATGGGTGAGTATCTTTCATCTTGCATTCCTAACTACAATCGATTCTCCGAAGACGAAGGGGGTATTAGATGATAAGAATTCATGCTGATTCCACCATGACAACTCTCAAACAGGCTGCAACTTGATCATGAACATGGTGCGCGATGTGGTCCATACAGTCTCGGTTGTAGTTTACCCACTTGCGCCCTTTCCGTTATCCAGAATGATAAGGGTTTCACCGTTGTAGCATACAACCGAACAGTCTCTAAAGTTGATGAGTTCATGGACCACCAAGCCAAGGGATCCAACGTCATCGGAGCTCATTCCGTTGCAGAGCTTTGTGAAAACCTCAAGACTCCCAGAAGGATCATCCTCCTCGTCAAAGCTGGTGACGCCGTCGATGCATTTATCCAGCAACTTGAGCCCCACCTCGAAAAGGGTGATATCATTATCGATGGCGGAAACTCACATTTTCCTGACACCAACCGAAGATGCAAGGAGCTCGAGGCAAAAGGGCTCTTGTTCGTCGGCTCTGGTGTATCCGGTGGAGAGGAAGGAGCAAGATACGGCCCATCACTCAGTCTGTCCATATCTCTTGTTTCCTTTATAACATCCACGCTTGCACCAATCCAAATCTAGAATTAAAGTACTTTGTGGCACTCTTGTCTTGTAGTGCCTGGAGGCTCAGAGGCAGCTTGGCCTCACATCAAGGAAATCTTTCAAAGAGCTGCAGCGCAATCGGAAGGTGAACCCTGTTGTGATTGGGTTGGGCAAGGTGGCTCGGGGCACTATGTTAAAATGGTTCACAACGGTATCGAAGTATGTCCCATAGTCCTACTTCAAGCCATTAAACTCGAGTTACTTTACTAATTGAATCTGATTCTGATTTTTCTCTCAGTATGGTGATATGCAGCTGATTTGCGAGGCCTACGATATCTTGAAGCGTGGGCTTGGACTCAGTGAAGGCGAAATTGGTGACATCTTTGCCACCTGGAACAAGGGCGTTCTGGATTCGTTCTTGATGGAAATCACTCGGGACATTCTCAAGTTTAATGATACCGACGGCACTCCACTTGTCACCAAGATCTTAGACAAAGCTGGTCAAAAAGGTACTGGAAAATGGACCGCTATCAACGCCCTCGATCTCGGGATGCCCGTTACTTTGATCGGCGAGGCGGTCTTTGCACGGTGCTTGTCAGGGATCAAGGAAGAACGAGTCAAGGCCAGCAAAGTACTCGGTGGCCCTCAGATTGAAGCCTTCAAGGGTGACAAGAAGCAATTTATCGACGATCTCGAGCAGGCGATGTACGCAAGCAAGTTGATATCCTATGCACAAGGTTTCATGTTGATGAGAGAAGCCGCTAAAGAATACGGCTGGACTTTGAATTAGTCAGTTTGAACTTAGCTTTCAAAGGCCACTTCGGACGTTCCGTTCTGATGTATCTGACCCGTACTTTGCAGTCCATCTATTGCACTCATGTGGCGTGGTGGCTGTATTATCAGATCCGTCTTCTTGGGTGAAGTGAGTAACTTGATAGCCTGGCCATGGTCATTTTAGATCCGAGTCCTTACTGAAATCACTGCCCTCCTGTCAGATCACCAAAGCCTTCCGAGCTGAACCAGACCTTCAAAACCTATTGTTCAACGACTTTTTCAACAAAGCTATCCATAAGTCCCAACCTGGATGGCGTCGAATCATAGCCCAAACCTCATTATGGGGTATCCCAACTCCTGCATTTTCGACCGCTCTAGCTTTCTTCGATGGATACAGAACTGCCAATCTTCCCGCCAGTTTATTACAAGCTCAAAGGGATTATTTTGGAGCACACACCTTCCGAATACTCCCTGAACATGCCTCTGAGACCTACCCCGAAGGTCAAGACGTTCATGGTACGTATTTGGTGTTCATACTACGCTGTTTATCTTGATGTGGAATCACTGATAGCCTCAATTTTTCTCAAACAGTTAACTGGACTGGCCGCGGTGGAACGATTGCCTCCACCACCTACGCAGCTTGAAGTAGCTGAAATTGTTTGCTGTGATTCAATTATCCGTCCCAATTTTCAAAATACAAAAAGTTTACCAAAAAATCACAACGAGGCCGCATCTTTCGGATACTTCCCAGTTCAAACAGAAGAAAATGTCCTGATATTGAAAACATCTGATCCGTTGCCCTTCCCTATCTCCTCCAAATATTCCCCCCAGAATTTCCCCCTTGCAAAGGCATCTTCACAAGTCTGAACCTCTGGAAGCTGGGTACTTGGCATCGTTTGAGGCCTTCATATCAGGTTCTCACAAGTTCATTTATGTAGTCCTCGTTTCACCTATACGCACTTTTCTCATGTACCCCCATTGTTACTCCTGGCGTCATGTTTCCCTTTTCCATGAATGCCATCAGCCCAACTTGGCCTTTTCAAAGACTCCGTCTCTTCTCACTCTTTCCTTTTCCGATTCCCCCTAAGCGCCCAAAACCAAACGAGATCACGAATCTTCTCACACAACTGTATACAACACATGGCTTGCCGTGTGAGTTGGTCTTGAAAATCAGATCTAGATCCTGATGTTGAAGATTATCTCATTGGCATAGCGGTTCCAGAAAACCATCCTATGTTATCTGCCAAGTTACTCGTCACATTATGTGCACATTACCAGTGAGCAGCTGAGAGAGGCCTCGGAGATAATGTTGAGCAAAGTATCAAGCCACTGAGAAAGACCCTTCCAACTGGTTCGCATTTAACACCACCAGCATAATTGGTTGGGTTGAGGCTCTACCCCATTTAAGCTAGGATGTACCCAACCAATTCAAACTTGGTGGATATCAGCAGATGGAACATAAACCCAAGGGCCCCCCTCTTGCATTGAGATCAGCCACTTTAGAGAAAGGCTCACCTGGATGAGGAAGATCTCACCAAACCAGTAATAATAACCAGACTACATGTGATATCACTATTTCCTTATAGGAGTACCGAGAAAGGTCAAATTTTAAAAGATAAAATTAATTGATTGACATAGATTTTGAATCAAAAGCAACATATTCTACAAAGATTGGGTTTTGAATAAACTTAGGATTTTTTTTACTTTTTTAAAAAAAGAATTTAGAGTTTTAAATTAAAAAATTGCTGTGGTTTCTGACATTAAAACCATATCATGTCATTGCTGGTGATGATCAACACCATACCACTTCTTACCACCACTGGGCACTCCACCCATCAATCAGAGCCAAGATGGCTTCAGAGGTTTAAACCTTTGAGAGCCATTTCTAGGCTTGGCATTGACCTGTTTGGACAAGAGGATCTCCCACCCAGCTACACTACCAATACAGAGAATACCTGCATCCATCATACTGGTCCTACACTGGTGGGTGCATTAAGAATTCAAGGTTTTGAGTATCATTAAACTCAAACCTTTTGTCTAATCTTCTCACAGCTGCAGCTGGTACATTACAGCTTTATGGATCTACTATTCCAAGAAATGTAAACCCAGGTGGATTCAATTCTAACTGTAGCTTTTGAAATTACGGTTGAGGCTGGATCCATAAGCCTAGAAGATCTTTGCAACAGTGTGGCTGCCAAGTCTGATCAACAAATTGATGGTGATGGAAGACTGATCCAAAACATACTTGTGTTGGGGTCTCCCCAAATCAACTGCAAGGAGTCTCTTTACCTCCAAATTGCACTATAATTGAACAAAAAAACAAAAAAACAGTGAATTGGCCTATCAACAACAATGTGTGATATTCAAATTTTATTTACACCATTGGTGGGCTGGGCAAGGATAACATTGAAGTGTGTATGGAGGACCCAGAAGCTTTATAAAACCAAGCTCAAGCAGCCATTGAAATCAAAACTCACATGTTGACTCAGAAAGCTGCACAGAATTCCAGCAGCTGTCACACTGCAGCTCTATGGGCTCAGCCCACCACAGCACAGTCACTTAATTTTCTGTTGAAATTCATTAAATGAACTTCAGCTTCAAATTTTTTTAATTACTATTTATGTGATACCTAACCAAGGTGGACATTCAAATGTCATCTTTGACAATTTCCTTAATCAGCTCTCAGATTTTATAGGGGATACCAATTCCAGTGACTCATATTAAGATTCAATGCTATTAAATCACCCTTTTCCCAATCAGCTTGAATGCACCTTGACTTTCAGCTTGGCACTTACCTGTGTCCAATAGCCTCACACTTAACCCTCCCACCTGGAAATTCTCATCCTTTAACTGAAAGAAATTTTATCTTACAAGTCATCCTGGATCATCATGTGCATTTAATTCTACAGCTCATCTTTGATCATCATGTGTTTTTCTTCTCACTGATAATCTTTGAACATATTTTTAACTCTGAAAACTGATTATATACTCTGTCATCAGTCTTGGAAATTTTTCTTTTACCTACTCATCAATAGCAGTAGCTTTCTTGACTGCAAATGCTCTTGTAATTTTTAATCGATTTCTCTTTATCATCTATTTCTCTTTTTGTTCAGTTAATTAATATAACATTGTTTTAAATTTCCAACTCAGAATGTAGCTAGCCATCATTGTGGCTGATTTATATTCCACATATCTTCACTTTTGAAGTTATGCTTGAGCTCCTTGGACTGGGGGTGGGGTAGAAGTGGGATGGGAAGAGGAGGTGAGGTCAAAGGGGCTGAAAGAGAAAATAGGCTGTGATAACTCTGAATGTTTGCAAAACAAGAAAGTCCACACAATTTTCCAAGCACAATATGTGGAATTTATCAGATATAGCAAGAGATGAATTCATTTCGGTTGGCTGTGTGTTTTCCACTATGGCCACTACTGGGAATACTAGGCTTGTCAGTGCTCCCCATCACCACTCTTTGTTTGGATCATTGAAAGGTTGGGTGCAGGTCCAGTACACATGGAAACCTTAGCATTGCAAAGGAAAATCAAAAGCCAAAGGTTTCTTAATGGGCTTCCACCACCTCAACTAGCCCCCACTCCATCCAACAAAGTCAAGGAAACAAAACATGATTTGCTCCATTCCAGCTTGATCATTGTCCTATTTGTTACTGTTTTTTTCATGATTGCCTATGTTTGCCATTTCCTCACAAAAGATTTTGTAGAAAGACTAGAACATTGTTCTTGAACTTTGCCCTGTAGCCCCCCATAGTTGGCCAGTTCCATAATCCATTTCTGATGGTTTTTTCACAGCGCACACCTTTTCACATACACATGTGGTATGAATTCTTCTTCATTTTTTTTCATTTTTATACTTCCAAAAGACATTGATCATTCTTTTTTTACAAAAAGAGCTTACAAACTATGATGATTGTTTGATTTTTTCTCTTTGGTAGTTGTGTAGCTTGCATGAACTGGTTTATATCAGGAACTGATCTTCTACATTCTTACAAGTTTCATATTTTTGTGCATGTAGTTTTTTTTTGTCATTTTGAGTTTTAATTCCAGCAAGCCGGTAGAAGCCACCAAGTTGATGTTCCAGCCATTGAAAAATATTCTGTTGAAGTTTAAAACTAGGCACTGCTTGATACACATTGCTAACACATCCATGTGAGGATTCATACCAGCATTGGAGGCAATACATCATCATC
Organism: Puccinia hordei; assembly: GCA_007896445.1. NCBI lineage: Eukaryota > Fungi > Basidiomycota > Pucciniomycetes > Pucciniales > Pucciniaceae > Puccinia > Puccinia hordei. Next base: position 361,241 of record RDRW01000258.1, on the reverse strand, counting down.
ACCATCACACAAGCATCACAATGTATTCAACATTAGGCAATGTGTACTTAGCTCATGAATGGTTAGAGCATCACTCATGAATGCTGAGGTTGTGGGTTCAAGTACAACAGTACACAAAATTTCTTTTCACTTGTTCAATATATTCAACCCTTTACAAAAAACAAGTGTCATCAATTAAATTTTCAATCACAGGAAAGTTTGTGATACTGGTTGATTCTGGGCACTTGATTGTCAACAATACTGCCAGAATTATCTCCTAGCTCAAATGCATCCCATGTGAACTAATAGTGACCCAACCAATTCAAAATAGGCTGATTTCAAACAATGAAATATGGCCCCTTGAGTTTGTACTTCATCATTTGGGATAAGCCAATTTTGCATTGGATGAGTGCATCCCAGTTCAGCTGTATGCTGGCAAATCAATAAAATACATTTCAAGAAAACATAAATGAAAAGTAACTTATTGTTATAATTCTAGAACACCCCCAAATATTTGACTGTGATTTGGGTTGGATTCCACCTGTCTGAAATCTTTGTCACAACCACTCAGAATGGTTGTTTTGTGACCATTTGAACACTTTGAATATTGTTTTCTGACACAGATAGTATTCAATGAACTTGCACCTGACCCAGTGGCAGAGACGGATTACAGCTCAATCATTGCCTCCCTCATGTAGGCTGGATTTTTCTTAAAGCGTAAACTTGTGAGCAAGATATAGAAATAGGCCATCCAAATATCACTGGGTAGCTCTTGATTACCTGATTGGTTACTTCAAGAGAACAGCTTCAACAAAGCTCATTTTTCAAGAGAAACAGGAACACACTGGATCTGTGGTCAGATGCAAATGGGGGCAGTGAGCACAGAAGATCAACATCAGGTTATGTAATCCAGGACTCTGGCAGTTTGATAGCGTGGGGGACGGAACAGCAGAGGATTCCAACTCTTTAAATTCTCCTCCATCTTCTTGACCACCTTCTCTTCATCCTCACAATCCAAATCCATGTCATGAGCCGTATTGCGGGCCTGCCCGTACCAAAGCCCGCACCACATGTAGATAGTCTATCACGTACATGTCACAGACAGACCACTATATAGTCTGTCAGGACAAGGATCCACATCTCTTCCTCATCCTGCAATCTACATTATAGGATCCCAAAACCCCAGAAACCCCAGAACCCCAGAGCCTTCCTCTCCACAGATCAGACCATAACATATTGCAGGATCTAACACTACGGAGACAAAGGCAAGGAACCAACACCCAGACACCTGAACAAAACCAGACAGACAACCTGAACAATCCCAACTCCACCCGCACCCAAAAGATGGACAAAGTAGAGCAACTCCGATGACAGCTTGAGGAGATGACTCAAGCAAGGGAGAACGAACGATCCCGCCGAAGAGCGGCCAAAGCACAACGGGACCAACCATCCCGACCAACCGTTTCCACCCCAACCCGTGGACCAAAGATTGCATGTCCCAACAAGTTCAATGGTGAACGCGGGACGAAGGCAGAAACGTTCGCCCGCCAAGTGGCGATTTATACATCGGTCAACAGCGCCATGTTCCCTGACGACAGGACAAAGCTGTTATTCGCCGCGTCCTACCTTACCGGACCCGCCGCCGTGTGGTCCGCCCCGTACATCAACCTAGTCACGGAAGGGGCGGACTTCTCGTACAACGGGTGGACGAAGGATGTTGGAACGATGTATTTCGACTCCAAGAAGAAAGGAAAGGCGGAACGAGCGTTGCAAGCGCTACGACAGACGAGGACAGTGGCCGACTACACCCACGCTACTGCCACCGGATGGGAAGTCCCGACCCTCATCAGCCAATACCGGCAGGGCTTAAAACGGGACATTCAGACGGCACTAGTACTGCGCACCACTTTCACCACTGTCAATGAGGCAGCGGGTCTAGCCATGGAGCTTGATTCGGAGATGCACGGGGCGGAGACAACCACTGGATTTGCGAAGACTCAGTCAGATCCCGACACCATGGACACATCTGCGATCAGCGGCCGACTGTCCAAAGACGAGAAGGCCCGCATGATGCGGGAAGGACTTTGCTTCCGCTGCGGGACACGAGGACATATCTCTCGGGAGTGTCCAAACAAGAAAGGGAAAGGAAGGACACCTGCCTCAGTCTCCGCACTCAAGGACCAGATCCGATGGATTGGCGGCGCTTAAAACGGAGGGACAGGCGGACAAGGTGAACAAGGGACGGGCCGATAAGTCAAAAAATGGAGACGCTTGGGAATGAAGGTTGTGCCCTTCCCGAGCGTAGCGGAGTTGTCATGCAGTATTGGTGCTAGTCAGACATGACATGTAAATGAAATTGATCCCCGATGTTTCCTTTCATGCACCATCACAACTCCCAGAGCCACACCCCAAAGCCCCTATCCCCCCCTATCCTTTCTCATAGACTCCGGAGCAACCCACGACATTCTGAGTGAATTGTACGCATCCCAATGGGGACTCCTCGAGGCCGCTTCGGCCTCGGGGCGAACCGTCTTCGGATTTGACGGGTCCGCAAGCAGAGCAACCCATGAGATAGACCTAATGTTGAAAGACGAACCCCGCCCGTCCCAATTCATCATTACACGAATGAAAGACTCATATGATGGGATCCTAGGGATTCCCTGGATCCGCCAATATGGACACCAAATCAATTGGACAAACCGTACCCTGTGGACCCCAGACATTGCAGCCGCTTCGGCGGTTTTGTCTATTCCAAAAAACACCCCAACCGGCGAGTCGGGGAAAGCTAGGAAGATTGACGAGGGGGTGGGTGTTTTGAACACAATAATGCCCCCGCAATGTGAGTTCGATATCCCTATCCCCCACATCATTCCCGAAACAGCTGGCAAGCTTGTACACCCTGTAGATAGACCCCCAAACCCCACATGGAATCCCGAAACCCGACACCCCAACCACGTACCCGATGAAACCGTATCCAATCAAACTAGTGCTACTGCTGCAGCAGTATCGTCCTACCCGCCAACATCCCCGCAGAAGGTCAAAAGGCCCATGGGGAAAGCTAGGATTAGTGACGAGGGGGTGTGTGCTTGCAGCACAATAACGCCCCCGCAATGTGAGTTTGACAACCCCCCACCCCATACTTTACCGCCCGAGACAGCTGGCAAGCTTGTACACCTTGTAGATAGATTCCCAAGCCCCGCCAAGAACCCCAAGACTCGACACTCTGACCAGGTACCCGATGAAATTATTGCTACTGCCAAGGCAGTATCGTCCTCTCGGCCAACATCCCCGCATACGGTCTACAGGCCCATGGGGAAAGCTAGGGTTAGTGACGAGGGGGTGTGTGCTTTTAGCACAATAACACCCCCGCAATGTGAGTCTGATAGATCTCCCCCGCATTTGAATCCCGAAACAGCTGGCAAGCCTCTTTCCCCCCTAGGACATACCCCTGCAGTGATCAGCACGGCCAAAACATTGTGGTCGACATCGGCCCGATTGGCAGCAAAAGGGAAAGCCACGACTGCGGAGCGGACTACGGAAGAATTAGTACCGCAGTGCTACCACCGACACCTTGACATGTTCCGGAAATCAAGCGCCATGAGACTTCCCCCGCGAAGAAAGTATGACTTCCGCATAGATCTGATCCCAGGAGCCACCCCACAGGCCAGAAGAATCATCCCGCTATCTCCAGCAGAGAACCAGGCACTTGATATTATGATTGCCAAAGGACTGACGAGCAGGACCATGTGACGGACCACATCCCTGTGGGCGGCACCGGTACTATTCACTGGAAAGAAGGACGGAAACCTGCGACCCTGTTTTGACTACAGGAGACTCAACGCGGTAACGGTGAAGAACAAGTACCCGCTCCCACTGACAATGGACTTAGTTGACAGCCTTTTGGATGCGGACACATTCACAAAGCTCGACCTCCGCAACGCATATGGAAAGCTCAGAGTTGCGGAAGGCGACGAAGATAAGCTGGCTTTCATCTGCAGGGCAGGACAATTTGCCCCGCCTACCATGCCCTTCGGTCCCACGGGAGTGCCAGGATACTTCCAATACTTCATGCAAGACATCCTCCTTGGACGGATTGGGAAAGACACCGCTGCATACCTAGATGACATCATGATCTACACGCGGAAAGGGTCGGACCATGTGGAAGCAGTGGGCAGTATACTGGACACATTGAGCAAGCACCAATTGTGGCTGAAACCCAAAAAGTGTGAATTTTCAAGGCCGGAAGTAGAATACCTAGAATTATTGATATCATGCAACCGGATCAGAATGGACCCCGCAAAGGTGCAAGCAGTAACCAACTGGCCCGCACCGAAGAATGTCACCGAACTTCAACGATTCATTGGATTTGCTAATTTTTACCGCCAATTCATCGACCATTTCTCAGGACAGACCAGACCGCTCCACAACCTGAGAAGAGTAGAAACCCCCTTTGTGTGGGACACCAAGTGCAACTCCGCGTTTGAATCCCTCAAAACCGCCTTCACATCCGCTCCGATCCTGAAAATTGCGGACCCGTACAAACCGTTTGTCCTCAAATGTGATTGCTCCGATTTCGCGCTTGGCACGGTACTGTCCCAGGTTTGCACCAAGGACCAGGAACTTCACCCAGTAGCTTACCTGGCCTGATCCCTAGTACAGGTGGAACGCAACTATGAGATCTTTGACAAAGAGTGACTGGCTATTGTGGCTGCCTTCAAAGAGTGGCGGCAATACCTGGAGGGGAACCCACACCGCTTGACGGCAATTGTATAAACCAATCACCGTAATTTGGAAAGCTTCATGACAACCAAGCAGCTCACAAGAAGACAGGAAAGATGGGCGGAGACCATGGGATGTTTTGACTTCAAGATCATATTCCGACCAGGACACCAATCAACAAAGCCCAACGCCCTATCCCGCAGACTGGACCTTGCCCCAGCACCGGGAGAAAAGCTGACCTTTGGTCAGCTTTTGAAGCCAGGTAACATCACAGAGCGGACGTTTGAGGAGCTTGCGGAATGTGCGAAATTGGACAGCTGGTTTCTGGACAAATCAATTGAAATGGAAGACGGGGAACATTGGTTTGATGGGGACTGATTTGGAAGATGCGGGAACGGACGACCTAGCGTTATCTGACGCCAAAATCATTGCCGAGATTAGAGAACTGACCCCACATGACCCAAAATTGGCTGACTGGATTAAGCTGTTGCAGAAACCAACAGGGGACCACAACAGGTATGTGGAAGCCGACGGGGTACTCTATGACAAGGGACAGATAGTGGTACCAGCGGACTTGGCATTGCGGACGATGATCCTCAAAAGTCGACACAACACAAAGTCCGCAGGCCACCCAGGCAGATCCGGCACGTTGGCATTAGTACGGAGAAGTTTTGTGCGGAATGGAATGAAGAGATTTGTCAACCAGTACGTAGACGGCTGTGATTCATGCCAAAGAGTCAAATCTAGCACGCGACAGCCGTTTGGAACATTAGATCCCCTCCCGATCCCCGCAGGCCCATGGACGGACATTAGCTATGATTTGATCACTGATCTCCCTGAATCCCGCTTGAGTGACAGCATACTAACAGTAGTAGACCGACTGACCAAGATGGCCCACTTCATCCCATGCAAGAAAACCATGAACGCGGAGCAACTAGCGGAACTGATGGCGGAACATGTATGGAAACTCCATGGAACCCCCAAGACAATTGTCTCAGACCGGGGAAGTATTTTTATCTCCCAAATCACACGTGAATTGAGCTCCCGCATGGGGATTAGACTACAGCCATCCACAGCGTACCACCCAAGGACAGATGGACAATCCGAAATAGCCAACAAATCAGTCGAGCAATACCTGTGGCACTTTGTTTGCTACCAACAGAACGATTGGGCCCCACTCCTCCCAATGGCCGAATTTGCTTACAACAACAATGACCACACATTGACAGGAGCTTCCCCGTTCAAAGCCAACTAAGGATTCAACCCAGCATATAGCGGAACCCCCTCAACAGAACAATGCATCCCCGCAGTAGAGGAACGACTCCGCAAACTTGCGGAGGTCCAAGGAGAACTCAAGCATTGCTTAGAAGAGGCGCAAGAAACAATGAAAGGCCAATTTGACAAGAAAACAAGGGAAACACCGGAATGGGACGTAGGGGACGAAGTATGGCTAGACGGACGCAACATTTCAATGACCCGCCCCAGCCCAAAATTGGAACATAGATGGCTGGGACCTTTCTCTATCTGTAACATAATCTCAAGATCTGCGTATAAGCTAACACTCCCTATATCCATGCGGGGGGTACACCCCTTATTTCACGTATCAATACTCCGCAAACACAGACCCCACGAAATTGCGGAACGACGGAGGGAAGACCCGGAACCAATTACAGCGGACGGCGGGGATGAGTGGGAAGTCAAAGAGGTATTGGACTGTAGAAGACAACGCGGGAAGACCCAATACCTGGTCAGCTGGAAGGGATTTGGAACGGAAGACAACTCATGGGAACCGATGGAGAACTTGAAGAATTGCAAAGAATTAGTAGCGGGATTTAACTCAAGATTTCCAGGCGCAGCGGGTATTCATCGGCGGAGGCGGAGAAGGAAGTGAGGAACAAAATTGATAAGAGGTGGAATTTTTTCCTTTTTCTTGATTGGCGAACAAGTGGGGGATTTAGCATTAAAAGGGGGATAATGTCATGAGCCGTATTGCGGGCCTGCCCGCACCAAAGCCCGCACCACATGTAGATAGTCTATCACGTACATGTCACAGACAGACCACTATATAGTCTGTCAGGACAAGGATCCACATCTCTTCCTCATCCTGCAATCTACATTATAGGATCCCGAAACCCCAGAAACCCCAGAACCCCAGAGCCTTCCTCTCCACAGATCAGACCATAACAATCCACATCCAAGTTGAGCTTCAACTTGGGCTGATACCGTAAATTGATTTGTTTATCACCCCCTTCTCTCTCTCTGTCTCTCTTTCTCTCTTCTAATAATACCCTCTTCCATCCCTTCAAATATCATCATGTCTTTTTGTTTCATCAATCTGATCAGAGTCAACCAAATTCTTCAAATTTATATGTAGAAAAAACCAGGATGTCATTGTATATCTGACAATGGTACCATCATGGTTGCCCACTATGTACATAAATATGTAGATTTTTGGTCCGATCAGCCGGCCTCATCCTCACACAATCTATTGAACAAACTTTAAAGAACCCCAAACATATACATATTTACATTATGTATCTATTTACACATTTATTTATTTATTTACAGCTATTGCAGGAAAGGTTGCAAATTCCTCCGTTTTTTTTTCCCCCACCCAATTTTTTTCCCCCACCACAAATATTTGACCCCCCCGCCCCAAACTTCTGGGGCTGGGTGGTAACTGCTGCGCGGCCTGGATGGATATCCAGACATCATCCAGTCCCAAACCGGCATAAAGGATCTCAATATTTCCTATCCTCCAACTCCAACACAACTCACATTGTAAGTACAATCACTCTCATTGTTCCCAATAATTATTACCCCCTCAACAGCTGCTAACACTAATATGACATTGTATTCAGGCCATGGGTTTCATCAAATACTCTCCGGAACTCAAGTATGTGCTGGTCAAAGCTTCACTTGATGGCAATCAGGTCAACGAGATCAATGATTCCCCAGGTGCTACTGTTCATCCAGCTTCAATTTATTGCTGGACTTGCCTCTGTATGAATACTTGGGCAGTAGTGTGCAACCTGGAGACTTACAAATCAAGAGGTCATCCACTTGATCTGTCAAATGAAGCCCTGCTGTTCATCAAGGAGCTAGTATCTGAAAACCCCTTGATGTAAGCCGACGAGATCCAGCACGGTGTGGAAATTAAGACGACCTCGCTAACAGAAATGGTAGTTTGCCCTTCTTCCTGGTTGGTTCCGGTGGTTCTTTGATTCCCTCTGCGGGATAAACACTGTCAGCGGATAGTCAACTGGTTTCCCTGCAACACCTTATACTCAGCAAGGGGACCGTTCCTCTTGTGTTCGTTGTCCTGATGATGCCCTACACAGTTCCGCTTGTCCGCACACGCTGAATAATCGCTGAGAGAACTCCAAACAATGAGGTTTTCTTATATACGCTGTAGTTGATAGCTATCTACTAAGATGATAAGGTAAGATAAGACCCGCAGCCCTGGTACAACCCTCTATTTATACAACAGTCCCCCCGATCATGTCCCGCATTCCCCGGTACTGTCCCTGGAGCCCTACTTGCCTGTCTCCTCGATCCCGCATCACACCGCAGCCTGTCCCCAACTACTATACCCCGTTGACCCCCGCAGCCGTCTGTCGCTCCCCTGCGCACGACTCCGCTTCTTCTGCCCCCGCTCCACTTGCGGCCTGGCGCCCCGAACCCCGTGGTTCCGCCCGGTCCATTACGTTGCGCATACTGAAGCGGCCTTCGTCCGCTCGACCAATTGCCCGCGCCAACTATAGAATGTCACATGCTGCGCCCCGTGCTTTTCCCCGCGGAATGTCCAATGGCATTTGGTAAGTACCCCCTTCCCTCAGCCTCAGCCTGCCGCTGAGCCCGCGGCTGCGGGCTCAGCTTCAGTGCTGCACCTCTGGTATATAAGTTCTCCCACATCCCCCTCGCTTTTGAATCCTGTCCCCAGCAATTCCCACACTACTCACACCTTCCCATACATTTTTTTTTTACCCGCAACTTGAGATACTAAATCCTGAAACTGAGATTGGACCCTTGAGAAAAACTTGAAGAAACTGATAACTTGATGAAACTGATGACTTGAGGAAACTGATGACTTGAGGAAACTGATAACTTGAGGAAATTGATAACCTGAGAGAAATACCACGCCCGCAATCCTGAGAGAAAGAGAAACCATGCCCGCAACCTAAATATGAGAGAAAGAAATCACGCCCGCAATCTATAAAATCCTGAAACGAAAACCCAACCCGCCCGCCGAGGTACCTGGACCGCCCCAGATGGAATTTCCGCACCATTCCCCGTACCCCTTGCCATCCTGAATATATAACAAAGAAAACCAGTAAACCCATTCACAAAACACAAATACATCCCGCTTTAGGGTGACTGACATCCTGGGGTGGCTAGTTTATCCGGCTGTGGACCAGCTAGCGCACCCCCTCACCAATTAAGGCTTGGCCTATGGCCCCCATCCTCCCCCCGCTTTTGGCCGCTGTCCTCAGCGGTTTGTTCCTCGCACTTTGCCGCAAGGAACGCTCACCGGCCACCTCTTCATTGGCGCCGGGAGAATCCGCTCGACCCGCCTCATCGGCGGGCGGCTCCAAAGGAGTTGGCTCCAAATCCGAGTCTTCATCATTTTCGTCCTCAGATCCCGAAACAAGGGTTTTGTCGAACGACGTCAATCCCCAAGCATAGAACCACTTCACGTGGGATGCCGCCGCCTTCCGCTTCAACGGGGTTCCGTCCAATTCTTCCAACTGATAACTTCCCCCCGGAAATTTGCTGACCACGCGATAAGGTCCGTTCCATCGGTTGGCGAACAACTTTCCCCACTGGGTTTCCAAGCTCCGATTGTACAGAAGGACAAGATTGCCCTTCCGTAAAGGGTCCCGCAACCGGTGAGCGCAACGCTCGTCCCAATAGCGGACCGACTTCGCCCGAGATTCCCGCAATTGCTTTGCCGCCTTCTCAACAACTTCCTCTCGTCTGAGAAGTTGTTCCGCCCGCGCCTCCAACAATTATTCCAAAGTCTTCACCTTCCACCAGTCAATAGCGAGATAAGTGAGCATCTCGATATCAACCGGCAACACAGGCTATCGCCCATACAAGAGTTCGTACGCCGAATAGCCGGTGCCCCGCTTGGTTGAGATTTTATCCGCAAAAAGGACTGCCGGAAGGAATTGATGCCACTTCTGGCCGTCTTCACCGCACATCTTGACCAGCGTGTTCTTGATTGGCTGATGTCCCCGCTCAATCATCCCAGCGCCTTCCGGATAATACTCTGTGACCCTACCGAACGTTGCCCCGCACAACTTGACCCTCTGTAGAGCGATGCCCCCTTCCGCTGAGATCCTGCGGACTGGGAAACCAAGAACTCTAAAATCGCTCACAACCGTGGCACAAGGTAGGGTTTCTCAAAACGCAGTAGATACCCTTGGCGGTGCACAATTGGGAGGACTTACTTCTACACTTTTTGCCTCCGCCCCAAAAGAACCTTCCTCCGCTCTCCCCTCCAAACCCTCCCCTTCTTCCTCCCAAACCTCCGTCTCCTGATGCGGACCAAACTCCCGAGATTCCTGCCTATGATTGGATGGAAAAGGATTGCTCACGTATGTGGCACTCGGTAGGGTTTTTCGAAAGGCAGTAGAAACCCTTGGTGGTGCACAATTGGGAGGACTTACTTCAACACCTTTTGCCTCCGCTCCATTGTGTTCCTCCTCCATCCCCTCACTCCACACCTCCACTTCATCCTGCGGACCGACTTCCCGATATCTCCGCCTATGGCCTGACGAAACGGGATTGCTCACGTACGTGGCACTCGGTAGGGTTTTTCAAAAGGTAGTAGAAACCCTTGGCGGTGCACAATTGGGAGGACGTACTTCCAGACTGGTTGCCCCCGCTCCATCGCTTTCCTCCTCCATTCCCTCTCTCCAAACCTCTGGTTCCCAGTGCGGACCGACTTTCCAGGACTTCCGCCTATGACCAGACAACCCAACGACTACACCCATCGAGGATTTGACCTCCGCCTTCTCCCCCTGCCCTGCCGCCGCTGCACGGACCACGTCCCGCGGCACGGCTGCCTCAATCGGTTCACGCGATCTAGGGCGTTGATAAACGCACGCCACTTTTTTTGGCGTGCGGGGCCTACACGCCAAAAAAAATTGGCGTGTAGGGTCTACACGCCAATTTTATTTGGCGTGTGAGACCCACACGCCAAAAATGGCGTGTGGTTCCCACACGCCGTTTTTGGCGTGTAGGGTCTACACGCCAATTTTATTTGGCGTGTGAGACCCACACGCCAATTTTTTTTGGCGTGTGGGCCCCGCACGCCAATTTTTTGGCGTGCGGGTCCCCCCTTGCTCACGTAATCAAATGGGCCCTCCCATTCGATTACGTGAGCGGGCCGGCTGACGAGGTTATACAACCTCGTCAGCCGGGAGGACTTCCTCCCGGCACGAGGCTGTATAACCTCGTCGGCCAGGAGGACTTCCTCCCGGCTGACGAGGTTATACAACCTCGTCGGCCAGGAGGAAGTCCTCCTGGCTGACGAGGCTGTATAGCCTCGTTGGCCGGGAGGACTTCCTCCCGGCCGACGAGGCTATACAACCTCGTCGGCCAGGAGGAAGTCCTCCTGGCTGACGAGGTTGTATAACCTCGTCAGCCGGGAGGACTTCCTCCTGGCTGACGAGGTTATACAACCTCGTCAGCCAGGAGGAAGTGTCAGCCAGGAGGACTTCCTCCTGGCCGACGAGGTTGTATAACCCCGTCGGCCGGGAGGAAGTCCTCCCGGCCGACGAGGTTATACAACCTCGTCGGCCAGGAGGACTTCCTCCTGGCTGACGAGGTTGTATAACCTCGTCAGCCAGGAGGAAGTCCTCCTGGCCGACGAGGTTGTATAACCTCGTCGGCCGGGAGGACTTCCTCCCGGCCGACGGGGTTATACAACCTCGTCGGCCAGGAGGAAGTCCTCCTGGCTGACGAGGCTGTACAACCTCGTCGGCCAGGAGGAAGTCCTCCTGGCTGACGAGGTTGTATAACCTCGTCAGCCGGGAGGACTTCCTCCCGGCTGACGAGGTTATACAACCTCGTCAGCCAGGAGGAAGTCCTCCTGGCCGACGAGGTTGTATAACCTTGTCGGCCGGGAGGACTTCCTCCCGGCCGACGAGGTTATACAACCTCGTTGGCCAGGAGGAAGTCCTCCTGGCTGACGAGGCTGTATAGCCTTGTTGGCCGGGAGGACTTCCTCCCGGCTGACAAGGCTATACAACCTCGTCGGCCAGGAGGAAGTCCTCCTGGCTGAAGGACTTCCTCCCGGATGACGAGGTTATGCAACCTCTTCAGCCAGGAGGAAGTCCTCCTGGCCGACGAGGTTGTATAACCTTGTCGGCCGGGAGGACTTCCTCCCGGCCGACGAGGTTATACAACCTCGTTGGCCAGGAGGAAGTCCTCCTGGCTGACGAGGCTGTATAGCCTCGTCGGCCGGGAGGACTTCCTCCCGGCCGACGAGGCTATACAACCTCGTCGGCCAGGAGGAAGTCCTCCTGGCTGACGAGGTTGTATAACCTCATCAGCCGGGAGGACTTCCTCCCGGCTGACGAGGTTATACAACCTCGTCAGCCAGGAGGAAGTCCTCCTGGCCGACGAGGTTGTATAACCTCGTCGGCCAGGAGGACTTCCTCCCGGCCGACGAGGTTATACAACCTCGTCGGCCAGGAGGAAGTCCTCTTGGCTGACGAGGCTGTATAGCCTCGTCGGCCAGGAGGACTTCCTCCCGGCCGACAAGGCTATACAACCTCGTCGGCCAGGAGGAAGTCCTCCTGGCTGACGAGGTTGTATAACCTCGTCAGCTGGGAGGACTTCCTCCCGGCTGACGAGGTTATACAACCTCGTCGGCCAGGAGGACTTCCTCCTGGCCGACGAGGTTGTATAACCTCGTCAGCCGGCCCGCTCACGTAATTGAATGGGACCTCCCATTCGATTACGTGAGCGGGATCCCCCCACACGCCAAACAATTGGTGTGCGGGGCCCACACGCCAATTTTCTTTGGCGTGCGGGGCCCACACGCCAAATAAAATTGGCGTGTGGGAACCACACGCCATTTTTGGCGTGTGGGTCTCACACGCCAAATAAAATTGGCTGGTAGACCCTACACGCCACTTTTTTTTGGCGTGTAGGCCCCGCACGCCAAAAAAAATTGGCGTGCGGGTTGGCGTTGGCGTGCGCCGTTGGCGTGCGTTTATCAACGCCCCGCGATCTAGGGAGGAAATAATTGCCGTTATAGATCCTCACCCGCCTACCATTTAAGTCGTCCGTCAACTCTTGACATTGAGACTTATAATGGGTATTCGACCCGCAATAAGTGCAATGAAGCCCCGGAGGACCGCCCCGCTGACCGTCGGCCGGTGCCGACGATTGGGGCTGCGACTCCCGTTGAACCGTCTTCCGCAGGAACAAACAAAGCTCCTTCAAGGTGTCAGCCAACTCCGCCACTTCAGCGGGCGCCACCGGCGCCGTGTTCCGGGAAGAGATCACCGGCCCGATTCCGCTCGAGATCGCCATTCCCGAATTCTTGGCGACCAACTCCATCATGTCGAACTCCGCCCGGTGTGGAACTACTCAAGGGACAGAATAGAGCTTGGAAGGGAGATGGATGACTACACTAGTATTAATGTAGGTTATACCAAAGTTGCTGATATAAGAGCTGCCTTCCTGACTAATGCTATGGGGATGAGTGTAACACTAAGAATAAAAATAAAGGTGTGGCTAATTTCTATCTATTCTTAGATGACTAGTACTGATGAGCTTTGCTACTACACCTATAAGGTGGGAGGAATGGAAGAGGGGTGTGAGTGGTAGAAAGTATATAGTATAAAAATGGGGCAGGGTTGGTAGCTTATGGAGTCAAGATGGGCAAGCAAGAGAGGGGGCAATCTTCTTATATTGAGGTTTAAGCTGGTATTTATATTTATATATTTTATAAGGGTGATGGTAACTCTACTAAGTTATGTATACTAATTATATGGGATCTTTAATGTTGGTATATGTAGGGGGTAATTTAGTAAGCTATGGGGTCCATATAGTAACAAGGGGGAGGAACAGGTGTCCTTATATATCTGAGACAAGAGAGGAGCCATCAGGCTAGAGGAAGGAAACAACAAGGCTATGTCATGTAGCTGGTGGGAAAAGGAAGAACATGATAGATCAGTAGAAGAGAAAGTGACATATATGAAATAGTCATGACAGTGACAGATGAGTAGTGGGAAGGTGGAGTTTATGTACAGTAGATATGATGTAAGATGTTACTGAATAAAGCCTAGTCATGTGCAGTGTATGTTATGTAGTGTCTATGTAGTGTCTATGTAGTTTATATAATATGTATTTATGTATAATGTTCTGAAATATATCTACTTATAACATGTACTTATTGTATTCTATAACTTGCTTAATACTGTAACTTGCTGGGTTATTCTGTGTTTGCCTGTAACTCTTGAACCATGAGGAATTTGAAGGTGGTTGTAGTGAGTGACTAGGGTTAAAATGAGGTGTAGAATCTGATTATGAAATAATAATGATGAATATGTGTAAGGTTTGGTTTTTATATGTATATATATGTAAGTATTTGAGGTTTATAAGTGATAAATAATTTATTAAAAGTATGGTAATGAAGTGGAATGGATCACCACACCGGACCGCTCCCCTAAGCAACGCCAAGTCGGGCAACAGGGTTCCTCCATCCCTCGACCGCCGAATGAGGTTCTGATTGTACAGCCTACGCTGCACCTGCTCTTGAACCGGTGTGGCGAGCCCCTTGAGGAAGCCCCGCTTGACCGACGCCGGTTCCCCAATGATCACCTCATTGCGGTTTAGGTACTTCACGATGCGATCAAAGGAAGTGACGTACTCATTGAACGCCCTTCGATCGTTGACCCCACCCAATGCCGCCTTGCTCGACGCGAGATTCTCCAAATCCGCCTCCCAATACCGTTGCTGACGCGGACCCCACTTCTCCAACATCTCCTCCCTCAGACGCTCCCAGTTCTTTGCCTCGTACCCCTCCATTTCCTCCACATCGCGCAACTCTTCTTCGGACTGAATGAAGTTGACGATTTGACGAACCTTGTCGCCGTCCAACGCCCCTTCGGTTTCCGCCGCCAATTCAAAAAGACTCAAAAATTGATCAACCGCATCAATACTGAATCGGACTGCGGGAAAATCCCGCGGCCAAATCTTGACGCCCATCTGTGGGTCCGACGCCAACCCTCGCCTCCTCACCCCTACCGGCGCTTCACCAGCCGCCTGCTTCCCCTTCCGATTCTCCTCCGTTCCGTTGTCCATGTTGACCTCCAACGTGATGCCATAGGTACCCAGACCTCCCCCCTTCAGAGGGGGAGGGACGAACTTGGCGGGAGGGAGGGTGAACTTGGAGGAAGACGCTCCGCCCGACGCATTCGTAGGAAGATAAGTGTCAGAACCACTCATCCTCGAGCAATGATAAACAATATATAAAAAATAAAGAAAAAGACAAATTTCTTGAACCGTCCGCAGGTTGGAAACAGAAAGAAGTTCCCGGCCAGACCCCCAATATGTGGAAATTAAGACGACCTCGGTAACAGAAATGGTAGGTTGCCCTTCTTCCTGGTTGGTTCCAGTGGTTCTTTGATTTCCTCTGCGGGATAAACACTGTCAGCGGATAGTCAACTGGTTTCCCTGCAACACCTTATACTCAGCAAGGGGACCGTTCCTCTTGCGTTCGTTGTCCTGATGATGCCCTACACAGTTCCGCTTGTCCGCACACGCTGAATAATTGCTGAGAGAACTCCAAACAATGAGGTTTTCTTATATACGCTGTAGTTGATAGCTATCTACTATAATGATAAGGTAAGATAAGACCCGCAGCCCTGGTACAACCCTCTATTTATACAACAGTCCCCCCGATCATGTCCCGCATTCCCCGGTACTGTCCCTGGAGCCCTACTTGCCTGTCTCCTCGATCCCGCATCACACCGCAGCCTGTCCCCAACTACTATACCCCGTTGACCCCCGCAGCCGTCTGTCGCTCCCCTGCGCACGACTCCGCTTCTTCTGCCCCCGCTCCACTTGCGGCCTGGCGCCCCGAACCCCGTGGTTCCGCCCGGTCCATTACGTCGCGCATACTGAAGCAGCCTTTGTCCGCTCGACCGATCGCCCGCGCCAACTATAGAATGTCACATGCTGCGCCCCGTGCTTTTCCCCGCGGAATGTCCGATGGCATTTGGTAAGTACCCCCTTACCTCAGCCTCAGCCTGCCGCTGAGCCCGCGGCTGCGGGCTCAGCTTCAGTGCTGCACCTCTGGTATATAAGTTCTCCCACAACGGTTTGTATGACCAGCATGGCACCCACATATCCATCTCAACAACCTTGAAAAATCTCCACCATTGCTTGAACATGTACAAAAAGACCATGCACACAGTTCACCCTAAGCAGGACCCCTACAAGCGTGCTCAGTACATTTCTCAGGTGGCTTGCATCCCCTTGGAATGCTTAGTATTCACCAGTGAGCCGCTTGTGTTTTATTGTTATACTTGGGATGGATATTGTTAATTCTAACAATATCACACCCCATTCCATGGCCAGATGAGTCTGGTGTGAGTCTTGAGGGTGTTTCAAGAACCAGAGGATGGGAACATTATCCCAGCAATCTCTACCTTGGGCTTGGTCACCCACACTGTACAGGAGGAAACTGTTGACCAATTTGATTTTGAGTTCTTCTTGGCCAATGTATTGGTAAGTACACCAACATGGGGTTATATCTCTTGAATCTGGCGGACTCAATATCTGGATGGTAGATCCCATCTATGAAGCCCTTCTCCTTACCAAACAGTGTCCTTGTGATGGATAACACCCAGATCCACCACAATGAGTCCGTAGCAGATATCATCAAATTGTCCGGGTGTTTGCTGCTGTACCTTCCCGCCTACTTGCCCAACATGAACCCAATTGAGAAGGTGTTCAGTGTTTACAAGGCAACATTGCGGTACTATGAGGGCCTCTTGATGGGTGGAACAGAGGACTTCTTTGTTGTTGACAAGTTTGTCCAGTTGGTTTTTACGGCGGACTTGACCCGGAAGCATTTCCATGGGTCTGGCTATGAAGTTGTTTAGGCTATACATCTCAATACTCCTATCTCCCCTTATCTCTGGCTGCAGCCCTCTATTGGGTTTGCCCCAAAATCACCTTGACTTCCCTTCTGCTCGCCTTTTCCCTTCTCTCCCATATGTAATTATTCTACTCATCCTTATGATGAATGTGAGCTCTATGAAATGCAAAGGATAGTCCTAACAAAGGATCCTATTTTCCTCTCATCTTTTGATCCTGCGTGTGACTCATCTGAACACCTGTGTGTAAAAGCTTTTACTGTGAGTGAGGGCATAATGATTGCTATTTCTGCAAATCATGCCAGTATGTTGGGCATTGATTAAATATTAATGAGGGTGAGGGAACAAAAATAGGAACTGAGTAACTGCTTAACTATTCATAATGCTGAGTACCATCACAAGAAACTACACACTGCCAGCATAATTGCCTAGGATGAAGTCATCCCAGTTAAACTGGGATGCACTCAACCAATTTAAACTTGGTTGAAATCAACTGATGAAATATAAATCCAAGGGAGCCCCCATGGTTTTATATTTCATTGGTTGAGGTCAACCTACTTTAAATTGGCTTGTTTGCATCCTAGTTTAACTGGGATGAACTCAACCTAGGCAATTATGCTGGCAGTGACAGCTATAAATATACTACTGTAAGTGCTAGACTACAACTAGTGTTGACAATATTGAGGGAAGAGACTACCAAAAGGGAAGTGAATAAATAAGGGGTGATGATCACCTGAGCTAATCATGGCAAGTACGACGGGACTTGATGTGCCGTTTGAATTTCTTGATGCTGTTCACGAGAGCCCTTGCATCGGATTTCTTGATCCTGTGATCTTCAAGTTCTTCTGCTGTAAAGGTGTCAAACCAATCATAGTGGCAAATGCCAAGATCTTGAAGAGCAGAGTTTACAACAGGGAAGTTGGGGTTAATGTGAATGTAGGCCAGGTAATCCGCGAGCTCAATATGTTCATCCAATGGGACTGGCAAAGATGAAGCAGGGGGGGCAGGGCCAGGAGCAGGGACTGGGAGACCTGATGATGTACTCACAAGATGCGGAATAGTCAGATGATAATAGGCTGGTGGGGACCCGTAGAAACTATATCCATAATTGGGCGGATAACTCATTGGATGAGGCATCTGCAGGGCCCGGGGAAGGTGTTGCTGTCACATTGGGCTCAATATGAGGCTCGGGTCAAATAGGGCTTGATTGATTTGCTGCTCCATCTGCGTCAGGTGTGCCTAGGGGAGAAGCATGATCCTTTTGTGTTTGAGGTATAAACGCCGGCCCCGGAGGGGGTTGAAGAACTGTGACATGATTTGGGTTGGCAATCTAGAATTGCAACCATGACATTGATTAAGCATAAGTACTAAATGGGATGTCATGATAGAAGGGGACTTACCATTGCTTTTTTCCAGACCATCAGCTTGGTCATGGAGAGCAATACATACTTTGTTGGATTATTAGGATCCACAAAGCATGGTGTCTTGTGGGTCCCAGTGAGTTAGTCGCGCAGTTTGTGAGTGGCCTTGAGCATGTTGATGTTATCAAACAAGGCCACTGAAATTGACCCACCCTTGGAAGGTATGGGGGGTCATCAAAGGTTGCACTTGAATTGTTCTTCTTCTTCAGTTGAGCCAGTGCTGCAGCTTTCTGGGGATTAATCATAAAGGAAAGATATGGTCGAGATCAGCCATGCACAAGCTGAACTATAATTAATGGAGACGTTAGACTAACCTCAGCAACCAACTTGGGGTTTTTTTGCTCCAAAGTAATTCAACATTGGTGAGGCCCAGCCTCTTTGCACTCCTCAAGAAATGCCACAAAAGTGCCAAAACCAGTGATAGACTGGTTGTCTTTAGCTTGAAACTCAACACTGTGCGGGATTGCAACATGCCAGCATATGACATCAAGCTCTTCTTGCTCTCTTGCATGGTTGGCTAGTCCATCTGTCTTGTACTTATCTATGGCTTGGAAGCAGGCTTCCTTGAACTTGAGGAGGTTGTTGTTGGTGAGATCCCAATGGAAATGGCACCCAGTTGACATGTGAGACTTAATTGAGTGAATTTTGAACCGGCTGAGGCAGTTGTGCCTTTTTGCTTGTGGGATACTCAGGTGTTAAACTGTTGGGATACAAGAGAGGGTAAATAAAGGAGGTGATGAACGGAAATCATCCTCTTGCTCACCTTGTTTTTGTCTACACCATCAGCGGCTTTCTTCTTGGTCCGCTTTGATGGAGCCGGGGTTGGTTGAGGTGACACTGAACGAGGAGCTGTATTAACCAAAGGAGCCTCACTGGCCCAATCATTTTCATGGCTGGCAAGGTTCCGCCTGACGAGGTGGTCGGTATTTTTCTTAGCAGGTGCAGGGGTAGATAAAACAATGACGGGAAGATGAACCTGGGGGGGTAAAAACATCGTCTGGCTGATTTGTGTGAGACAGGGAAAAAGGTTTATCTTTCCCCACTTTGCCACCAGAAAGATGGAATTCTTCTCAGCTTCGTCTCAAAGTGAGCTGAATTGTTGTTTTTGGAAGATGCTTAATGTGCTGTTGTGTTGTAGTGTTGTTGCAATTGGTCTAGAGAGGCCCAGTTGTAAGTGAATGTTTATAAGGGAGTGGATGGTGATTTTGAAGGTGAAGGTGATAGTTGCAGGGTGATGTGTGGTAGTTGTAGGGTGATGCGTAGTAAAGGCCTTATGTGTAGTAAAGGCCTTAACTTAGAGGGGTGTTGCTTTCTGATGCGGACGCGAGCCATCGCTTACTACTGATTGAATCTAGCCTCTCGCTGATCTAGACTTTAGGGTAATTATTTACTTGTTGACTGCATAATTTTACTGATGAGAGTGTAAACCCCCTTATTGTGACATGGAAAGCTGTAAAAGTAAGGGCCACCAGTCACCAGGATGTGAATTGCAACTCATGTTTTACAAGGGGTTTTACACTGTGTGGTTTGTACCTCATGGAATGTAAAATCAATTGAACTTGGGATTTGGTGTGCGTTTTGACAATGTCTTTCTACAATCGGGGCATTGTAAAACACACTTGGGAAAATTCACTCATCCCATTTAAAAAGGCAATCCCCTTGGTCCTAAGAAACTTTCCCGGGCCTTTTGCCGATCCTCTTCAGAAAATAATGGTGGCTGGATTAACGAAAAATTCATGTTAGGGATTCAAGCAAAGTTACACAGCTGCAAGTAAGAAATCCGTACGGGAAGGTTTCTCTCCCACTTTGTTCCGTCCGCGGCCGTTGGGGCTGTATTCACAAATTAAATCATTAGATCTTAACTTTATAGCCAGAAGGTAGTGGGTTTTTTTAGAGCGGTCAAAAGTATCGCAGATTCCGAAAAAGAAAAGAAAAAACTAGGCCAATGTGGCAAATGAGGCTAGCTCAGTTAAAAACTTTACTTACGTCGATAGGGATCAGGATGCTCGGTTTTGGCCAGGAGGAGTTCCGCCTCATGGAGTAGTTTTGTAACCGCTCGTGGATCTCTTACGTCCCGGTTACGCTCGAACTTGACCCGTATTTCGATGGCCTTTTGTCTCCAAATGTCTCGAAATACGACCTAATTGGTTACAAAGCCTGGACTGAATGAGCCGACGCCATCGGATGGTATTTTCTTGATTGAACACTCACCCAATCCAGGGACTGTTTTAAGGCTCTTCGATACAATCGCTATGGGTTCAAAATTGTTCATTGGCAAGGATAAGTAGAGTATCTTGGCAAGGCATGAAGCTCGTGGCAGCCTACTTACTTGGACGTGAATTCTGTGCGCATCAGTAAAGGGCCGGACAACAGCTGAAGACGAAGCCATTTTTTCTGCCTGTTAGGTTGAACTTCTGTTATGCTGAGGTTCGTGTCTGAGTTGGAGGTTGAGCCTGATGATGAGCCGTCCAGTACTTTCTTCAAATATTGACCGAGCCTGGAGGGGGAGGGGGAGAAGGGGGGTTCCCGGAGAGGACCCGAGGTGGGCACCGGAGATTTAAGCCTCTTTGCCGTCACCGGTATCTCCCCGTTACATACAACAGCTGTACGATGGCCACTTCAGATTATTCTGACCGAGAAAAAAAACATCGGTCTTTGGTCTCACTAGACGGTAGATACTTCATCGATCCAGAGTCTCATCAGGTGATCTGCTTCCGTGGCGTCTCACTATCTGGCTGTTCGAAACTACCCTCGAAGCCAGACGGTCGAACCCATCAAGCCGAACTTTTCTTCGAACATCGCCAGGTCTCCTTTGTTGGCCATCCACTCCAATTGGAACATGCACCCCACTACCTATCTCAACTTGTCCACTGGGGTTTCAATCTCGTCCGTCTGGTCATCTGTTGGGAAGCATTAGAACATGCAGGTCCGGGAATTTACGATCTCGAGTACATTCAGTACATCACCCAATTGGTTCAGCTCTGCCAGAAGTATGACCTCAAGGTCCTTGTCGATGCCCATCAAGATGTTTGGAGCAGATTCTCTGGTGGGTCCGGAGCGCCCGGCTGGACCCTCGAACTCGCAGGCTTTGAAATTACTAATCTATCCGAAACTGGCGCCGCTGCTCTCCAACAACTCGGGGCCCCCAAGGGAGTCTGGCCTTCTGGTTATCAAAAACTAGCTGCGTAAGCAATTGTTTTTCAATTTCGTTTCTACACCAACAAGACGTTATCTACTATCATTTTAGTTTCAAAAACGGGAGTGGAGCGAACTTTTTTTTTTCGTGGAAACACTGAGTTAATCGATCAAAAAATCTAAATTTATTGATAGTGGGACGATGTTCACGCTTTTCTTTGCTGGTGATACCTTCGCGCCCAATCGAAAAGTCAAACGGAATTTACATCGTCAGTGGGCAGAAGAAACAAACGGAGAAGAATTGATTAGTTTACAGCAGTTCTTACAGGGAAGTATGATCGAAGCTTTTGGACAACTAGCCGATGCATTATCACCCTTCGATTGCGTCATTGGATTTGAAGTGAGTCCGAAAATATTTTACTCCACAGAGTACACCACAGAAGAGTCCGATTGACACAGATTAAACCCTTTCCAAATTTCAACTGCATGTCTTTTTTTCCAGCCGATGAATGAACCTCATAGAGGATTTATTAATCTGTATTCTCCCCATCAATGGAACCCGATGACTGACCGTCAGTCTAAAAAAATCCAAGTAAATAGTATTATCTCACCAAACTAATCCATCGAACCACCCGATCACTTTTAGTCTTCATACGCGATTGTCCGTCTTTTCTCGAAGCTGTAGCTCTAGGAGATGGGCATTCGCAGAGAATAAATGTGTACACGCCCGCTTGGCCGATTCCTTCCATTAGATTTCATACTCGCCGTGTCACACCACACGTAAGAGCATGGCAATCCTCAGTGGAATGTATCTGGAAAGAACATGGAGTTTGGAGATGGGATGAGAAACGACAAAAGCCGATCGTCTTGAAGCCAAAACACTTCAACCTGGATCCAGTTACCGGCAAACCCTTTGATTTTTACAGCCAGGCTCTATATCCCTTTGTCGGTAGATTTGCTGCTCGAGTCCAGAGCCATCGAAGTGATTGGATCATTCCAGTGGGACCAATTCCCAATGAAGTAAGTCACAACACATACGCTCTATAGATTGCTTTGCCGAAGATCAATTGATTAACTAGCTTCATGAATTATAATTCCTTAGTTTTATCCCGAATGGGACCCTTGCCTGCGGCCCCAAAACCTAGTCGCTGGGCCCCATTTCTACGACTTGTTCTCACTCGTGCATAAGTCCCATGGGACATTGACAATGGACGTCCAAGGGATATGTATGGTACTACAAACTAATCATAGTTATTCTCATCCAATGGTTTCTAATCCTGGGCGTTCTTTTATCGTACAATTTCATTCAGAAAAAACCGATTTGGAAGTGGATGCACTTTGGGCACACTGCAGCCAGGAGAAAGTGGGTGTTTTCATAATCAGCTGGCGTAGATTCGGACCTCTTCATTTCTTTTCATCTACACAGATCCCGTTTCAACTGATGCCCATTCTCAACCAATCAAGCTACACCGAACAAATAAAAAATATTTTAGATTCGGTCCACAAGAACATTGGTGAAATACCTTGTATGATTGGAGAGCTTGGGATTTGTATGGATCTTAACAAAGGAGAGGCGTTCAGGACCGGAAATTTTTACTGGCAACATCACCAGATGAATGCTTTGCTTGCATCTTGTGAATCGAATCTGGTGTCTTTCGTGTAGGTTGAGAGTTGAACTTTTTTTTTTTTTCATCATCTGAGACAAATATCTAAATTCATTGGTCCATTTAGGCTGTGGAACTTCAATCCTTACAATACCGACGAATACGGAGACGGTTGGAATGGCGAAAATTTCAGTTTCATCAGTCAATCAGGATGTGATCGATCGAGTCCACACAGTCAACCTAGGATTCTCTCGGCTATAATTGTATGTCATCAAATTTCTCTATTGGCGAAATGGACATCACAAAATCTGAATTGATGAAGCTCGATGAATTTTGAATGTATTCAAGAGACCTAGTGCTCCAAAGGTTGCGGGGATTCCATGTCGCTTAACTTATGATTCAGAACAATCTACGTTTGAATTCGAATACAAGAACCCTGAGGCCAATCTAGAGAGTAAACAAGCAAGCCGGTTAAAGACTACGAGGACTGAGATATTTTTGCCAAGCGAACGATTCCCAGTCGACCAGATTGAAATAGTTATCAGTGATGGAGATTATTCCCACAAAGTGATTTTAAAATTTTACTCCCATCAAGCTGTGGTTTGTGCAGTTCGGGTTACGATTGGAAATCTCACTGACGTCTTTGATTCTGTCTATCCTTAGAATCAACTCCTAATTTGGAATCACTCCAAACTCGAGCCAGGAGCGAGACATAGGATCAAGATCACAAGTCCAGTACGAGTGAAAGTCGACAAACCGACGGGAAACCGGACCGTCTCTGGTTTTACACTTATCATCCTTATTCTAAGTCTCTTCGTCGGGCTCTTGGCTCTCTGGATGGATCGTAGAAAATCCCTCTGATCTCACCTTCACTCATTAGATCACCATCGTCGTCACTCTTTCTTTGTCTTGATCACAAAGAGTTAATGCTGAGAAAAATTGTAGTCTTCAACTTGTCAACCAATAGATATATATTTATGCATAGATGTGTTATACAATAAATAGCAGTGGCTGCTGATCACAGGAAAAATAGTGATATATTGACACTTGTTGAATATTGGTATCTTTATCTACCTAGATTATAAACAGAGGAAAGAAGAGTAGAAAACTTACGATCCCGTGTCATGTCATGCGTGGAATACCAGTGAGGGGGTCTGATAAATTTAGTGGTCTAGGTACATTTGAATACGCCATGGGAGTTCGGGTGCTCCAAGTTAAAACATAAAAACCTTGTGACATACCGCCATAACCATCATTCTTTGCAGGCAAATTTGCAGGATAGTTTGGACAGTCCCTGCCTCATTATGTTTCTAGGGATCGTAATTAGCTTTGAGAAGACTAAATGACCATGTCCGCCTGTGGAAATCCCAAGTTTCCTCTGGTTGCAAACCAGCAAGTGAGAAACGCCGGTTGAACAGCTGTGAGCACCAGGGAGTGCTGAAGGAAGGGACTCGTACCTATTGAGGTACGTGGCGAGTGACACAAGAAGAAATGTGTGAGGAAGAGGAGATGATAAGCAATAGTAGTGAAGCTAAATACAAGCGTTGGGTAAGCCTAATAATCTAGTTACACATGTCTAACTCAATGTCAATCCCGAGCACCTACCTCTATTCCTTCTGACAACCGGACTTGCTGGAGGGTTTTTTAATCGCGACAGCAAGGACTCGAGGGGAATTCCACTTGAGTCACTCAGTTATTTGCGCATCTCTATCCTCCTCTCAAGCCAACAAGATTTGCAGCGTAGGTCTGCTTTAGGCAGCTGGATGATGTAATTGCGAAACGAAGAGGAGGCCAGGGAAGGGGGTAAATGATATGGATACGAAATGAAAGAATAAGGATAAGTTTAAAAATAAAATAGAGTACTTTGGCTAGTCTGCATTGTAAGTTGAAAGATCGAAGGATGCAAACTTTACATAAATATGTATGTTTATTACTCAAGACAGGAATGTGTGTCAATTATTATTTAGTGTGTGCGTGAGTGAGAAGTAAATATTCAAGCCAGAAACGAATACGAAAGGTAAAAAAAAGAAGAAAAACAAGATCTAGTGAGGTAAACAGAAGGGGGAAAAAAGATGGGTTTGAGGGGGGGGGGGGTGAAAGGTTCAGACAGTTTGATGAGAGTTGCTTCGTGCTCTCTGGGATTGGAGTCGGGCTGAGACCCTTCGGATGGGCACGTTCGTTCCGGTGGCTTCGGAGAGCGGCGGGATAGGTTTAATTGACCGTGTCGAAGACTGACTGATGGGCATGTTCTCGTCTGTTTGAGGTTTAGCAGCCGGCTTCTTTGCAGATGCTTCAGAGAGAGTGCGATTGGCTCGGGGCTTGGCCACCTTACGCTTGGGTGGGGGAGGCAAGGGGTTTTCGACCTTCGACTTCTTTCGCTTAGGTGATTGTGGCAATGTGTCTTGTGCCTTGACCTGCTTCCTCCTTTGGGCTGGCCTTAGTTCTTGACGAGAAGTAGATCTCGTCAAGCGAGGTTTGTCCGGAGCAGCCGCAACAGCCTTGGCACGTTTAGTTGAAGGCCCGAGTGTCGCGGAGGCCGACCTTTTGGCTGGGCGGGTGGCAGTCGCAGAGATGTTATGTTTGGCTGGACGCGTAGCAGTCACGGAAGCTGGGCGTGTGGCTGGATGTGCGGAAGTCGCAGAGGATGGCGGCTTCGCTTGCGCTAGGTCAGCAGACCTAGACGAAAAGGATCGTTTGGCTGCAACGAGGGAGGAAGAAGAAGCCTGGTTCCCTGAAATGGATCGGGTAGCCTTTTCTGAAGGGTTGGGCGCTTGTGAGGGTTCCGGCGAAGGATCTCTAGAAGGGTTGCTGGCAGTTGAGGATGGAGAGGCGTCAGCAAACTTTGATGGGATTGAGCCGGAAGTCTCGAGAGGGGTGGGATGAGGTGGGAAACGATCAAGCCCAGTTGACTGTGAGCTTATAGGGAAGGATGATGGAGGAGAAGGAGAAGGACGCGAGTAGAGGCGTGGTGCTGGGGGAGGCGATGGTTCGCACGAGACCGGCAAGGGTGATCTGGGTGGGTGCAGTGCTGGGGAAGGCGAGCGAGCCTGGGATGATGAAGAGGGGAAGGAGGGACGACTACCGCC
Organism: Puccinia hordei; assembly: GCA_007896445.1. Taxonomy (NCBI): domain Eukaryota; kingdom Fungi; phylum Basidiomycota; class Pucciniomycetes; order Pucciniales; family Pucciniaceae; genus Puccinia; species Puccinia hordei. Next base: position 335,172 of record RDRW01000258.1, on the reverse strand, counting down.
AACCCCTTGAGGATTAAGATCCCTAGATGGAGACTCGGATCGGACTCTACCGAAGCGCTCGTCGTCGGCGATCTTGACCTCCGGATTCTGGCTGAGGTCGGGAATCTGGGACACGAAGCAGACGTTCTTGCTTTCGCCGGAGAATACCCCTCTGAAGTCCTCCTGGGTCACCAGGGCGCCCGAAGGTAGGTCGTCAAAGATGTAGACGGTCGGCCTGGAGCTGCCTGAAACTTGCTGAGAATGCCCGTGGAATGACGAGCTCAAAAGGGCACCTTGGGAGTTCGAAGGGGGGGGCTGAGAGCCTGGTAGATCACAGTATGCACCATGTTGGCTGGAAGACATGATGGACTGTGCAAGGATGACGCGGCGGACGATGAAATGAAGGTGAGAGAGAGGGAGGAAGGGTAAAGGCGTTAAGGCCTAGTGAGGACGTAGGCTATGTCGATTATTAGAAGACAATCAGTCTGTAGTGGCAGTGAGAGGGGAGATGCACTGACTGACTATAGTTTTTATATCCTTTCCCTCAGAATTCCGAAGCTCTACTCGATTGAGATTCTGGATTGGAAAAATCTGGAGTGAAGACTGAGAGGAACTCATATGTATGCATAGGGGATGGTATAGGGGCCATATGTAAATAAAATATCCAGAAGGGGTGTTTGAGTTCAAAGGAACGTCTTTAGAAATCTTGAATATGTATCATATTTTCAAATTATTTTACCTACATAAACAACAACACACACACACTGGCGAGTCATCAGAACAAGAACTCAGGGAGGGCTGCAATTACCAACATCAAGCCACGGAAGATGGATGGATGTAGATCTACGGCTCATTATAACCAACAGCGTGACTAGAGCGAGGCTATGGACAGTTTGTACATATTTATTTACTTCCATGGGCAAACTCATCTCAGGGGTTAATACAGCCTGACCCACGCATCACTAATCCTAGCAGCTTAAACAAACTATAGGCTCTGGTCAGCTATGGTTCAATGAACACTGAACGAGTTGGAGGTTTCGGGGCGGGAGTCGAACCGTTCCTTGAGAACTTCCTGAGCTAATTATTTAGGAACAAGACAAGAATCACTCCAATAATCGAAGCAGCAAGCGAAGATGAGTTCTACATCAATAGATAGATAATTCTTGTAAAGGGTTTATTGATCATCATGCTACTAGCTAGAGCTATTGGGCCTTTTGCACGTCTCGGTAAGCACTAGCACGCTCGGTATCGGTCTCTTCAATCTCGGTGAGGAAAGAAAGAAGAGCCGGTACCGGCGCGTACAACTCATAACTAAATACATGATTATGCGCCGCAGTCAATGGGTCTACTAGATGGTAACAAGGTTTATGCCATAACTATGTACTTAATGTTGCTGATGTTTGGATGTTTGTAATCTTGATCTTCTCCTAACTCTAACAGGATGAAAGATGCTTCGGAGGCTGGAAAAACACCTACAAAGTGGTACGTTTCATCTCTCTGATGAGTTTCTGCTCCTTGAGTTTAGACCACCAATTATCTCATCGATACATTTGGCTTGTTCAGGCTTAGACCTGCCATGCCGTTTAGCAAACAAAACAACAAGCCATTGTGTTATGATCAATAAACCCGGTACAAGTAGTTGTTTTTTGTTTTGTTTATTTGGGTAAAGATGTCCACACAATTGTGTTGATTCAGATCACTGAGGACATATTTCTTTTGGTTCTACTTTTACATTTCCGTATAAGAATCTAGTATCTGAAACCTCATGATGGGTGTGGCTGGAATGCTCCTTATCCTCCTTAATTCTGTTTATGTAATACATGATCTGGTGGTGAAAAGGATGAAGGAATAGAAAGAAAATAAAAGAACGGCAGAAACTACAACTGCAATGTTGGTGAGTGTAAAGAGGGGGGAGAAGAGAAATTTCTGATGTACATTCCAGAGAACCCAAGATACGTAGGTGACCTTCCAAGTTGAACCCATTACCGTTGAAAGCAATTACTACAAGCTGTTAAAGTGCATCAGTAGTTGTCAATCTTGGAATAAAATAATTCAACTAACTAGCATCATCACCTGTTTTTTGCTGACAAGTGAAGGTTCCCTTTTTGTTCTTACAGACTGAGTGAATTGGTATGTGAGAGCAGAGCTGCTTGAGTGAACTGGTATAACTTTCTGAACAAGTCTCAAAGTTTGGCTACTTACGATAGCTAGAGCTCGTTGAATCAGCATGAAATCCTGTCGAACACTCCTGAGTTGCACTGTGGACCTTGTTGTTATCATAGCAATCGGATCCAACTATGTTACTCGAGCAGCCTCCACTGCAATACTGGTCATCGTTACACTCTAAGAGTAAGATGAAATCGGAAACGTTTTCTGGGTGAATGGGCTTGTGTGGGTTAACTGTTCTAATGAAGAAATAACTTACTTGCTGCCGGATCTGAACCTTTGGGTTGGATATCAAAACTGGCGCATGTCGTAGAAGAAAAGGTGCTGTAGGTAGATACCACAGAGGCAATGGCCAATGCCATGACAATCCTTAGCCAGAAAAGGAGACAATCGCGTGTGGACATATTCGTTGGACTTATGTATCAGATCAAAAAAAAAAAAAAAGCAGTTGACAAGATCACACCACGGGATGCCAGGTAAGACTATTTTCTAAGCCTTTCTTGAGCGGGACGTTCCCTTGTTTTAACCAGCATTTTATAAGCAGGGTGTTTCATCCAATCTGGCTCAACAAGCATTTGATCAAGTTCCCATAGTGATCATAGCCCAGTGAGGTGGTTCTCGACAACCGTGATTGTCTTCCATTCACAACCAGCCCTATTCCACTCTGATTACCATCTCGGCAATCGAGGGCGGCGAATGGCAATGCTCAGACAACATTGGTGGCTATAGTATTGCCCTTGTTTGAACTCGCAAAGACACTATTGACTCGGATCCCCTTCCATCATCTGCCCCATGATCATTATGAGGCCAAAGAAATAACCCAGGATTCAGCCTTGACAAACCAAAACATTTCCTATATAATATCAGCCCATGTTACGACATTCTGTGCTGAACCAAATCATGTGAGCATACAACTGCAGGCTAATACAGCTTTAATTTGGTATTTCACGAAATCCTGTCAGGTTTTTACTTCAAAGGATTCTTTGATTTGCAAACTTCTGAAGAATGTCTATTTGTTAAAGTACAAGTAAAAGTTTTCTATTTCCAAAAGCTACACATATGAATAAAGTGGACGGCGTGAAAAAAGTGTACATGGCGGAAATGTTTCTTTTTAGGTCAAAATTGTGTTACCAGTATCCGTTCTGGAGTATTTTTGAGTTGATCACCTAGGAGATGAAGAATGAAAAGTCTCTACGAATCGGCAAGATAACTAGTCATCCCCGTCACAATTTTCCTCTGCTTCATCTGTAATTGATCAGATAGACATTGATCAGGATCAATCCCGACGATCTAACTTATTCTGTCAGAGCTTTCTGGCGAGAGTCAGCCCAATCAGTTTCGAAAACTAGATCTCACCAGCAGTACCCGTACCTCCATTATCCCCTGAGCCCACATTGGATTCGTCGGCACTTTTGGAACCATAAGATCCAGGCTTGTCCGTGGTGTTGTATCCAGGATTGCCTTCACCCAAGCCAGCATTAGAAGCATGGTCAGGAGAACCTCCTCCGCCATGAGTATCTACGCTTCTTTCTGTGGATGTATCTGCCCCACCTCCACTGCTTTCCTGGTGTGTCGGACTACCAAGGCCTAGAACCATTCAATCCCGTTCCAGAATCAGTCGTAGACCCGAACCCGCTCTCTCCCGTCTCACCTCCAGATGAAGCTACATCAGACTTTGATAATTCAGTTCCATCACCCCCGAAGGATTCATCATTTCCTGCCGTCGAGTTTCCCGATGAAGAATATCCCACCGAGTTACTGGAGTTAGTTCCTGAACCATAGTTTTCATCGCTTCCTCCCAGGCCGGAATCTAAAGCGGTCATTGAACCATCCCCTGTGCTTAAGTTGGTCGAGCCATCACCATCTGGCAAGGAGCCAGTTGCAAGATCAGTCATATCGCTTAAGCTGCTGATATTTGGTAATGTGTCTGAAGATCCTATTGAAGCCAAGTTATCCAAATCTCCGCAATCGCCTCCCCCTTATTTCCCAAGTCGAATAATCGACCAGTCAGCTTCAGTCTAAGAAAAAGAGACTTCTTTATGAAGCTGAATGCGGAAAAGGCACTGAAAGCTTACCCGCTGACCCAGGCGAAGACGAAGAGCCTCCCTTGGCAGGGGGATCACTTGAACTAAAGGAAGAAGAAGAAGAGGTCGTGGATCCAGATTCACTGATAACAGCGTTGCCCTTGGTATGCTTATTGCTCCATGTAGTGGTCTTTGGTGGAGAATTGCGGGTCCCTTTCGGAATGCAGGGGGAAAGACTTATGTCATTGAGCGGTTGGATCCCACTGATACCCAGCCAATTGTTCAGAAAATCCGTGATCGATGAGAGCGATGATCCTAGTGGAAGCCCCAAAGTGAACAAGGGGGCGAAGGCCAAAAGAAGCACCTGAGACCCAAAGAAAGCGACGTAGAATTGACGGGAGGTACTGGAGAGCATTTTGTAATGATAGAACTAATCAAAATGCTGTTTGTTGCGACCAGTTTTTTTTCCCCTTCTATTCTTTTTGAATTGATTTTTTTTGGATATCTGAGCAGGGTGTTGAGAGTGTACAGCTTGCCGGAAGCTGGCTTCTGTTTCTCGGATCTGAGTGCTTCAGGATTGAAGAAATTCTGAGTTGGCTCCAAGTTCAGAACTTGAGGGTCAGAAGCAGCAACAAGTGTAAGATATGGACAACCAAGTGTGAGTTTTTGAGTGCCTGTAGGATTTATGCTACCGGAGAATAATACCTGGAACTACTCAGTTGGATGGGAAGACTGTTGGTCTTTTAAATCTAGGAATTTAGTCCCCTCGAAGCAGGATTTTGTTGCTTAATTGGAGCACGAAAATCTCTATGACAAGTCCCAGTTTTATGTATGATTCTAAACAAGCGCTGTTTTCAAGAGCGCACAGGTAAGAGGTGCCAAACAAAGCTTTGGAGTATCACTCATAAGATTTTTGACAGATGGGGCTTGGTTGCGAGTCTTCACCCGGGCGAGGGGAAGGTGAGATTTGTGCCAGGCGGTGAGACTTGAACAAGGATCATTGGTGACCTTGGCGATCAGACCGGGTGCCTCAGTGAGAATTGGGGACAGAAGAGGGTGTCTCGAGCTTGGTCGGAGATTGATGAGCTCTTTCAGGGGACAGATCGAGTTCGCTAAACGTCCCCTTGAAGGCCCTATGGTCTTGGTGGAACCCCATAATTTGGATAAGCTTCACCGATGGCGCTCGCTGGACGATCGCGGTTCGCAAGGGTGACACAACACTATGTTTCGACAAAGACTTTTCAAAATCACCGCAGTCCCGCCAGTGCCAGCAGCGAGAACTCTCAAGGGCGGTTTATTCAATTTGTCTGCCGATTGGATATTAATTCAAGTCTTACTATAGAACATGGTGCCAATTCAACTGCCTTCAGCCAACTACCAGTCACATTTTCTTGAACTCATCAGCTGCACATGAAAAAAGACCTGCTTTACCTCTGGATCTCCCCTAACTTAACCAAGTCCCTCGGTTTGTGGAGGGGACTCCAGGGCATTAATGTAGTACAGCTGGCCCCACTTGTGTTATTTCCATCCATGGATGAATCCAAGAAGAAAATATGGATTCCTTTATGCACAATTGGCAGCCTAATATTCCAGACTACTATAAAAAAACATGGATCAATACATTGCTGAACTTCAAAAAAAAAAAAGATGTATCACATAATTCTCATGATGACAGCACAATCTACATATAACTAAGGGAATGCCCTTTGCAAGCCAAACAAACCATGTACCATTTTCACTGGATCAATACATGCAACCTAATGGGTCAACATTGGCCCATTAGATTGCATGACACGGATTGCGGATTGGTGTTGATCCATTTCTTTCTAAAAGTCCCTCCCCCAAAAATTGGGGGCTATATACTTGTTGAAAAATAAGCCAAAGCTTCAAATTTTGTTACATCTCACAGAGTCAATCAAGTGTTTTGGTCCACCAAAATTATTTGTCACTGAGAAGTTTCAGAGCTTCAATGGCCATCCCAGGCACACTGCAGTTGACACCCATTGGCTTATTCCAGGACATGATATTGCTATCAGTTTCAGTAACTGCCAAATAATGTGATTGATATTTTCAGGTGTATTTCCAAGCTTCAAATCAGGTGAGGGGTATATTTCCAGAAAACCAAGCCATTCAAAAAGCCATTGTATTTTACCCCCTAAAAGGGTTGACCCTTGGACAATTGTCAATACCCCTCTGCCAAATCATCTAGAGTTCCTGAAGATGGAGCTGAAATATTTCCAGATGCATTGAAAATGCATTATCCAAACTCCCAAATCTGCCAGGTCTGGATATAGAGTCTCAATGATAAGGAGGTAATTTAAAAGGACACATTTGTCAGTGCAAGTAGTATTTCTTTTGTTTTTATATTTTGGAATTCAATATGAAATACAATACTGAAACAATATAAGAAACTTCCTGGGAGAAGGCAATCATGATAGCATAGGAATATCATGGTTAATTTCCATTTGGGATGTTAACCACCCCAAATCTTACATCATAAAGTTGGCTGAATGCAAATGTTCTCCATGGCTTACAAAACAATTTCTCAATGAGGATTGTAAAAACTTTTATATAAATTCCTGCATCTATGAGCCAGTTGTTTCACCACTTGTGGGTCCCTTCCAACCCAAACTAATTATTCTGTATTTGATTTTACCAGAAAATTCTCTGTTGTGTAAATGCCCAACACAACTGCTTTGATGGTGGGTTTCAGGAAGGGGTATCAAACAGATCCAGAAGAAACCAACAAGAGGGAACAACAGTTTTGTGTGGAATCAATCACACACATGTGTGATTGATTCCACAAAAAACTACCAGCTATCTCTCAAATGCATTCTCACATCACCAATCTGCATTTCACAGAGGAGTTTCCCAATTAGACACTGATTGCATTACAGATCATAAAATTTATGAAGCTGCTTCTTCCAGTCAGAAAATATGGAATGATAATCTGAGAAAAAAAGGAGGGAAAAAATGGGGAAGCTTCAAGGAGATCTGACTACCCTCAATTGAGCCCTCAGGTTGAATCAAGATCATTTTATGACCCATATCTTAGCCCTAGTGCTGTATCAAATTACCCCAATCTTAGCCCCTATCCAAATTCAAGGACTAATCACCCTCCCATGTTGAATTTATTTTGATCTATTACCCAGATTGTATCCCTGGTGTTGCATCCACTTCACCTAATCACACAAGTTTTGATGCCCAAGTTCCTTCCAGGTCATCTTACCATTGAAATACACTGCCACATTAATTGCCTAGGTTGATTTCATCCCAGTTACACTAGGATGAAAACAACCAATTTCAAGTAGATGGACCTCAACAAATGAAATCAAAACCAGGGTCCCTTGGGTTTTTATTTGATCAGTTGATATCAACCAAGTTTAAATTGGTTTGGTACATCCCAGTTAAACTGGGATGAATTCATCCTAGGAAATTATGTTGGCAGTGATATTAGCCTCCATTGCATCAACGGTGGATGTTAGCTTTTTTTGCTACGCTAACACCAAGTTACTGTTAGCTGAAGATTTTTTCAGCTAATGCTAAAAAAAAATCATCAAAAAAGAACATGGTGGGTAGCTTAGTGTTAGCAACATCCAAAAAAAAACAGTTAAAACTACAGAAATTGCCTGTTAGCTGGTGTTTAGCGGTGTTAGCTGGAACAAACGCTACACTATCTGTTAGTGTAGCGCTCTTGTCAGCTATGCTAACTGTTAGTGTAGCGCTCTTGTCAGCTACGCTAACTGTTAGTGTAGCGCTCTTGTCAGCTATGCTAACTGTTAGTGTAGCGCTCTTGTCAGCTACGCTAACTGTTAGTGTAGCGCTCTTGTCAGCTACGCTAACTGTTAGTGTAGCGCTCTTGTCAGCTACGCTAACTGTTAGCATAGCGCTCTTGTCAGCTACACTAACTGTTAGCCTAGTGCTCTTTTCAGATACACTAACTGTTAGTGTAGCACTCTTTTCAGCTACACTAACTGTTAGAAGAGTGCCTATTTGCGGTGAGCTAACTGTTAGTTTAGCGCTACACTAACTTTTAGTTTAGTGCTATACTTGCAGGAGTATAGCAATCATGTCTTGTTTTGTGGCTTTGATGCTTTTAAATTAGTATTTCAATGAATCTGATGATTCAAATAAGGATTCCAGAACAGTATTGTCCCAAGATCCATCATTTAAGATCAAATGCATTTCAATAAAAATAAATTAGACATCAACATAAGGAAATATTCCTAAATTTTGAGGCCAAATGAAGCTCATTTTATAGCTAACAGGGGGGATGGCCAAGTAGACAGCTCAGAAAGCCACAGTGGAGTGTTTTTTGATGAGTCATAATCCACATGGAAAAAGTATTTGTTTTGTAAAAAAAAAATAAAAAAAATAAAAAACAACAACAACAACAACTTAAAGATGGAAATTAAACACAAATAAATCAGAAATAACACTGCCAGAATAATTTCCTAGGATGAAGTCATCCCAGTTAAACTGGCATTCACTCAACCAATTTAAACTTGGTTGAAATCAACTGATGAAATATAAATCCAAGGGACCCCCCTTGGTTTTATATTTCATTGGTTGAGGTCAACCTACTTTGAATTGGTTGTTTGCATCCTAGTTTAACTGGGATGAACTCAACCTAGGCAATTATTCTGGCAGTGTGGGCCTAGTTCTGCATCCGACTCAAGATACCACATTTCAGCCACCAATATAATGCCATGCAATGCTTCAAAACTGAAATCTTGAATAACAATAACTATTCTTTGTATTTGTTATTATTATTATCATTTTTTTATTTTGATATTATGATCAAAAAAGATTTTAGACATCACAATTTCAAGAAATTGTCTCATAGTCCAACAATTAAATGCAAGATTAGGAATTAGAGACTTGAAAAGAAGACCTTTAGTTCAAGCCACAATCATGACCAATTATCAACAAGACCTTTTATTGTTATCAATAATACACTGCAGAAAAAAAACTGGCTCAACTGCCTGCAGTTGACATCCAGCATGCTCCAACCAAGCTGCCAGTGTATCTCCACCTGTTTACATATGTAGATTTGTTTACACAGTCACTGTGTAATGTGCACAGTGACTGTGCATCAAAGCTTGGTTGTTGTTACACTTTGAGAAAGGTTGGAGTAACAACACCTGCTTCCTCAGAGCTCAAGTATGTCAACTGCAGGCAGTTGAGCCAGCTTTTTTTTGCAGTGATAGGGGGTATCAAATATGACCAAATCCACCATTATCTAATCAACTGATTTTGAAGAACACAATTTTTAAAAACCATGGGAATCTATATAAAATGGCTCAGAATTCTCAAAAGTAATTTTTTACCAGAAACCAATTCAATGGTTTTAATTGATACCCCCTAATAATTAAAATTCAATCAAGGAAAATCTTTGGAATATTCCATTTTCAAAAACAAAATAATTTAAAATAATTGCAAAGAGGGACCAATAGAACCAAGACTATTTTTTATTTTGACTAAAATCAACATAAGAATTAATAATGCTCTGTGCTTTTGCCAACTTTCCTACTGAGGCTACACCCTCTTTCAACCACATGTGACTACTAACACATCTTTCAATTGTACAAGGGAGCAAGCTACCTCAACCACTAGAACAAACATCTGCAGCTGAGGAAAAGGTACATTCTACTGCACAAGAAGATCCCAAGCTTGCTAAATAGTCTTTGGCCAATGAGGCAAGAACTGGGTAAGTGGACAAATGATCCTGAAAGCAAAATAAAATTGTTTAATTCTCAGATAAAACAAATTTTATTTGGTTGAATGAAATACAGACAGATAACATACCTTCCACCACACAAGAATACTCTTTGGATGCTTTCCAACTGGACCAGCTAATTGATCCACGTTCTTGACATAAACTTCAAGCTCTTTGCTTTCAGCTGATACTTCTGGAGCATTGAAAAGATCAAAGATATTATCATGAACAGCAACATGATTGATTGATTCCTCCAACACTTCAACTTCAGACTGCTTTTTCCTCTTCAACAGCTCATCTTGTTTTGAAAATAGCCGTTCCAATAATTTTTCTGCCCTATCAAGTTCATCCGGCCAGCAGTGTGAAAAAACTTTGTGCCAAAAGGTTGGGTGAAGTATTGTTTCAATAACAAGTGTTTCACATTTGAGGGCTTCTGCTTGGTAAACCTCCAGCTTCTCAATCATTTTGATGGACATTGGATGGAAAGGATGTCCTTGGGTGCATTGTTCCTCTTTTTTCTTCAAATCAGAGATTGTCTGATAGTAATTTGGTAAGAAAAAAGCACCTGTTGGACCATCTCTCTCAATTAATTTGGTGAGACAATTGAATGGCTAGTAACAAAAATAAGTATTGGAAACAGCATGGTCAACTAGAGGAAATTTTGTACTTTCAATTCCTCATTCAATTCACCAATCATCAACCATTCCTTGCTTGTGAGCTGAATCTCATTGAAGTGGCCTAACTTCTTGTGATTCTCCTTGTGGCTAGATCTGACAATTTGGTTGTGATATTTAATATACTCATCATGAAGCATTGCATCAATGACCTGAATTGAGTGGAATAAATAAAAATATAATTATGAAAATAAGAAAATCCTTTACATACTTCTCTTGCCTTATAGGCACGCTTTTGACTTTGGTATTTAATATTCCAGTGAATCCCATAACCCGCAATGAGGCCTTTTATTTTTTCCCACCTACTTGAAGATAGTATTCTTCTGCATGGCGGTCAAAATCTGCTTGCAATGAACTGGAGCCGGTGATTTTTCTAATAATAAAATCCAGCTGTTTAAGAAAAAAAATAGGTATAAAACGGCGAGTTCATAGTAAAAAGAAAAAAAATAAGAGAAAATCACTAGCCACTTTAGTTATATCATTCAAATCATTAGAATAATTTCTATTAGTAGCTGATTTATTCTTTTTTTTATTGCTTTGAGATCTGGTTCCAACTTCTTTGGTCCCATCAAAATCATCTTTGTCAAGATCCAACTCATCCTCATCAATTTCTTCACTATTGATATCACTTCCATCCTCCTTGTCATGCTTGTTAAGGTCCCTCTCTTCAATCATCAGATTCACTTCTTCAAGTTCTTCACCTTCTTTGCCTTCTTCAAAGATTGGATTCATTGTTGTTGAATAGGGAAAAGACACAAGGAAAGATTATTTTATTTTGGGAGGAGGAGGCGCTTTGAGACCAAGTTCTTTCAATCCAGCAGTAACACCCAGGGCCATTTTATTCCAAAAGCATTTGATATGCATTGTCTTGTAATTCCAGTCCATTTCAATCCACCCATCCAGTTCCTGAAATTTGGAGTGCATTGTTTCTGCCATTGTATTATTATTGGATCCTGAGTCAGTGGTCTGGCAAAGAAAGTAGTTATCAGATAAAAAATTAGTATTTTCCTCAGAATTTTTACATCAAAAGAATAAAAGAGAACTTATCTTATTCTGAAGGTTCTGCTTCTTCAAAACATTGACAACTGGTTTGGCCAGAAAGCTGCCCTTGTGGTCCATGCAACCAACTTTAGCTTCAAATGAAGGAAAACATAATTCCAGTGGTTATTGATGAATGAGACAGAAGCACCAATAAATCCAAAGCAATTGCCTTTGGTGGTCCATACATCGTGTATCAAGCTGAACTTGCTGTTAGAAGCCTGATTTTGTATATTGACAGTCAAAACTCTGTTACACTTCTACTAGATCATTAGGAAATGTTACTCACTTTCACACGGTGGATCATAGCTTCTTGCAACTATAAATATGCTAATCTAGCTGAATTAGCTGCCCACTTGCGTTCAAATAAATGTGCATCTGCTTGACAGTAAAAGAAGGAAGCTCTTAGGGCATTGTCCTCTATGTGACTCCAAGGTAAAGCTTGCGGTAAAAGCCAAAGAGTGATCATCTGATCAAAAACATTGTTGTCAAACTTTTTGACTGGAGCAAAATGGGAGGTGATCTTGTTGTTCTTGGAACCTTGCTTATTGGCCTTTTCTTCTTCAAGAGCAGTTGGAGGAAGTTTGGCACCTTTATTGATAGCGTTTGAACGGTTGGGGCATCCATGCAACATACATCCAGTTTGACAAGAACCATTGCAATGTGTCCGGAGATTGGAATAGCTGCTTGCCAATGTTCTGACCTCCTTCTTGCACCACAAACAGGAGTAGGCCATGGGGGGTTTGTTTGCAGGCTTTGGATGATAATCATATTTATAATAATCAGCATTATAATTTATATCATTAAAACAGCTGACTGATATTTTTGAAATACATAAAAAACAAACATCATCTGGGCGGCGGGTTGATGAAACTACGCCCACGCCCAACGCACGCCCTGAAAAAAAAGGTGTGCAGCCTGCACACCTTTTTTTTATTGGCGTGCGGGCTGCACACCCTTTTTTGGGTGTGGGCACGCCGGTAGATGGGCGTGCAGTTTGCACGCCCATCTACAGGCGTGCAACACCCCCAAGGATGGGCGTGCAGCCGCACGCCCTGCCGGGGAGGACTACAACCCCCTCGGCCGGAGGGATCCCCCCCGGTCGAGGAGGTTGTATGACCTCCTCGACCGGAGGGAATCCCCCTCTGGTGGAGGAGGTTGTATAACCTCCTCGACTGGAGGGAATCCCGCTCTGGTTGAGGAGGTTATACAACCTCCTTGACCAGGGGGTATAACCTCCTCAACCGGAGGGGGATTCCCTCCGGTCAAAGAGGTTGTATAACCTCTTCAACCGGAGGGATTCCCTCCGGTCAAAGAGGTTGTATAACCTCTTCAACCGGAGGGATTCCCTCCGGCCAAGGAGGTCATACAACCTCCTCGGCCGGAGGGATATCCCCCGGTCAAGGAGGTTGTATGAACTCCTTGACCGGAGGGAATCCCTCCGGTCAAAGAGGTTATACAACCTCTTCGACTGGAGGGATTCCCCTCCGGTCAAGGAGGTTATACAACCTACTCAACCGGGGGGGATCCCTCCGGCCAAGGAGGTTGTCTGACCTCCTCGGCCGGAGGGATCCCCCCCGGTCGAGCCGTGCGGCCTGACAGTACAGTCCCAAAAAATTGGGACTGTGATGTCAGCACGCCCATGTATGTACATAGGTAGGGGGGTGTGTGCCCCTACCTATATACATAGAAAGGGTGTGCGGCCTGCACGCCCTTTCTATGTATATGGGTAGGGGCACGCACACCCCTACCTATATACATAAAAAGGGTGTGCATGTTGCACACCCTTTTTTGAATAGGGCGTTCAACCGCACACCCTGTTTTGGGTGGGTGTTGCACGCCTGTAGACATGCTGACACCCAAAAGTGGGCGTGCAGCCCGCACGCTGATAAAAAAAAAAGGCGTGCGGGCTGCACACCTTTTTTCTAAGGGCGTGCGTTTGGTGTGGGCGTGCACGGGGGGGAGTGAGTTTATCATCCCCCGCTGAAGGGTTCAGAAAAGAAATCCCAAGGATCATCTAAATCTTTCTGTTTTTTTTTGCCTCTTAGGTTTTATTTTTGCATTTTCTTGGTCAGAGTCTTGAGCATAATCAACCACCTGGGAGCTAGAAAATTTAGTGGTCAGAAAATTAGACCTTGAGCTCTTCAAGGATTTCTTGTGTGTCTTCTTTTGTGCAAGTGGAGTGCATTCTTCTACAGATAGAGAGTCTGAGGGGTAATAATTTTGTTTTGCGGGCTGAGTTCTAGACACAGCAGATGTGCTTTGTTTATCAACCATCAAAGAAACCATTGATCAACCAGAATCTGGGGATGGCTGTATCATGCCTGAGCACCCCATTGGGGTTGTAACACAAGATGAACAACAGGTTGGGGCTTCAGAAGCATTGCTTGCATTTTCTTCTTCTTGGTTGGGTGATAGAACTTGTCTGGATTGTTGAGACATGTTCATTGATAGATTAGAGAGAGGTAGGTCTGTATTTTTATGAATTGGACGTGTTGTTGAAGAGTATGATCTACAGTCTGATGTTTGGTACTGCCACATCAGTGAAAGAACCTTCCACGTCAGCACATGCATATTGTATCATGAATATATTTGGGGATGAATATACCACTCCTCACAATCTGATACCTGCACTGAATATCTTGGGGATCATTTCTGTTGATTTTGAAAAAGATATAGCAAGCCTTTTTAATTTTCTCTTGGTATTCTAAAATAACCAACTGACTAGAATTTAGAAATATATAAAAAAGTGAAAACAAAATAGAATAGCTGCTAGTAAAGTACCTTTGCCTAAACTACAAAACATATAAAAGAAGTGATCACCAAAATAATTTAGAGGATCATCATAGTTACCCTTTTGATAATTGTTACAAGCAGTAGCAACAGAAAGACTAATCTGCAAAGACATTCCTAGGCAATTGAATGAAAAGCTAGTAGTAGGAGTAAGGGTGCAATGTTTGTACTTATTGGCTTGCCAGATCATTTTAACTATACCATGTTGTTTGTCAACAAACTGTACTCTACTCCACTGATTGTGGTGTGTACAGTAAGGAATAAAAAGATTTACACCTTTAAAAGTGTAATAAATATAAACAATATTACTTTGGTGTTTTGTTAAAAACACTAAGTATAAAAAATAACAGGTTACTACCCTGCTGCCAGACTTCTGTTATGGGAATAAATATCCTCAGAAGGGCTAACCAGACTTTAACACATTTCTTCCAATCAAATTAAGGGGTGTTAATTTAATTGGGGGGGATTTGAAGAACTCTAACTATAAGAGATAGTTATAAGTAAAAAAGGCCAGTCCTCCTAACTTACAGGAGAAGGTGAGCACCTTGGTAGCTTATAATAAGTTATCTAATTATGGTTAAAGTTGATGGGGGGAGGATGTCTTCAATTTGGTGAAGAAACCTCCTCCTTAAATAATAATTATATTTGGATTAATCCTTCTGCAATTCATTTGACAGTGGGGATTGGGGGAAATTTGGCAGGTGAATCTGATCATCCTTTTTGTGGTCAGAAGTGAAACATGTTGTCATTTTTTAATTAAAATTATGCCATAGTTATTTCACATTAATTAAAATAATTTAATGTTTATTTCACTTAATTAAACTAAATAATTATTATATTGCATATTTAATATATTTTACATAAAGATTTACCTTAATTTATGTGTAACTTTATACTATAGATTACTATGTGTTAATCTTGGATCTTCCAGGATTTTAAAGAAGAAAACTATACCAATAAATGGTTCTTTATCCATTTATTACATGTTTGAAAATTAATTTTCCAAAGATTTTCATTAATTAAATTATAACTTATTTTTGGTAAAAAATAGATATAATTTAAATAAAGGATTTTTATTGAATGTGGTCATGAGTGTGGCTTGAAGTCAGGTCCTTCTGTTTATATCAGTTATTTCTAAGCTAGTCTATAACTGCTAGACTATTATACAATTGATGAAATGTTGAAGTCTAATTTCCTGTTTCTTGGGAATGTCAATTTAAATAAAAGATAATAAAAAATGAAGATTAATTATAATTATTCAAGCTTGCAGTTTCAAGTATTACATGTTACATACTACATGTAATATCTTGGTGGCTGACATTGTTTATCAAATTTAATACCTAGCTTGTGATCTGGAAAGACAAATGGACCTGCTGAAATGTCATATCCTGAATCAAGGGCATTGATAAATGCACGCCAATGGGCGCACGCCCACACCCACGCACGCCCTTAAAAAAAGGCATGCAGCCCGCACCCCTTTTTTTTTATTGGCGTGCAGGCTGCACGCCCATCTACAGGCGTGCGACACCCCAAGGATGGGCGTGCAGCCGCACGCCCTGCTGGGGAGGACTGCAACCTCCTCGACCGGAGGGGGATTCCCTCCGGTCGAGGAGGTATACAACCTCCTCGACCGGGAGGGATCCCTCCCGGTCGAGGAGGTTGTATGGCCTCCTCGACCGGGAGAGAATCCCCCTCCGGTCAAGGAGGTTATACAACCTCCTCGACCGGGAGGGATCCCTCCCGGGTGAGGAGGTTGTATGACCTCCTCGACCGGGGGGATCCCTCTGGTCGAGGAGGTATACAACCTCCTCAACCGGGAGGGATCCCTCCCGGGTGAGGAGGTTGTATGACCTCCTCGACCAGAGGGATCCCCCCCGGTCAAGGAGGTCATACAACCTCCTCACCTGGGAGGGATCCCTCCCGGTCGAGGAGGTTGGGAGGGGGCGGGGGGGAAGGATGCTTATGTCATGCGTACATGGTTTTGTACGCATGACATCAGCATGTATATAGGAAGGGGCGTGCGGGTGAGGAGGTTGTATGACCTCCTCGACCGGAGGGATCCCCCCCGGTCAAGGAGGTCATACAACCTCCTCACCTGGGAGGGATCCCTCCCGGTCGAGGAGGTTGGGAGGGGGCGGGGGGGAAGGATGCTTATGTCATGCGTACATAGTTTTGTACGCATGACATCAGCATGTATATAGGAAGGGGCACACCCCTTCCTATATACATAGGTCGGCGGTCCGCCGATCTATGTGTATAGGCAGGGGCGTGCCCCCTGCCTATACACATGAAAAGGGCGTGCGACTGCACGCCTGCAGTGCCGCACGCCTGTAGATGGGTGTGCAGCCCGCACGCCCATCTACAGGCGTGCTGACGCCCAGGGGTGGGCGTGCAGCCCGCACGCCAATGAAAAAAAAGGTGTGCGGGCAGCACACCTTTTTTTTATCGGCGTGCAATGGGCGTGGGCGTGCGCCCATTGGCGTGCAAATATCAATGCCCCTGAATCAGGAGGGGCTAACATAACAGTAGAGGAATAAGTAGGAAGAAATGATACACATGCAAAATCAGAAATATCCTGATCATCAACATGAGGTGGATTGAAAAAGCCATTGGTAGTAAAAGTCAGATGTGGTGAACAGGAAAAGGGGCCAGGTTTTCTTCCATAACGGAGAGATTCAAAAGAAGGAATGTTATATTTTTTCATCTTAGATTGAATTTTTGCAAAGGAAGCTGGTGCCATTTCTTTGAAGTATCTTTCCATGATTTTTCCAGCATTGATTTACTTTGAGAAATGGGTGTGATAGTTTTCCATATCTTTGGGTAGATAGGCTTTGATGTGTCAACCAACAATCTGCATAAAGTCCGATGACTTATGCCAACCAATTGCCCACATTTGTCCACCCCAGGAGCAAGACAAAGATTGAACCGGATTGATCCATTTCTTTGAGTTGTGGAGAAAAGTGGATAAGAAATTAAACTCTTCTGTGTCATTTTCTGTTAATTGGTCCCATGGCGTAAATTCAATAATAGCAATGATAGAATTGTGGTTTTGAGGATCAACAATAATGGACCGGCCAAAGTCGGGTGTTGATAAACGCACGCCAATGCCAACCCGCATGCCAAAGGCGCACGCCAATGCCAATTTATTTTGGTGTGCGGGGCCTACACACCATTTTTTTTTGGCGTGTAGGCCCCGCACGCCAAAACAAATTGGCGTGTAGGCCCCGCACGCCAAAACAAATTGGCGTGCGGGTACCACACGCCAATTGTTTGGCGTGTGGGACTTGCTCACGTCATCAAACCGTTGGACAGGTTCGATGACGTGAGCACGTCCCACCGGGAGGAGTTCCTCCTGGCTGACAAGGTTGTATAACCTTGCCGGCCGGGAGGACTTCCTCCTGGCTGATGAGGTTATACAGCCTCGTCAGCCGGGAGGACTTCCTCCCGGCCGGCGAGGTTATACAACCTCGTCAGCCGGGAGGACTTCCTCCCAGCTGACAAGGTTAAGTCCTCCCGGCTGACGAGGCTGTATAACCTCATCAGCCAGGAGGAAGTCCTCCCGGCCGGCAAGGTTATACAACCTTGTCAGCCGGGAGGACTTCCTCCCGGCTGACAAGGTTATACAACCTCGTCAGCCAGGAGGACTTCCTCCTGGCCAAAAAGGATGTATAGCCCCGCCGGCCTGGAGGAATTCCTCCTGGCGGGACGTGCTCACGTCATTGAACCGGTCCAACGGTTTGATGATGTGAGCAAGTCCCACACGCCAATTTTTTTTGGCGTGCGGGGCCTACACACCAAAACAAAAGGGCGGGTGAGACCCGCACGCCAAAAATTGGTGTGCGCTCCCACATGCCAAAAATTGGTGTGCCCTCCCACACACCAGAAATTGGTGTGCGCTCCCACACACCCTTTTTCTTTGGCGTGTAGACCCTACACGCCAAAAAAAAAGGGCGTGTAGGCCCCGCATGCCAAAAAAATTGGCGTGCGGGATGGCATTGGTGTGCGCCTTTGGTGTGCGTTTATCAACGCCCGCCAAAGTCAAGGAGAAAGAATCTCTCATCCACTGTCTTGCAAGCAGTGGAAACTTCAACAGGGGTTGGTTTGCGGATAGTATGGCCATGGCTATTTAGTGGAATGGATGGATATAAATCGAGCTCCTTGTATGTCACACGTTGCCATTGGGAAGTAGACCTTGGTTGGGCTGGAATATTTAAATTGGTACCAAGAATTGAATTGGCCTGCAATGTTTTGTGCTGTTCAACTCTTTGCCTTCTTTTAAATTCCTTCTTTGCTAACCTGCTTGATGACGTATGATGAATGATTGGCCATGGGTCACCAGGAAGATTTTCAGGTTCCCAGTGTCACAACATATCCCGCAATCATCACATTTCATCAATCAAGATAGTAAAGAAGAATAATAAAAGAAATCAAAAAGAAGAAAAAAAGAATTTATTAATATATGGTTAATCAAGGATAATATTAGAGAAAAACACACCATCTTTTCCCCATATTTTACCAGGTGGCAGGAAGTTGGTAGTGGGTGGCAGGCAGCAGGTGAGTGGCAGAAAGTGGGTAGCAGGTGGCAGGCAGAGGGTAGCAGGTGGCAGGATAAATAAGGAAATAATCAAAACAAATTGAGGCCAAATGCAGCTCCTTTTATAGCCAACAAGGGGGGGAAATGGCCAAATGGATGGCTCAGAAAACTAAAGTACATTTTCTCTCTGAGCCTGCAAGCCACACTGATTTGTTTTTTTTTTTTTGAAAAAAAAACAAACAAACAAAGCTGAAAAACCTTGATTTTTGAAAGAAAAAAACAAATTTAACATGAAGAAATGAAAAAAAATGCTGAAAAAAATTAGCTGTTTTAACTGCACTACTTGCACAAGTACTGCCATCAAAACATCTGTTTTGATGGCAGTACTCGCGCAAGTAATGTGATTAAAACAACTGCTGTTTTAATTGCATTACTCGCGCAAGTACTGCAATCAAAACAGATTTTTTGGCCGTAGTACTCCCGCGAGCCATGCAATTAAAACAGCACTTGTTGTAATCACATTAATTGTGCGAGTACTGCCATCAAAACAGATGTTTTGATGGCAGTACTTGCCCAAGCAATGCAATCAAAAACCCAATTTGTTTACTATTTTATTTTTTGATGTATATTTATTTTGTTTCTCAACAAAAAGTGTTTTTCTTCAATTTTTTTTTTTGATTTTTTGATTTTTTTATGTTTTTTTTATATGTTTGTTTGTTTTTACAAATAAAAATGTTTTTTATCTTTTATCTTTTATCTTTTTTTTTTTTTTTGATTTCTTCATGTTTAATTTGGGTTATTTTTCAAACCAAAAAAATCAGCTTGTCAGCATTTTCATGTTGACTTTTTTATGTCTATTTTTTTTTTTTTCAAAAAAAAGCTCTTTCAACATGGCTTGTCCAGTACAGCAGTTAGAACATCTGTGTTTTGATTGCTGCCCTTACACAAGTACAGCAATAAAAACTGGTTTTTTATTTTTTTATTCCTATGTGCAATTTCCTGTTTTTTACAAGCTAACATTTAGCGGGACAACATTTAGCTAACAGCTAACATTTAGCATAGCGTAGTGTAGATCTGAAGCCACTACGCTAATGAGAACTTCAAAATTTGTTAGCAGCAAAAAAATTACACTACTTGTTAGTGTAGCGGGTATTTTCCAAAGCTAACACTACAAAAACTTTGTCTGAGAAATTTCTGGCTACACTAAATGTTAGTTTAGCGGGCTGTCGCCTCAGCTAAAACTACAAATTTTTCATCAAAAAAAAAGCCGCTACGCTAACAGTTAGTGGTCAAATAGCGTAGTGTAGCGTAGCGGCCCCCTGTTGCCCTGGGCACACCCTTAAAAAAAGGGCGTGCAGCAGGCACACCCTTGTTTGGGTGTGCACACGCCTAAAGGCATGCCACACCAAACATGGGCGTGCAGTCACATGCCCCATTCAAAAAAGGGTGTGCGGCTTGCACCCCCATTCAAAAAAGGGTGTGCAGCATGCACACCCGTCAAAAAAAGGGTGTGCCCGCTGCTGTCAGCCTTAGAGCCAGCACAGCTGACCTAAAGTCTGTCTTCTCTTCTTCTTTAAGTCAAAAATGTCTTATATCTGTTTACCCTGAGGTTTAAACCTTGTTTTGACTTCAAATTCTGATTCTTCATTAAAATTTGACCATAAAGCTTACTGAACACTTTGTAATTGCTCAACTCCTTCATGGAGTAATTAAATAAACAATTCTATGCTACAGCTGGCTGGGCAAGTGAAATAAGGCCAGCCAACCACATCTACATGTTAGATTACATAAGCAAACCTTGAAAATTTTCGAAGTTGGTGTATCCCCCGTTGCAGGCAGGATACACAAACTCAAGAGACCCAGAACCACCAACTCAGACATCCAAGGATTCAGCAAGTTACAGTTCACCACTCTAACCAACAAAAGGCCTCTTTTACCCAGTACTTCAAGTATTGTCAGTCAGTCCCCTTTTTGAACCTTGTTTCTCTGACAGTAGTCCTTCTCTGTCTTCCCCTTATCCTTCCCCTCTTCCCTTTTCCTTCCTCCATCAATCAAGAGATCAGATCAATTCATCAGCAGGTTACCCTTTTAGAACCTTGACTACAAGTCTAAAAATCAGGGCAGATTAGTTTACTAATTCTGTTGTCCCTCCACTGTTTCCTTAGTGTGTGAGGAGGCTGTTGCACTTCTAAAGACTCTGGCACAGCTTAGCCAACTTTTCCAGGTTGAGCTCATTGATCTTAAGAGCACTCTAAACAAACAAACAAACAATAAAAGATCAATAAATTCCCTTCCCCTTTCCTCTTCTCTTTTCCTCTACTAGTTGTATCCCATATCCTTGAAATACAACCAGTAGTGCCCCCCCAATCCTTGTGTCCTGTTGTCACTTTAGAGACCCAGGCTCACAGCTGCACACCCTTTTTTTTAAGGGCGTGGGCGTTCCCAGGGGAGTGGGTTTATCAACCCCTGCCAGGGGCAAGCCGATTGAAAAAAGGGTGTGCAGCCCACACACCCTTTTCAAAAAGGGAATTGTGGAACTACTCTTGGGGAAGAACAGAGCTTGCTAGTAATAATTCAAGTTATCAAAAGTTGCTGATAAAAGAGCTGCCGTCCTCAATAATATTTCTGGGGATGAGCGTAAAACTAAGAAAAAGAAGAGAGGTATTTCTGTCTACTTTAATCTTGGAATAACTATAACTATGAGCTGACTACTTATACCTCTAAGTTATGGGGAGGTGAGGAAGATTAGTGAGGGGAAAAGTTTAATGTAAGAGGTTACATGGCAATAATATCCAAAATGTCTGGTTTAAAGGATAATTTGAAGAAGCTGAATCTGATATTGTGGGTAAAAGGTCACACAGGGTGTGTGGAATAGAAATTGAATATGGGGGTAAAACATCCAGAGGAGTGTATATAAATGTGAGAAAACCCTTCAAGAGGGGATAAATGTGAGAAAACCCTTCAAGAGGGGAACAAATGATGAGCAAAGTATGACAAGGTCTAGTGATGTGCAAGGCTGAAATAGTAATAGTGAAGTGAAGTATGTAGTAATGATGAGCACTTGATATAGTTTATGTAAGATGAAAGAAGTATGTAATAATGGCTTTCTGTGTAAACAATGCTGTCTTTGGATTATGTAAGTCATTCAAGAGACATGTACTGATGAAAAATATGAAAGCTGATAAATGTTGAATAATTAAACCTGATCTTCTGTGTACATCCAAGACCCTAGAGCCAGCATGCATTATTGTATTAAATTACAATCTCATGATTGATCTCAAGACTTGCACCTCTATGTGGTAATTTTCAGACTCAAGAGGAACCAATGATATCCAACAACATCAACCAGCAATCCCTTAATCCACTTTTGACTTCAGCGTTTTCTGATAAAATCTAGCTCCAAAACTCACACTCAAAGAAGATACAAGAAAATTAGGAGGAGCTTGGATTTAACTCAAGTGGAGAATTTCTGTTATTTCTTTTATCTCCAATACAGGTTTTTTTTATTTCTTTGATTTATAACTAGGACTAGTTTAACTTAAGCATTAGGTGTTAGCTGCAATAAAACATTGACCTCAAATTCTCACAATAACTTCTGATCCAAAAGAAAATTCAGGGTGGTATGAGTGAGTCACTAGGGGTAAATTAGGGTGTGGACTTTAAATCTGAAACAATAGTGATGAATAGTTGATGGGTATATATGGTATAAAAGGAATGAGGTGTGTGGGAGCAGGTTTACCACAGCTTGCAGTCAGCACACCCTTTTTTGGGGTTCAGAAAACCTGTAGATGGGTGTGAAGTTCACATGCCCATCTACAGGTGCACAAAGCCCACCCAAAGATGGTTGTGCAGCCGCTCACCCTTTCTATGTATATAGGTAAGGGTATGCCCCTACCTATATACATAGATAGAGCGTGCAGTTGGCTCACCCTCTCTAGGTATATAGGTAAGAGTGTGCCCCTACCTATATAAATACAGGGGTGATGTCATTGACCCAGAAACTCTGGCTTTCTGAAATCACCCTCCCTCCCCCTCACCCCCCAACCCCCAGCAATTTTCAACCACAAACACCACCTCCCCCTCCCCCTTCAATGTTCCCCCCCCCCCCAAACACACAGAAAGGCATGCAACACCCACCAAATAATTGGCGTACAGCCGCACACCCCTGCCCAGGAACAGGTGTACGGTTTGCACAGCTTTTCCATGTATATATCCAGGGGTGTGCCCCCTCTCTATGTAAATAGAAAAGGGGAATGCCTTTGGTTGAATACGTTTTTGTCAAGATCCTTTTACATTGCAGTGAGATCACTTTTATATTTGGGTTAATTGATGTGCTCAGTATTACTTTGATTATCACTTTCCTCTTTGATTTGATCTTTATCATAGCAAGTGATTGTCAGTTTGGAGAAGTGAGCAAAGATCCAACTGTTGAATACCATTTTTTCAACTTGATCAAGTTATGTCCATCCGACACCAGGGGCTGTGTTCTGTTAATCCCATCCAATTGAGCTTCCACTGAGTGGAACTCAATGGCCAAAAATGAGTGGTTTGGTTGGGTTTATTTGACCTATTTAATAAAAAATTGTGCAATTACAAGAACTTACCAGGTGTCTCAGAACTTTTAATACCAAAGGAAAGAAACTGGTTGTAGCTACTTTCATTTTGGGATGGCCAGTCTTCCCACTAAGGAATAGGGTGTTGATAGGCGCACACCAACACCAACCTGCACACCGTTTTATTTTGGTGTGCGGGTCCCACATGCCTTTTTTTTGGCATGCGGGGCCTACATGCCAAAAAAAAAGGGCGTGTGGGAGCACACACCAATTTTTGGTGTGCAGGTCCCACGGGCGTTGATAAACACACGCCAAGCGCGCACGCCAACGCCAGCCCGCACGCCAATTTTTTTTTGGCGTGCGGGGCCTACACGCCAATTTTTTTTGGCGTGCAGGGTCTAAACGCCAAAACAAATTGGCGTGTAGGCCCCGCACGCCAAAAATGGTGTGCGGTTCCCACATGCCAAAAATGGCATGCGGTTCCCACACGCCATTTTTTTTTGGCGTGTGGGCCCCGCACGCCAAAGAAAATTGGCGTGTGGGACCCGCACGCCAAACAATTGGCGTGCGGGTCCCACACGCTCACGTAATCGAATGGCCCCTCCCATTCGATTACGTGAGCGGGGGGATGGATATGTATATCCCCATACACATAATACATGTATGTATTATGTGTATGGGATATACACATCCCCCGCTCACGTAATCGAATGGGAGGGGCCATTCGATTACGTGAGCGAGCCCAAGTCTGTTTCCAGACTGGGGCTCACTTATGGTCCTGGTTTTTTCAACCAGAACCACAACAAACACCGCCCACCGCTCTCCGATTCAATCAACAAAAGCGGTGAGTCTGAAAATCCGAAAAAAAAAAAAAAAAAAAAAAAAAAAAATCAAGAAATGAGAAATAAAAAATGAGGAAAAAACCCCAAAAAAACCAAAAAAAAGGGTTTTTTTGGGGTTTAATTTTGTGGAAAAGCCCACAGGCCCAGGGCTCCAAGACCCAACTGGCCCAAAGACAGGGCCCAATGGCCGTAAGAGGGGGCCCGCCTCTGCCCATCACCTCCCGTGGGCCCACAGGCCCACTTTGATGCTCCAAAGGGGCAATAAAACATTCAAAGGGGCCATTCAAACCCCCCAGGCAGCTCAAAGGGCCCCGTATAAGCCCCCAACGCACACCATCCCCCCCAAAAGTGGCCCAATGGGCCCATCTCAAACACATCTCTTCCTATTTCTATTTTTTTTCACCGTAAATATAGTAACACATGCTGACAAACTCTCCCATTCAAATCCAAACAGATTCCGCACAATTCACCAAATCACCAGCAAACGATGTCTCACACTGGTCATTACAACTCCTCAAGCAATCAGCCTCCACGCCCATACGGATTCTATGAGGTTGACCCCAACCATCACCCTCACGCCCCACTTGGCAACATGTATCAAAATCAAACCTCTGCGTATGGAAATTCACACGTGCTTGGCCAACCTGCAGCTCCAATCAATCAATCAGGCCACCTAGCAACTAACTATGGCTACCCAAGCAACCAATATGGCCAAGCCCCCCAGCCCCTTACTGTCCCCTCAGCCCACCCAGCCACCTACAGCTTCAAAGACAACAACTACAGACTGGCAATCCAGCCAAACCCTGTCCCCCCAGCCCACCCAGTAGCGCAGCCTGTGTTCCGCCCATATGAGGTACAATTGCCTCAATTCACCCACTATCACAATTGACCTCCAGCCTCTACCTATCAGCTTGATCCAGCCCAACCATCCTATCTGGCTCAGCCAACCCTCTACGCACCACCTCATATAACTCAAGCCCCACCATCCCATCCGTTTCCGCAATCCCATCAAGCACCACAAATCTCAAACTACTGGCAGCCGGGACCCCAACCATTGTCCCACCCGGCCAACCCACTCACTTCCAAGGCCTGCCAACCTCTCACAATTTCCCCGTTGGCCAACCATCAGTGCCTGCTCCGCCGCAGACAAATCAAGTCCCTTCCATACCTGTCATGCAAGATATGCAGCCATCTCTGGGGGAAATAACCTCCTCTGCGCCATTTAGCCCTCAAATTTGGCCACCTGCACAACCAAGTCCTCAACAGTTTCCCAAAGCAACGTTCAGTCCTCAAGTCCTTCAAACTGTGGCTGAAGGTGAGTTTTCAAATACTTCTCCACTTTGTTTTCATATTACCAAGAACTAATGTTTACCTACTCAATTCCCCAGTCAAATACCCAAGGATCACGGCTACATCTCCTGGCGGGTATCAACCTGCACCACCCAGCCCTCAACTGTTTCCCCAAGCAAATTTCAGCCCTCAAGTCCCTCAAACTGTGGCTGAAGGTGAGTCTTCAAATACTTCTCCACTTTGTTTTCATCTTACCAAGAACTAATGTTTACCTGCACAATCTCCCAGTAAAATACCCAAGCGTCACGGCTACATCTCCCGGCGGGTATCACCCTGCACCACCCAGCCCTCAACCCTTTCCCCCTGCAACTTTCAGCCCTCAAGTCCCTCAAACTGTGGCTGAAGGTGAGTCTTCAAATATTTCTCCACCTTGTTTTCATCTTACCAAGACCTAATGTTTACCTAGTCAATCTTCCAGTATACCCGCTCAATCCTTTAGGACGTTCACCGCTGGCCCCCGCAATGTTACCCGCCGCCAATCAACCGCATAAAGTGTTGATGAAATCTGAAGATGTACAATCTTATGATTATTCAGTTGGCAGTAAGTTCTTCTAGTTTCTTAATTCGCCCACTTGAGGCAGACTGGCTGAACTGCTTGTGTTTCCAGATGCAATGGATGCACCACCCGAATTCCTTTTCACATGTTTCACTGATCTCAAACACTTTGTCACCACATGGGCCCACGAGCATGGTTACGCTCTGAAAGTTTGTGCTTCCAAGCGGGACAAGAACATCTACTTTGCATGCACAGTTGCCGGGGAAGACCAAACCTCAGTTGATGCTATCCGGTTTTGAGAGTCTAGGAATAAGCCACTGGGGTGCTGCTTCAAAATATCCGGCCACAAACCGACTTCAGTAAAACTCAAGGATGCACCATGGGAACTCCGATGCCGAAAGACGATTGAGCACAATCATGGTCCAATCGATCTGGAACATGTAGTCATCCACAAGAAGCTCTCTGTCGAAGGCCAAACTGAGGTTGCTCGCTTATCGTCTCTTGGAATGCAACCCCAGGCAATTGCTAGACTCCTTACTAGCAGTGAGGGAAGGTTTGTAACCAACAGGACGATATACAACACAAAGCAGGCACTGAGGGCAGAGAAGAGGGCTGGCAACACCCCAATCGAGTACCTCCTACGTTGCCTCAACGAATCCAATTGGACACACGAGGACGTTTACGACACAGACGGCAAGCTCCTTTACTTGTGGTTTGCGCACCCAGGATCGTTGCTTCTTGCTCGCAGGTTCCACCATGTGGTCAACATTGACTGCACTTACAAGACGAACCTGAACAACTACCCCCTGCTGCATGTGGTTGGCCAAACTGCAACCAATCACAGTTTTTTCGATTGGTTTTTGTTTGATGCGAAACGAGAAGAATGAGGCCTACTCATGGGCTCTTGATAAGTTGAAGTGGGTGGTATATTTGACTAATCACCTATTCTCATCATAAACTGACTGTACTCCGGTGCCTGTGTGATACCCATAGATCTATATGGGACGCTGACCACGCGCCAAAGGTCTTTGTGACAGACAGGGAATTGGCACTGCGTAATGCTATCTCAAAGCACTTTCCGAATGCAACCGCGAACTTGTGCATGTGGCACATCGATCAGAACATTGTGACAAACTGCAAGCAAGCCTTTGCTGGCGATGGCGAAGAATGGGCCAAATTCATGAGGCTCTGGCATGAGGTTGCACATGCCCCCAATGAGGACACCTGCAAGTCAAAGTGGGCTCAACTGACACGGTACCTAGTCACTCGAACTAACGTCTACGAATACCTGTACAAGAACGTCTGGAGCAAGCGACAGAAGTTCATGAATGCGTGGGCCGGAATGACACCCCATCTAGGAAATCTGACTTTGTCACAATGTGAATCTGCCCACAGCTGGCTGAAAACCTATGTGACGTCGGCTAGGTGCGACTTTGCAACACTTTTCATTACAATTGCTGCAGCAGTGGACCGACAACTTGACACAGCCCACACGAACCTGGCACACGAGTTACAGAAGGGATTAACCGGACTACCAAATGCCTTCAAGTCCCTCAGCTGCAAAATCTCCTGTCATGCGCTCAAGTTGGCCTTGTCTCAGTACAACAAGTTCATCAAGATGAAGAAATCCAAGCCTGGGGATCCCAGCCTTCAATGCAAAGGTAATTTCCAGGCTGGCTTGGGCATTCCGTGTTCGCACACTATTGAATGTTTGGTCCAGGGGAAGGGAGATGTGGAGCCTTCTGATTTCCATGTCCAGTGGCATCTGGCCTATAACCCTGACGGTCCAGTGAGTCCTCCTGATGTATGACTTGTTCATGTCCCTCCTAGCTAATCTTCATCTATGTTCATTGCAGGCTCTTGATGAACCACTGTACGACTTTGACAACGATTTTGAGGATTTCAAGCAGGAGATCTTGGCGTCCCACCACCCCTTGGCGTTAGAAGCAACAATGAAAAAATTACGAAGGGTCCATGCAAACACACACGTGGTTCCGCTTGCAGAGCCTGATCCTATCCGAGTGAAACACAAACTGGAAAGGCCGTGGAAGAAGAGAAAGGGTAGTGGGCGAGTTCAAAAGCGCGATGACACCCATGCAGAAATTGTAGAAGCGCAAATCCAAAAGGCGCAGGCAAGGAAAGCAAGACAGAAGGCCGGTGTATCAAAAGGAAAAGGGGGTAAGCAACAGCAACGGTGGGCCCGCTACGCTAACAATAGCTGTAGCGTAGCGTAATGTTAGCTTTTGTCTCTACGCTAACACAAAGTTACTGTTAGCGGTTTTTTTTTTCAGCTAACGCTACAAAAAGTTTGTCAAAAAAAAAAATAGCGGTAGCGTAGCATTAGCGACTTCAAAAAAAAAAGTTAACGCTACAGGAATTACCTGTTAGCTGATTTGTAGCGCTGTTAGCTGGAACAAACGCTACGCTAACTGTTAGTGTAGCGCTCTTGTCAGCTACACTAACTGTTAGCGTAGCGCTCTTGTCAGCTACGCTAACTGTTAGCGTAGCGCTCCTTTCAGCTACGCTAACTGTTAGTGTAGCGCTCTCTTCAGCTACACTAACTGTTAGCGTAGCGCTCTTCTCAGCTATGCTAACTGTTAGCGGAGTACCCTTGTGTGGTGAGCTAACTGTGAGTTTTTTTTTTTTTTTTTTTTTTTTTTTTTTTAAGTGCAGATTTGATTAGACATTGCGCAATATTGAGTTTATTGCTACACTAACTGCTGGTTTGTCTATAACAATAAAAAAAAAAAAAAAAAAAAAAAAAAAAAAAAAAAAAAAAGGAAAAAAAAAGGAAAAAAAAGGGAAAAAAAAATCCTAATTGAGCAAAGTGGACCAGCTTTGACCTAAGACAGGTGAATTTATCACTCCTGCTATACTATAAGAGTAGTGATGAGGTTAACACCAATCAAGAAAATTTAAAGGGGGGTCAGTCAGGTGCCCCTGAGAGTTTTCTGAGTTTGTACAAGGCTTAACCCAACATCGCTACCATTTCTTCAAACCCATGTCATTTAATCAGTTGCCAAACTCAAAGGGGGGTCAGTCAGGTGCCCCAGCAAGTTTGGAGAGCTCCTATAAATTTCAATGACTTCACAATCCTTACCTAATTGGTTTCACCCTCATCATAAATGAGGATTTGTGATGCGGGTGAAACCAATTAGGTATTTTGCAGTTACTTTTAATATAGCAGGAGTGATACATTCCCCTGTCTGAGGTCAAAGCCGGTCACACTGCTCAATTAGGATCCTGTACTTGTGCAAGTAAAACAATGAAAAATATGTACTTGCACAAGTGAATCAATCAAAATGCTGTTGTAACTGCTTTACTCGAGCAAGCACAGCAATCAAAAAAGCATATTTTTGATTTCTATTATCTTTTTTTTTTTTTTTTTTTTTTTTTTTTTTTTTTTTTTTTTCTTTCTTTCTTCTCTAACACCAAGTTGTTCTTTATTCAGGTATCCATGGTTTTCAAAAATGGTGGATTTTAAAAACCAGTTGATTAGATAATGGTGGATTAAGTTGTAAATTCAAAGACAAGAAAGAAGTTGGATGTCTCTTCTAAGATCTGTAATGCAGCAGGATTTTACCTGTTGAAGCCATAACAACAGCTTTTTATTCAGCAGCCATGTTAATTGGTGAAACCAACTGTTAGCGGGCAAAACAAATCCGCTATTTGAGCATAATGTAATGGGAAAAGCTTCAGCTAACAGCTAACATTTAGCGGGAAAAATATCAGCTAACAGCTAACATTTAGCGTAGCGTAGCGATGATCTGAGGCCGCTACGCTACTGGAAACTTCAAAATCTGTTAGCGCAAGAAAAATTACGCTACCTGTTAGCGTAGCGGTGAATTTTCCCAGCTAACACTACAAAAATATGGCTTGAGGAATTTGTTGCTACGCTAACTGTTAGTGTAGCGGTGTGTAATTTCAGCTAACACTACAGATTTTCTGGGGAAAAAAAAACCGCTACGCTAACAGTTAGCGGTGAAATAGCGTAGCGTAGCGTAGCGGCCCACCGTTGGCGACAGTCCAAGCGCGCGCAGGCTCCATTGGACACCTCAGCTTCTTCCTCTGGGGACCTGGATGAGCTACCCAGTGTGGAGACACTCATGCGTAAGCAACTTTATTGCATGTTGTTTTAAGAGGCTGATAACTGATGGACTTACTAAGCAGTCAAGAGAACTCACCCCCCACGAATTGGCAGCCTCACTATTGGGAAACGGAATCGGGGGTCTTCCAGTTCAGGAACATCACGGCGCAAGGAAACGTGGCAGCCCAAGTATGGTAGTAAGGATGGTGTAACAGATGAAGATTCTGATTCTGCAGATGCAGTTTCAGATGAAGATTCTGATGCCCCAGATGGGGAATCAGATGAAGAATCTGATGCCCCACATGGGGCATCAGAAGAAGAATCTGATGCCACAGATGGGGAATCAGTTGCAGAATCTGACGCACAAGGTGGGCAATCAGATGAAGAAACTGATCCCCCAGTGGATTCCTCCTCATCTATTGAGATGCAGGATGAGGAAAAGCTGCTGTCACCTCCGGAAGCCTCAAGAAAAGCCTCAAGCTCTCATGATCAGTTGCTGGGTGAGGCCAGGCTACATTCACCCCCGACAGCCAAGGTAAGTACTATAACTTTGACATTAGATTATCAGGGTCTGATTCCATTGTATGTTTCATAGGACCGGCATGTAGATGCTGAGGTTGCACCCAAGGCTGGCCGAACAAGACAGGGGAATACCAACCCTGATGTTGCAGTGAGTGACTCAAGCTTGACACGGACAAGGAGGAATGCACTGACTCTAACTGATAACCAACTTCTCATCATTCTTGTCAGGCGGAGCTTCCACCATGGATCTTAAAATACCTGCATTCCACTTATAACCCTGCAGGTGATGGGAACTGTGGTTATGCATGTGTGGCACAAGCATTGGCAGCAGATAGACCAGAGGGTCCGTACGCTAAGGCCAATGGGTGGTACCAAGTGCAAAAGGATGTGTTAGAAGAGATGGAAAAGAACAAGGCACATTGGACAAGATACCTTGGGGGGCCTTCAGAATTCAACCGCGCTTACGGACGTGTTCAGGTGACTGACCCACGTGGATCAGTCCCCATGAACAAATGGATGAGCAAGTTGGATGTGGGACCAATTCTGGCCAATGCGTATAACCGGCCATTTGTCTTCCTCAGCAGAACGGGCAGGAGCACCACATATATTCCCGCCACAGTTCCCCCGGACCCTAAACCGCTGCCAGCCCTCTTCTTATCATTTTTCAATGATAATCATTGGATACGTGTGATAGTCAAGCGGACCCCCACGATTCCCTTTCCTCTCCCTAAAGTCTCCCGGTTATTTCACAAGAGCCCAGCAGCTGCTTGGCTAGACTGTGTTTCCCCTTCCACTACTCTTCACTCTTTGATACCTAAATGATTAAACGTACCAAGTTACTGCAAGTAACACTAATTATTATTATCCTTATTAATATTTACCATTCTTATTATTCTTTAATATTATTCGTTTAAGATCTCTAGTGAATATTATTAGTATTATTAATTCATCATTATGACTTTAAGAAGTGATAACATAGTATTATTAAACTACAATCTTTACAATAAATAATATACTTAATTTAAAGGGCATTAATAAAAAACCCGGTTTTTTCCGCGTTTACACCCGGGTTTCTGCGCAGCTGCGGCTGCGCAGTGCACCCGGTTTTCCGCATTTACACCCGGTTTTTTTTAATTTTTAATTTTTAAGCAAATAGCATGTGGAGGGCGGCATTTGATGCGCGTGACCTCCCCAATCATCCTCATTAAATATTTTATTTAAAACAAATAAAATAAACAATTAAAACAAGGAAAATAAACAAAACAAAATAAAAATATGGAGGGCAGCATTTTAAATAAGTAAAATAAACAAAAGTAAATAATATAAAATTAAACAAATAAGAATGAATGAAATGAATAAAATTAATCAATTAATTAAAAGCAAGAGACATAATTGCAAGTTAATGATTTATGAATAACGCAACTTCCCCAATTATCCTCATTCAATATTTTATTTAAAACAAATAAAATAAATAAGTAAAACAAGTAAAATAAACAAAACAAAATTAAATTAAATTAAACAAAATAAATGGAATAAATGAAATGAATAAAAGAAATCCTGGAAATCAAGCTGTGAGGATTTTTTATGAAAAAACCGGGTGGATTGGCCAAAAAAAATAGAAGCCATAGTTTTTTTGCAAAAAGAAAAATTGCTATAAAATTCTACACCCCTGTAAGTATAATAAATAAATTTAAAATCTCGAAAAACAATGCAAATCCGCCCGCAAAAAAATAAATAAAAAAACCGGGTGTAAATGCGGAAAACCGGGTGTACTGCGCAGCAATTTGGACGTCGCCGCTGCGTAAAACCGGGTGTAAATGCGGAAAAACCGGGTTTTTTTATTAATGCCCAATTTAAATATACTTAAATTAATAATACCTTGATTAACTAACACATGAATAATTCAGGCTACTCTGTGATAATAAATAATAGAGTGATAATATAGTATGATTAAACTACAATCAATCTTTACAATAAATGATATACTTAAATTAATAATACGTTGATTAACTAACACATGAATAATTCAGGTTACTCTATGGTAATAATTAATAC
The DNA here is from genome assembly GCA_007896445.1 of Puccinia hordei. Classification (NCBI taxonomy): domain Eukaryota; kingdom Fungi; phylum Basidiomycota; class Pucciniomycetes; order Pucciniales; family Pucciniaceae; genus Puccinia; species Puccinia hordei. The sequence continues at coordinate 302,340 of RDRW01000258.1, read as the reverse complement.
TTATAAGATGTGACAATAACAAATGACACATACGCATTGATAAGTTAATATTTTATTAATATTAATAAAAGGGCCTTTAATATAATAAGGGCATTAATCAAAAAACCCAGTTTTTTCCGCATTTACACCCACTTTTCTGCGCAGCTGCGGCTGCGCAGTGCACCCGGTTTGCCGCATTTACACCGGGTTTTTTGTATTGTTAATTTTTAAGCAAATAGCACGTGGAGCGCGGCATTTGATGCGCGTGACCTCCCCAATCATCCTCATTTGATATTTTATTTAAAACAAATAAAATAAACAATCAAAACAAGGAATATAAACAAAACAAAACAAAACAAAACAAAAATATGGAGGGCGGCATTTTAAATAAGTAAAACCAGTAAACATTATTTATTTATCAAAATTTTAAATTTATTTATTATACTTAAAGGGGTGTAGAACTTTGTGGTAATTTTTAATTTGCAAAAAAACTGTGTCTTCTACTTGTTTTGGCCAATCCACCCGGTTTTTTTTAATTTAATTTTTTGCGGGCGGATTTCCATTATTTTTCAAAGTTTTAAATTTATTTCTCATACTTACAGGGGTTTAGACTTTCATGGTAATTTCTATTTTGCTCAAAAACCATGGTTTTTTTTTTTTGGCCAATCCCGCCGGTTTTTTCATAAAAAATCCTGACAGCTGAATTTCCAGGATGTCTCAACATTTTCACATTTTTTAAACTTTTTCTAAGCACTTTAAGGGGTGTAGAATTTAATGTGAATACCAGTTTTTTTTTTTAAATCACTGGTTGGATTTTGATGATTTTTGGACTCAATCTATTTCCAAACACCTTCACATCTGTCTTTCAAGATATTCAGGGAGTTTTTAAATGGATTCATACACTTTAGAGGGTGAAGAATTCATTGGAAACAAATACTGACTATAAAATTGACTTCTTATCAGATTTCATGACAAAGAAATGGAAATACAATTATACACAGAGGTATGGTACATTGCATGATGCTTTGGAGTGTTACATGTTGTTTATTAAATAACCAACAACCGGGTGTAAATGCGGAAAACTGGGTGTAAATGCGGACAAACTGGGTTTTTTTATTAATGCCCTAGAATAAATGAAATGAATAAAATAAATAAATAAAATACAAAGCAAGAGACATAATTGCAAGTTGATAATTTATTAGCACACAAATAATACGTATAAGAAAGAGAAATTGTTATCAACACTACTGATAACAGCTAGAAAATGCTTACAAATGGTGAATATACGCCTGAATTACATTCCTGAACTGATATGTTATGGGCAAAAAAAAATAGAAGACATTGTTTTTTTGGGAAATAAAAATTATCATAAATTTCGGGCGTTGATAAACGCACGCCAAGCGCGCACGCCAACGCCAACCCGCACGCCAATTTTTTTTGGCGTGCGGGGCCTACACGCCATTGTTTTTTGGCGTGTAGGGTCTACACGCCAAAATAAATTGGCATGTGAGACCTGCACGCCAAAAATGGCGTGTGGTTCCCACACGCCATTGTTTTTTGGCGTGTGGGCCCCGCACGCCAAATAAAATTGGCGTGTGGGCCCCGCACGCCAATTGTTTGGCGTGCGCTCTCACACGCCAAACAATTGGCGTGTGGGAGCGCACGCCAAACAATTGGCGTGCGGGGCCCACACGCCAATTGTTTGGCGTGCGGGTCCCCCCTCGCTCACATAATCGAGTGGGAGGGACCACTCGATTACGTGAGCGAGGCCGGCTGACGAGGTTATACAACCTCGTCAGCCGGGAGGACTTCCTCCCGGCCGGCGAGGCTATACAACCTCGTCGGCCAGGAGGAAGTCCTCCTGGCTGACGAGGTTGTATAACCTCGTCAGCCGGGAGGACTTCCTCCCGGCCGGCGAGGTTATACAACCTCGTCGGCCAGGAGGAAGTCCTCCTGGCTGACGAGGTTGTATAACCTCGTCAGCCGGGAGGACTTCCTCCCGGCTGACGAGGTTATACAACCTCGTCAGCCAGGAGGAAGTCCTCCTGGCCGACGAGGTTGTATAGCCTCGTCGGCCGGGAGGACTTCCTCCTGGCCGACGAGGTTGTATAGCCTCGTCGGCCGGGAGGACTTCCTCCTGGCCGACGAGGTTATACAACCTCGTCGGCCAGGAGGAAGTCCTCCCGGCCGACGAGGCTATACAACCTCGTCGGCCAGGAGGACTTCCTCCTGGCTGACGAGGTTGTATAACCTCGTCAGCCGGGAGGAAGTCCTCCCGGCTGACGAGGTTATACAACCTCGTCAGCCAGGAGGACTTCCTCCTGGCCGCCAAGGTTGTATAGCCTCGCCGGCCGGGAGGAAGTCCTCCCGGCTGACGAGGTTGTATAACCTCGTCAGCCGGCCTCGCTCACGTAATCGAGTGGTCCCTCCCACTCGATTATGTGAGCGAGGGGGGACCCGCACGGCCGGCCTCGCTCACGTAATCGAGTGGTCCCTCCCACTCGATTATGTGAGCGAGGGGGGACCCGCACGCCAAACAATTGGCGTGCGGGGCCCACACGCCAATTTTATTTGGCGTGCGGGGCCCACACGCCAAAAAAAATGGCGTGTGGGAACCACACGCCATTTTTGGCGTGTGGGTCTCACACGCCCTTTTTTTTTGGCGTGTAAACCCTACACGCCAAAAAAAAATGGCGTGTAGGCCCCGCACGCCAAAAAAAATTGGCGTGCGGGTTGGCGTTGGCGTGCGTTTATCAACGCCCTAAATTTCTACACCCCTGGAAGTATATTAAACATTTTTCAAATGTTGAAAAAAAATCAAAATCCGCCCGCAAAAAAAAAATAAAAAAAAAGGGTTTAAATGCGGAAAACCGGGTGTGCTGCGCAGCAAATTTGAGGTTGCCGCTGCGTAAAACTGTGTGTAAACGCGGAAAAACCGGGTTTGTTCCTTAATGCCCTATAATAATCATGATACCACTAAGGAATCCCAATAGCCCAATTCTGGATAATCTATAGTTTAATGCTGATATATCATCAAGAATTGGCCACAACCTACCTTCAATAAGGTAGAAACCACAAACCCACATGAGTACTCCTTGGATGCCTATTAATAATACTCTGTTTGGGTTATATTTCAAAAAACACTTAAGTCTGATGTTTCATTCAAGTGGATGAGCAAGACAGTGGTGGAAATTACAACTCAAGGGCATGTGAATGAGAAAGAAAAGGGAAACCAAAGAAAAAACAACCCCCGGTACATATATCAGAAGTGGTAGTTGGCTACAGCTATTTCTATATCTTGGGAAAACAAAATTTGGAGGTTTTGAATAGAAAAACATTTGTGAAACTCTTCATGGGTTTTTTTCCAATCAACCATTGGCAAACCATCATGACCAATCCGGTTAAATCCCATGGAGCACAAAAAGTTGAGAAAGTATAATTGGAGGTTATCCAAAGTCCCGTGAGGCATCACTGAAGTATTACCACTATCAACCTTATGTTTCAGAACATTGGCGCCAAATTCCAATAAGGCCGAAGCATTTGAAGTAGTCGGACATTCGGACCCGTATTTGTTAGTGACAAAGGCGGTTGTTGGACCAAAAACCAGGAGACCAGCAAGCATCCGCATTTGCTCCCGCGTGTTTAATGTTGACCACTCATCAAGATTTTTATACTTTGGTCTTGTTGGTGCCTGGAGACCGCAGATGTAACACAAGGCTGACATAGCCCCCGTGAAGTATAGACCAAGGACCTTGAGACCGGAGGTGTTTGGTTGGGGGCTTGATCCATCCTTTGCGTGACTTCCAAGGTTTTCATAAGTTCGTTGGAATGCAAGATGGGCAGTATGCACCAAAGATTCGTCCAGGGGGAGAGGCTGCCATTCACTGCCTTGTTGCTCCATGTGTCAAAGGGCCCAGCAGTCTTGCAAAGCACTTTTAAGCCGGAGATAAGCGTGGTCACTTGGAGAAAAGTATGAGGCCAGATTCGCCGCAAGTGTGTGGGTCTGGACACGTTTGGACGGCGGCACCTTCCGGTTCTCCTGGGAAGCCTCGAGCTGTGCCATGTTGACAACTTCAGGAGTTATCAGAGAGAGACCACCAGGTTGAGTGGGGTTAAGAATTCTCTCTGCATACCACACAAATATCAGCCTTTGTGATGTATGAACAAGTGAGAAAAAAAGTGAGTATTTACCAGATTTGCATGCCTTCAGAAGTGTATCCACTTCCCTCCAAACGACTCGGCTGAACTCCTGTGGCATCGTTGGATGTGGTGTGACCATTGAGCGAAGGTTTGTGAGGATGAATGCTATGTTTTGAATCATTTTCTCGGCTGAACGGTGTGACCACGCAATTCCACCCGCCAAATTTTCATTCAAATCATCTGCCAATGCTTTTGGAAGCATTGGGCCAGGGATAAATAGACCCATAGCTGTGCGCAAAGGAGGGATGTTAATTACAAGATGGGTGTGCATAAGCAATGGGGAGTGACTTACCAGGAGGCGTCAGGACCGGGGGAGGAGGAATTGATTCGCCCGGTGGTCTTTGGGTAGGTGGCTTGACTGTTGATGGCCCAGCAACAGGGGGGTTCCGTGGAATTCTGAGGCCTTGCAGTGATTGCGCAGTGATGAATTCGTGAGAGGTGGGATGAGGGGTGAAGAAATTATACATGGGGCCTGTATTTTTAGAAGAAGAAGCAGAGTTGTCCAGGCGCGCCTTTTTGCTCGTCGGGTCTTCAACCGTAGGATCTTCAATTCGTACCATGTCATAGCGATATTGGGTTTGTTGTCGCACCGGTTCATGGACTGGCTCCTGGTGGAAGGTAGGTTTGGGACGTCCATGAAGGAATTGTTGGAGGACTTGCTGGTCTTCTGCACCATCTTCAGAGTCATCTGTTTCACCCTCTGCATCAGGGTCTTCAGAGCTGTCCCGGATGGCTGGATTGTTAATTTCTCGTCTCCTGTCCGCATTGGGGGCTTTGGAGGACTTCTGGCCAATGAGTGCTTGGTCCCTTTGTATGCCTTGAAGGAAAGACTGGCCAAAGGTGTTGAGGGTTGTCTTGTGGCCTTTGGCATCTGTCCGCATCTCTCCGCTTTGACGTGGGGATCCATCAGCTGGGTTTGTTGTGTTGGGCTGGCCATATTGAACATCCTTGTTGATTTGGTTTGCAAATTGATTGAGCGTGGGGATTGGGTTGGTTGCAGGAGGTAGGTGATCAGGAGTGTGTGCATATAAGTATGCCATTGAGTCGGTTGCAAATTCAGGGCGTGGGTGTGACTGTGGTGGAGCAGGCCTAGTGGCGCCTAAAGTGTTTCTAGCTGGCGCCGGGGTTCTGGAGACCTGTTCATTCTCATCGTCTGACTGCTCGTATTCAGCCATTATTTTAGAGGCCCAATTCTCCAGGTTTTCACGTTCATCTGGTTTCAACGCAGGGTTCCGCGCCAGCTCTGTGCATTTTTCCCAGAGATCCAAACCTGTGTAATGGTGGGAGGGTGGGTGGGAGTGAGCCAGGGACTTATATTATACACAAAATAAATGAATGAATCTCACGTCCTAGTTCACTGGTCTGATGTGAAGACATTGTTGATTGTTGAAGTCAAATTGGTGATTTGTGCGGAATCTGTTAGCATTTGAATGGGAGAGTATGTCAGCACGTGTTACTATATCTATGGTAAACAAAAATTGAAAGAAAAAATTGGAAGAGATGTGGGGATTGATTTTGTTTGAGATGGGCCCATTGGGCCACTTTTGGGGGGGATGGTGTGCGTTGGGGGCTTATACGGGGCCCTTTGAGCTGCCTGGGGGGTTTGAATGGCCCCTTTGAATGTTTTATTGCCCCTTTGGAGCATCAAAGTGGGCCTGTGGGCCCACGGGAGGTGATGGGCAGAGGCGGGCCCCTTCTTACGGCCATTGGGCCCTGTCTTTGGGCCAGTTGGGTCTTGGAGCCCTGGGCCTGTGGGCTTTTCCACAAAATTAAACCCCAAAAAAACCCTTTTTTTTGGTTTTTTTGGGGTTTTTTCCTCATTTTTTATTTCTCATTTTTGATTTTTTTTTTTTTTTTGATTTTTTTTTTTTTTTTTTTTTTTTTTGATTTTTTTTTTTTTTTTTTTTTTTTTTTTTTTTTTGTTGCTCACATTTTTTTCTTTAATCGGTGGGTGGTGGCAAGCGTCTGTTGCTTGAATTCGTGGTCTTTCTGGTTGAAAACAACCAGACCGACGGTCTTCAGGAATCAGACTCGGCGGGCTCGCTCACGTAATCGAATGGTCCCTACCATTCGATTACGTGAGCGAGGGGATGGATATGTATATCCCCATACACATAATACATGTATGTATTATGTGTATGGGGATATCGCATGCGACATCCCCCCACAAGCCAAACAATTGGCGTGTGGTAACCGCACGCCAATTGTTTGGCGTGCGCTCCCACAAGCCAATCGGTTGGCGTGTGGGAGCGCACGCCAAACAATTGGCGTGCGGGTCCCACACGCCAATTTTCTTTGGCGTGCGGGTCCCACACGCCAATTTTCTTTGGCGTGCGGGGCCCACACGCCAAAAAAGAATGGCGTGTGGGAACCACACGCCATTTTTGGCGTGCTGGTCTCACACACCAATTTATTTTAGCGTTTAGACCCTACACGCCAAACAAAATTGGCGTGTAGGCCCCGCACGCCAAAAAAAATTGGCGTGCGGGTTGGCGTTGGCGTGCGCGCTTGGCGTGCGTTTATCAACGCCCAGGTCCCACACACCAATTTGTTGGCATGTGGGATATGAAGTAATCAAACCGGTGGACCGGTTTGATTACGTGAGCAAGTCCCCACACACCAATTTTTGGTGTGTGGGAAACCTTGTTGGCCGGCCAGGGGGAGCTCCTCCTGGCTGACAAGGTTGTATGGTAGGAAGTTCTCCTGGCCGACAAGGTTGTATAACCTTGCCAGCCAGGAGGAGTTCCTCCCGGCCAATGAGGTTATACAACCTTTTTGGCCAGTGTGGAAATAAAAGGCAACCTCAATGACAGAAAAGGTATGTTCCGCTCTGGTTGCCGTTCTTCCTGGTTGGTTCTGGTAGTTCTTTGATTTCCTCTGCGGAATAAACAGCTGTTAGCAGATGAATAACTGGATTCCCTGCAACACCTTATACTCAGCAAGGGGACCATTCCTCTTGTGTCTTCTTCCTGATCATGCCCTTCACAGTTCCACTTGTCCACACACGTTGAAACTTGCTAAGAGAGTTGATAAACTAAAGAGATTTCTTATGTGTGCTGAAGATGATAGATATCTACCTCAATGATAAGATAAGATGAGATCCCACCACTCTCCTACAACACTCTATTTATACAATGTCCTCCCCCGGTCATGTCCCGCAGTCCCCGGTACTGTCCCTGGTACCCTACTTGCTTGTCTCCCTAGTTCCGCATCACACCACAGCCTACGCCCAACTTCTATACCCTGTTGCCCCCTGCGTCCGCGTCCGCTCCTTCTGCCCCCGCTTTGCCTGCAGGCAGGTGCCCCAAACCCCGTGGTTCCACCTGGTCCCTCCAACATTGCGCATACTGAAGAGGCCCTTGTCCGCTCAACCAATTGCCCGGGCCAACTATAGAATGTTGCATGCTGCGCCCTTGTGCATTCCCTGCAAAATGTCCGAAGACATTTGGTACGTACCCCCTTCCTCAGTCTGCTGCTGAGCTGGTGCTGTGGGCTCAGCTTCATTGCTGCAGCTCCTGTATATAAGTTCTCCCACATCCCCCTTGCATTTGAATCCTGTCCTCAGAAATTCCCACACTACCCACTCCCTTCCCACACCTGCAGTCCCAATACATCCATACCCACCTCCCCCTTCCATCTCCACCATGTTGTATCCCCAACCCCCCTGTGATTTCTGCGCTACCCGTTCCAGCCATGCCTCCCTTTCTTCCCCTTGCGTCCAACCTGCTCCTGGAGCTGCCTGCACATCCTGCGCTTGGTCTCACCGTCAGTGTTCCTGGTCCCGCAAGAGCGCACCTACCGCACCTTGTCCCCAGCCTTGTTCTTGAGCTGGTCCTCAACCCCAATCTCAAGCTGGTCCTCAACCTTGTCAAAAGCGGTGCCGCTGCAAAGGTTTGTTTGTGGTCCCCGACGACCACATCCCCATTGCCTCCTCAACCCCCTCCCCTCCTTGACACCGCACTTTTTACAACCGGCTGAGAACTCCTGTCAGAACCAACCAAATGACTCCCCGACCTCAACAGAAGGACTTCCCCAACGGCCCGTCCTGGGCCGCCTCCCTTTGACTCTGGGCAACTTGCCACCATGTCAACATTGGTTCCGGAATGGACCCTAATGCTTGTCACCAATCTCTGGTTCCCCCTCCGCCGCGCCAATCCCTGGTCCCCCTTCCACCACACCAATCTCCAACCCCTTTTCCATTTTTTTTTAAAGAAAAAATACTCTATGCCCGCAACTTGTAATCCTGAACCCTGAAATGAGAAACCTTGAGATGAGAGAGAACTTGAGGGAATTGATAACTTGAGGAAATTGATATTTTGAGAAAAAGAGGAAACCACACCGCAATCCTGAGAGAAAGAGAAACCGTGCCCGCAATCTTGAGATGGGAAGAGACTGACAGAAAGAAAGAAACCACGCCCGCAATCCAAAAAAATCCTGAAACAAAACCCCACCCACCCGCTGAGGTACCTGGACTGCCCCAGATGGAATTTCCACACAATTCCCCGTACCCCTTGCTGTCCTGAATATACCACAAAGAAAAACCAGTAAACCCATTCACAAAAACAAATAAAACCCGCTTTAGGGTGACTGGCATCCTGGGGTGGCTAGTTTATCCTGCTGTAGACCAGCTAGTGCACCCCCTCACCAATTAAGGCTTGGCCTATGGCCCCCATCCTCCCCCCGCTTTTGGCCGCTGTCCTCAGCAGTTGGTTCCTTGCACTTTGCTGAAAAGAATGCTCACCAACCACCTCTTCATTGGTGACAGGAGAATCAGCCTGGCCTGCCTCATTGGCGGCCGCCTCCAACGGAGTGGGTTCCAGATTGGAATCTTCTTCATTCTTGTCTTCAGATCCTGAAACAAGGTTCTCATCAAACAAATTCAATCCCCAAGCATAGAAGCGCTTCACATGAGACGCCGCCTCCTTCCCAACTACTGCCTCACGCCTGATAAGTTTCTCCGCCTGCACCTCCAACAATTCCTCCAAATTTTTCACCATCCTTTCCTCTGTGATCCGCTCCGTTGGATCAAAATCAGGAGGCCACACCCAAAGCGGGGTAAGATAGGGAGCCCTACCCCACTGGATAGGTTTCAGCGGTGAGTTCAGGCTCTGCGGCATTGGCTTGTTCCGCGGCCTAACCTTTTGCGCCACCGGCTTGTACTTTGCCCCGCACAAATCAACCCACCGTAGAACAATGCCCTCTTCTACGGAGATTTTGCGGACTGGAAAACCAAAGACTCTTGATTTGCTCACAACCGTGGCACAAGGTAGGGTTTCTCAAAATGTAGTAGATACCCTCATTGGTGCACAATTGGGAGGACTTACTTCTACACTGTTTGCCTCAGCCCCACAAGAACCTTCCTCCACTCTGCCTGCCCACACCTCTTCTTCCTCCATCCAAACCTCCACTTCTGAATGTGGACCAAACTTCCAAGATTCCGGCCTACAATCAGACGGACAAGGATTGCTCACGTATGTGGAACTCAGTAGGGTTTTATGAAAGGCGGTAGAATCCCTTGGAGGTGCACCATTGGGAGGACTTACTTATAAAATTTTTGCCTCAGCTCCATTGTTTCCCCCCTCTATTCCTTTGCTCCACACCTCCACCTCCTCTTGCGGACCAACTTCCCAGTAGCTCTGCCTATGACCAGACAAAAGGAAATTGCTCACGTATATGGCACTTGGTAGGGTCTTTCAAAGGGTAGTAGAAACCCTTGGTGGTGCACAATTGGGAGGACTTACTTCTAGACTGGTTGCCCCCGCCCCATTGCTTTCCTCCTCCATTCCCTCTCTCCAAACCTCCGGTTGGACAGCCGGAGTTGTCCATCCAGACGACCCCACGACTATACCCATCAAGGATTTGACCTCCATCTTCTGGTCCTCTCCCGCCTCCCCCAGCCCTGCCACCACTTCACAAACCACGTCCTGCGCCACGGCTGCCTCAATTGGTTCATGCAATCTAGGAAGGAAATACTTGCCATTGTAAATCCTCACCCGCTTTGCATTCAAGTCTTCCGTCAACTCGTGACATCAAGACTTATAATGAGTGTTTGACCCGCAATATGTGCAATGAGTCTCAGGATACAACATACACGGAGGATTGTTCCGCTGACCGTCAGCCGGTGCTGGCGGTGGGGGCTGCAACTCCTGTTGAACTTTCTTCTGCATGAACAAACAAATCTCTTTCAAGGTGTCAGCCAGCTCAGACACTTTGGCGGGTGCTATGGGCGCCGGATTTTGTGAAGAGACCACTGGCCCAATTCCGCTCAAGATTGCCACCCCCGCATTCTCGGCCACCAATTCCATCATATCAAACTCCGCCCGGACTGCTCCCCTAAGCAACGCCAAATTGGGCAAAAGAGTGCCCCCGTCCTTTGACCGCCAAATGAGGTTTTGATTGTAGAGCCTCAGCTGCACTCGCTCTTGAACCTGAGTGGCAAGCCCCTTGAGGAATCTCTGCTTGACCAAAGCCGGTTCCCCAATGATCACTTCATTGCAATTAAGGTACTTCACAATGCAATCAAAAGAGGTGACGTACTCATCAAACACCCTTTGATCGTTTACCCCCCCCCCCCCCCCAATGCAGCCTTTCTTGTTGCAAGATTCTCCAAATCCGCCTCCCAATACCGTTGCTGATGCAGACTCCACTTCTCCAAAATTTCCTCCCGCAGCCTCTCCCAATTCTTCACCTCATACCCCTCCATTTACTCCACATCACGCAACTCTTCTTCACAAGGTTATACAACCTTGTTGGCCAGGAGGACTTCCTCCCGGCCAACAAGGTTGTATAACCTTGTCAGCCAGGTGGACTTCCTCCCGGCCAACAAGGTTGTATAACCTTGTCAGCCAGGTGGACTTCCTCCCGGCCAACGAGGTTTCCCACACGCCAGTTTTTGGCGTGTGGGGACTTGTTCACGTAATCAAACCAGTCCACAGGTTTTTTGGCGTGTGGGACTCACACACAAATTTCTTTTGGCGTGCAAGCCTACACACCAAAAAAAAATGGTGTGCATCCATCAACGCCCTAAGGAATAATCATGAGATGGATTTGGTCAATTTTGTTTTGTTAACCAATTTGAAGGGCTGAAACAGGTTACTCACAGCCAACTGTTGGTTGTTTTCTCAGTCAATTGACAAAGCAGAGAAAGAATCAAATTTATCTTTGTGTATTTTACCTTCTGGAAGTTGAGGATTGCCTGCAATTTGGGTGGGATGTGGTTTGAGTTATTATTTCTCCTGTTCAATCTTGTTCAAAGAGATGGTATACTCCACTGCTCCAAATGAATTTCAAAACCATCCAAAGTGAACCCTATTTCTGGGTTTTTATTGTCATTGCTTTGTCCAGGATGTTCTGGCGCCCCTGTTTCTGAGTGCCAATTGTACTCTCTCAAGTTATTATTGATTCAAGCAGCTTCTATTCCCCCTCTTCCCTCTCTTCCACCCCTACTAGATGGTGTGCCTCCACAATTTGATTTGCACCCCCTTTGACAAGTGTTCTGATGAGCATAATGTTTTTGGATGACGGTTGAGCGGGTGTTGAACATGTGTGTTGAGGTGAGTTCAAATCAAGTTTTTGAAAGAGCTGGAAACGTTGTTAAATGAGCTGGAAATTTAATCTTGGGCTGGATGGGCTAGCTGTTGATTTCTGATGTGGAAGAGCCAATTGAGTACAGCTGAGATCAGGAATTTATTTGGGAGGAATGACTGAGTTCAGTCAGTGAGGAGGAGCCAACTGAGCTGAGTTGGTGAGGAGGAGCTGTTGATTCAGTGGGGATGAGCTGATTGGGCTGAGTAAGTGGTTAGGAGTTGAGTTAGCTGAGTTATTTGGGTCACTGATTAAACTCAGTCAGCTTCTTGCCACCATCCCAACTCAGTAAGATGTCCCCAAAAAACCCACCTCATTCAGCTCCTCCCCAAAAACTCAGCTGCTCCCTAACAACCCAGCCCACTCAGCCCCCCCTCCTCCTCACTGATTCAACAACTTCTCCTCACCAATTTAGCTCAGCCGGCTCCTCCCCACTGAATCAACTCAGTCAGCTACTCCCAAATACATAAGCTCAGTCAGCCCCCCCCAGAAAATCAACTCAGTCAGCTCCTCCCAAATAACTCAGCTCAGTAATATCCAACCCAGAAAATTAACTTACTCAGCTCATTCAAGTTTCAAATAAGTCAACAGATCATCCTCACCAACTCAGCCAAGTCATCCCCTCCTAAATAGCTTGGATCAGTCAGCTCCCCCCAAATAACACAGCTCAGTCTGTTGAGTATACTACTCAGGTTTTGTCTTTTGTTTCTGCTTCTCCCATGTCACACATCTCTCACACACATGTTACCAGATGTATGTAGTCTATCTGAGGCAGCAGGCGTGGAAGGACCCTTTCCTCATCCTTCCACGACTCTCGAACACCGCCACGCTCCGTGCCTGCTGTCCTCAGGTAAGTTTCCCATTTCTCTTTCTTGTGTTTCTTTTCCTCTCACTCTTTCTTTGTTTTCTTTCCATATCATTCTGATCTGAAATATAATCCTTCCACGACTCTCGAACACCGCCACGCTCCGTGCCTGCTGTCCTCAGCCCTGATCATCTCATCAGGTTATGAGCCCAGATAGCCTCCGGCTAAATCAATCTCGCTAGACACGTTAAACATCGGCGATTAAGGTGTTACGGATCGTGCTCACCTCAAGGATCAACTCACTATCTCTTCTCCTACTAGGATGTCTGCCGACACCAAAAGAGAACCATCTACCCATGCCGATATCGGCATCAACCCTCAGGCATCATCCACAGCCTCGAAAATCTCCATCGCGCGGCTCCCCATCCTCAAAGCTCCGGGTGCCGACTCAAACTACCTCAACTGGAGGAAGGTTGTCCAGCGAGTCTTCAAGTCTGCCAAAGTGAGCTATGTTCTCACATCCGTGGCTCCCAATCTCCGACCAGCCACATGGGACGAGGACAACGATCTTGTGTGCGCTATCCTAGTTCAAATAGTCGACGAATCGAATCTACGTCACCTCGCCGACGAGGACAATGCCGCAAAAATCTGGGAAGATCTATCCCGAGCCCACCAGGATTCCTCTACTGGGGGCCGTGTGTACTGGATCCGCAAGCTGGTCAATGCGCGGATGGAAGGCGATGATATCCACTCGCACATCGATTCCCTGGCGAAGTCATATGAACGTCTAGACTCCCTCGTCACCGCCGAAAAACCTCTCACCGCGGAGGACGTCCACAATGCCGCTCTCCTTAGCTCAATTCCCCCTGACTGGCTCCATTGCGTGTCGAGTCTCATGAACCAAGAAGGCGTCAAGACTGAGACCATCGTCTCTGCCCTGAAAAACGAAGCCATCCGCCGCGAGTCTCAAGGCGATATCATATCGGTCTCGTCCACGAAGACCAGCACCTCTAGACCAGACCCTTCGTCTGCCGCTTCCAAAGGACCTCGTACCGACTCCTCCAAGAAAACGCGTCGCTGTCCACTCTGCAATAGCGATTCCCACGACTTGAACTCGTGTAACAACACGCGCAAGCTCATCGCTGATCACAAAGCTGCTCAGAAGGCTTGCTGGGAGGCCAGCCAACAGGAAAAGCCGTCCGGATCCAACAAACCTGCAGCTCGGGCCGGCAGAACTTCCGCGGCCACCCTCGGTCAATCTTCCTATAACTACGAAGAAGATGAGCATTCCGACTACTCCGGATCTGAACTCGAGGTTACGGCAGGAAACGCAGTGGCAGCACTTTCGATCCCCTCCGATCTCCCGCCAGGGGGGACGCAAACATAGACTCAGGGTGTTCGATGTCTATGACACCTGACGGATCAGCACTCGCACATCTTCAAACAGATCACACTCCAGTCCGTCTAGCCGACCACTCGGTCGTTGAAGCCACCCACCAAGGCCTCGCCAAGCTCCCGATCGAAGGTAGCAAACCCATCAAGACTCTGGTCGTGCCCGCCCTTCACGAGCCACTACTCTCGGTTGCCGGACTCTGTGATGCAGGAGTTACGGTGGTTTTCTCCAAGTCCTCCTGTGACTTCTATCAGTCAAACGATGTAGTCATCAAAGGGGACGTTGTTGGGCGAGGATACAGACGAGGAAATCTGTACTATCTCCCTCGGAGCACGTGAGCTCTTCCTCTTCCCTTACCCTCAATCCACCCACTTTTGATCGATCACTCCTCGGATTCCACAACCGATTCTCACATATCGGCTTAAAACCTCTTAAACTCCTACTGAAAATGAACGGCATTTTCCCTTCAGCAATGAACGAAACAGCCGTCCAGCAATGCCCGATCTGTATCCAGGCTAAGATGCCTCGGAAGGCCTTCAAATCTCGTTCATCCCATCGCGCGACTTTTCCCGGACAGCTCATTCACTCGGACGTGGGGTCCTACGAGGTAAAATCACGCGAAGGATATTCCTATTTCATTACCTTCGTAGATGATTACTCCAAATTCCTAGTTGTATTTCCCATGAAATACAAGAGTGACTCGTTTTCCTGCTTCAAACTTTTCCGAGCATCTTTTGAGAGAAATGGTGCCCATAAGATACTGGCTCTGCGATCCGACAACGGCGGGGAATATATCTCTAATGAGTTCTCATCGTATCTCTCGTCGGCGGGTATTAGACACGAGCCGGGTCCTCCTCACTCACCGGAATTGAATGGTGTTGCAGAAAGGACCAACCGAACCATCAGCAATTTAGTGAGGTCTGCTCTCATCAGCGCCCATACGCCGAAATCGTTTTGGGCGGACGCGCTCCGACACTCACTCTTTCCATACAACTCATTCCCCTGCAACACGCCGGCAGGATTCAAATCCCCCAACTCGTTACTCGATCTACCACCGGTCGACCTATCCTATCTTCACCCTTTCGGCTGCCTCGTATGGTACAAGATACCCGAAGCAAACCGCAAGAAGCTCGACCATAAAGGCCGAGCAGCTCTCCTTCTTTCCTACTTGTCAGACGGGAATGGATACAGACTGTGGGACCTTGAACACCGGTCAGTAATCAAATCACGCGATGTCATCTTTCAAGATGATATGTTCCCCTACGGTTCCAAGCTCACCGCCCCCTCTCCATCCCTATCAATTGAAATATCGTGGCCCGCGGCACCTCTTACCGATTGCAAGGACGATAAACCAAATCCTGTCACACCTGGTGTCGTCTCCAAACCTCCACCAGTTGCTCCATCCGATCCCGTCACCCCCCCCCTCTCTCTCACTTCCTGCTCCATTGAATAATACTCCGGCCCCTCTGACCGCCCAATCCCGCCAAAACACCCCTAATATTTCTCATCCCCTCCCGTCGGAACCTCCTCTTGATATTCCATTAAAGCCCCGGTTTGACCGTCGACTTGCAGCGTCCATTCACGCCCCTAAGAACGCACCTCGGGACCCAGAAGCAATTGCATCCGACTCAGATTCTCCGTCACCGTCACCTAACTCCCCTTTGAGTGATTTGCCTATCAACTCCCCAGATCTCTCGGTAATATCCCTGCCACCGCTCCCTCCGAAACCCTCACCTTCCCCCCCGCCCCCCCTCATCTCCACCCCACCCACCATGTCCTCCTGTCTCCACATCTTCCCCTCCTAGAACCATCTCGCCCCCTCGTCGTCGCTCCAACCGCGATCGTAAACCTCCGGAACGCTATGGCAACTGGGCAAAGAACGCATCAACAGACCCAGACATCGACACACCTAAAACCTGGAAACAGCTTCTCAAGTCCCCAAACAAACACCGATGGCTCAGGGCGGCCGAAGAGGAATTTGCTTCCCTTCTAGGTATGCAAACCTGGAAACTCGTTCCCCGCCCCGAAAAGAGAAAGATCATCAAATCGAAGTGGGTTTTCAAAGTCAAACGCCGAACGGACCGGAGTATTCAAAAACTCAAGGCGAGACTGGTCGCAATGGGGTACTCACAAGTCCAAGGTTTGGACTATGACCAAGTATTTTCCCCCACCCTCCGCCTAGAAACCTTGCGTCTGATCTTTAGTCTCTTAGCCAGTCGCAGTTGGAAGGGCCGCCAGGTAGACTTTAAAACCGCATTCCTCAATGGTCATTTGGACACGCCGGTCTACATGGAGCAGCCCCCGGGTTTCGAGGATCCTCTGCACCCAGACTGGGTGTGTGAGGTAAGTCGATCACTGTACGGCCTGAAACAATCACCGCGCCAATGGAACATAGAACTGCATAAAGCCCTGCTCGAAGTCGGCTGGTCCAATTCTACTTATGACCCAACCCTATATTTCAAAATTGTCTCGGGCAAACTAGTCGGTGCTCTAACCACTCACGTGGATGACCTCGCGATCGTAGGCGAGCCTCCAGCTGTCGACAACATCATTGACTCCATCGGCCGCCGCTTCAAGATCGGAGCGGATGAAGAACTCCATCATTTCCTTTCCTTAAAAATCACACGGGACTTAGAAAACAAGCACGTCTTCCTGAACCAGGCTCATTATATCTCAGAACTGTGCGCGCGTTTTCTGGACAACAAGCCGGTCTTGGTCCCCACTCCTACAGACTCGTCGTTCAAAAACCTCGGCCGCCGACTTTCCTCCGACCCACCATCCCCAGGCCCCTACCCACAACTCATAGGCTCTCTCCTATGGGTTTCCCAGTGCACGAGACCCGATATCTCTTTCGCGGTCAATCGTCTCTCCCAACACCTTCGAGATCCCTCCGCTGCTCACTGGCAAGCGGGCCTTCGGATTCTCAATTACCTTGTCTCAACAAAGAACCTTAAACTCCGCCTCGGCGGGGATCTCATATGCTCAGGTTTCTCCGACTCTGATTGGGCCGAAGATCGCGATGATCGGAGGTCCACGTCAGCCTACACCTACCGCATAGGGGACGGCGCCATCTCTTGGAAGTCCCGCAAACAGGCCACCGTCTCCCTATCAAGCACGGAAGCTGAATATAAAGCTCTTTCCGACTCGTGCAAGGAAGGGATGTGGCTACGCCACCTGTTAACAGAACTTCGTCTCCGCCCGGACTCGGCTATCCCGCTCCACGTCGATAATGAGGGCGCAGAGGCTCTCGCTATGAACCCGGAACATCATGCCCGAACAAAGCACATCCACGCAAGATACCACTTCATAAGAGAATGCGTTCAAGACTCCGAAATCACACTTCTCCACGTCTCAACTAAGGACATGCTGGCGGACATGCTCAACGACTGGAGACTCTCCGACTTATACTTTCTCTCCTGGGCTCCAAACGCTGGAAAGGACGTCAAGTCGACTTTAAAACGGCCTTCCTCAACGGCAGCTTGGATCACACTGTCTTCATGGAACAACCCCCGGGGTTTGAGGACCCAGAGCACCCTGACTGGGTGTGCCGCTTGGACCGATCTCTTTATGGACTGAAACAATCCCCCCGGCAATGGCATCGCGAGCTTCACTCTGCACTACTGGATCTAGGCTTAGGGCGTTGATAAACGCACGCCAACGGCGCACGCCAACGCCAACCCGCACGCCAATTTTTTTTGGCGTGCGGGGCCTACACGCCATTTTTTTTTGGCGTGTAGGGTTTACACGCCAAAAAAAAGGGCGTGTGAGACCCACACGCCAAAAATGGCGTGTGGTTCCCACACACCATTTTTTTTTGGCGTGTGGGCCCCGCACGCCAAATAAAATTGGCGTGTGGGCCCCGCACGCCAATTGTTTGGCGTGCGGGTCCCCCCTCGCTCACATAATCGAGTGGGAGGGACCACTCGATTACGTGAGCGAGGCCGGCCGTGCGGGTCCCCCCTCGCTCACATAATCGAGTGGGAGGGACCACTCGATTACGTGAGCGAGGCCGGCTGACGAGGTTATACAACCTCGTCAGCCGGGAGGACTTCCTCCCGGCCGGCGAGGCTATACAACCTCGTCGGCCAGGAGGAAGTCCTCCTGGCTGACGAGGTTGTATAACCTTGTCAGCCGGGAGGAAGTCCTCCCGGCCGGCGAGGTTATACAACCTCGTCAGCCAGGAGGAAGTCCTCCTGGCCGACGAGGTTGTATAACCTCGTCGGCCAGGAGGAAGTCCTCCCGGCCGACGAGGCTATACAACCTCGTCGGCCAGGAGGAAGTCCTCCCGGCCGACGAGGCTATACAACCTCGTCGGCCAGGAGGACTTCCTCCTGGCTGACGAGGTTGTATAACCTCGTCAGCCGGGAGGAAGTCCTCCCGGCTGACGAGGTTATACAACCTCGTCAGCCAGGAGGACTTCCTCCTGGCCGACGAGGTTGTATAGCCTCGCCGGCCGGGAGGAAGTCCTCCCGGCTGACGAGGTTGTATAACCTCGTCAGCCGGCCTCGCTCACGTAATCGAGTGGTCCCTCCCACTCGATTATGTGAGCGAGGGGGGACCCGCACGCCAAACAATTGGCGTGTGGGCCCCGCACGCCAATTGTTTGGCGTGCGCTCCCACACGCCAATTGTTTGGCGTGTGAGAGCGCACGCCAAACAATTGGCGTGCGGGGCCCACACGCCAAAAAAAAATGGCGTGTGGGAACCACACGCCATTTTTGGCGTGCAGGTCTCACACGCCAATTTATTTTGTCGTGTAGACCCTACACGCCAAAAAAAAATGGCGTGTAGGCCCCGCACGCCAAAAAAAATTGGCGTGCGGGTTGGCGTTGGCGTGCGCGCTTGGCGTGCGTTTATCAACGCCCCTAGGCTTAACCAACTCCGCTTACGACCCAACGCTGTACTTTAAGCGCGACAGTGGTCGTCTCATCGGGGCATTAACTACTCATGTCGATGATCTGGCAATCGTAGGAGAACCCCCCTTTGTTGATAATTTAATCTCGGCGCTTGGTAAGCGTTTTCAGATCGGCGCCGATGACGACCTACATCACTTCCTCTCCCTCAAGATCACTCGGGATGAAGATCGTGGTCTTGTGTATCTCAACCAGTCCCACTATATCGACGAACTGTCTGATAGGTTTCTAGGCGGTAACTTCATTTCGGTCCCGAGCCCGTCAGACAACTCCTTTAAAACTATGACCAAGAAAGTTTCCTCCGATCCTCCCTCCCCTGGACCCTATAACCAGCTGATTGGCTCATTGCTGTGGGTGTCACAATGCTCCAGACCAGACATATCATTTGTTGTCAACCGGCTATCCCAACATCTTCGAGACCCGTCGGAGCAACATTGGCTAGCGGCGGTGCGAGTTCTTCATTATCTCATTTCCACCAAGAACACCAAACTTCGACTGGGCGGAAAATTGGACCTGTCAGGCTTTTCCAACTCGGAATGGGCCGAAGACAGAGATGATCAACGCTCTACCTCAGGCTATGCTTTCAAACTCGGCGAGGGAGTCATTTCTTGGAAGTCACGGAAACAAGCGACGGTTTCCCTATCGTCAACGGAAGCCGAGTATAAAGCAATTTCCGACTCTTGCAAAGAAAGCCTATGGTTGCAACGCATTCTGGCGGAGCTCGGACTACGCTCCAAGACGGCAATACCCCTCCATGTCGACAATGAAGGGGCTGAAGCATTAGCAAAGAATCCCGAACACCACGCTCGAACCAAACACATCCACGCCCGGTATCACTTCGCACGGGAATGTCAACAACTTGGGAAAATCAACCTCGTTCACGTCTCCACCAAGGAAATGCTCGCTGATATGCTTACGAAACCCCTCAATAAAGTTCTCTTGGAAAAACACAAGCTCATGTTTGGTCTCGTCACCTGAATCATCATCCGCGTGTCATTTTCTCCCTCCTCTTCTCCTAGTCTTTCTTTTTCCTTTTCTACTCATCCTATTTTTTATTTTTATTTATTTATTTTATTTGTTTCTCTTTTCAGGTATACAGCAAGGGGGGGTGTTAGATTTTACAGTAGTTTAAATCTAGTCTTTTTAGTTTTCTTTTGTTTTGTTTTTCTCTACAGTCTGCCATATACCTTTCACTCACATCTCACTCACATGTCACTAAATACTGTAGTATACCTGGGCAACAGACTCGTGGAAGGACTCTTTCCTCATCCTTCCACAACATCAATCATCTGTTGTCCCAGGTATGTCATCTCTTTGTTTTCTCTAATTTCTTTATTTTTCTATTTCTCTTTATCTTTTCTCATATCATGAAATGAATCTTATCCTTCCACAACATCAATCATCTGTTGTCCCAGTTTTACTTAACAAACTCAGCTCACTCAGATCCTCCCCACCAAATAAACTCACTCAGCTTCTCCCCAAACAATCAGCCCAGTCAGCCCCTCCCCAAACAGCTCAGCTCTTTCAGATCCTCACATCCAAATCAAGCCACTCAGCTCCCCCACCCACCCAAACAGCTCAACTCAATCTGCTTTGGGGGGAGCTGAGTGAGCTGAGTTTCTGGAGGGAGCTGACTCAGTTGAATTTGTTGGGTGGGGAGGGGATGACTGACCTGAGTTTGCAGAGTTTTTCAGGAGTAGATGACTGAGCTGATGTTTTTGGAAATAGCTGACTGAGCCAAATTTTTTGGTGGCTGAAGAATTACTTGAGTTTTGGGGAGCTGACTTAGTTTTTGGTTGGCTTTAATCCAAGCCTATGAGTTCTGCAGAACTGGAACAGTAATCTCCAGATGGTTTTCAGCTTTAAGTCCACAATAAGGGCAGAATTATTTTCCTTTTATAGCCAAAGAATTATTGAGACTGAACCAATATGTGGGATACACAAAGAATGGGAATTCTCCAAATACATATTTTGAAAGCATAAATAGCTCATAATTTATCGGAAATAATGAGATAGATTACCATACATTCACAAACTTCTGTTTCCTTCAGAGTGTTAGAGAAACAGCCTCTGGGTAAATTCTTTCAGGACACTGGAATATTTATAGTCACAAACTCTGAATGGCTCTTGAGTCTAAGAGAAACATGGTGACAAAATCTTAGATGGCTTCCTGGAAGAGATATTGGTTTATCATGAGAGATGAAAAATTAATTCTTAAAAATACCCTTGTTAGATTTGGTCATCATCTTGGATTTCAGTGTTTCTTTGAGTTGTTTTGTCAAGCTTTCACTTCCATAATAAAAGATTTTATTGAAGAAACTCTTTATCTCCTTATAAAATTCTTTTTTAGATGTGCCTTTAAGTAGTGAGCAAAGAGAGGGATTTTCTCTTTGCATAAAGGCTTCTATAAGATGCCATACAATTGAGGGGTACCTGTGTGTTTGCCAGTCTCTAACATAATTCAGAATTGCTTGCTTCCGTTCTTTCCAGAGGTAAATTCCTGGATCTGATACAGCTTCTGATACTATATATTCTTTGAATTCTTTGAAGAATTTTATAGCCTCTTCAATTTGCCTAGAATCATCTATTTCTTCATCTGGGTTGAGAGATTTGTTATGAGGGATAATGGTCATAATCATCTCAACATAAAATAAGAAAACTGGAAAAATGTAGGGAATGTCAAAGAAAACTAAATCATCCTTTAAGTCTTTCCAATCAGAATTTTTTTTTTCTTTCCAATGGTCAAACCATACATCTTTATCTTCAAAAAGTAGTTTCATCTTTTCTGGGAGCTTACGGCAGTCCAATCCTTCTTGTTTTCTCCTCATGATTTTACACACCCTTTGAATGGCCCCTGTACTTAGACTAAATTTACCTGCTTTGGCCTTTGGGAGTGATTGCATGATTTTTGATAAATCTTTGATGTGCCTCACTTCCTTTTGAGATAAGTTTTCACCTTTCAAAATATTGCTGTTAAGAACTAATCCTTGATGATTTGTATTTGGCACTTTTTCTGAATCATGGATTCTTAGATTTGGAAATTGTTGAAAGTTTTCTCTTTTATTTTCCCATAATTTTATTTGTCTTTGTGAATTAAGGAGATTTTCTGGGTCCCTGATCAGGGATTCAGATTCCCCTGAATTCCGGGACTTCATTAGTATATTAGGAGAAAACAATCTCCTTGTAGATCTGTTTTTATCTTTCCCAAAAGATCTTGAGGAAGATGAAAAACCAAGTCCAAATGATCCAATTCCATATTTCTTGTTTCCTTTTTTTTCATCAAGGTCTACTGAGGAGATTAGTTGTTGGGAAATAGCGGCAGATTGTGGAGATGAATCAGACACAGGATCAAAATTTATTGATTTTTCTTTGTTGGTTTGCTTTCTTGATTTGTCCTGAAATCCTTCACTGTCTGTTAGATCTTCTATTGAATCTTCAAATGGATGGTATGATTGTTCTTCACCAAACCTGGAAGTCAAGTCCTGTGTTCTCAAAATACCTTTGGATTTCTTTTCTAATTTGGATGAAAAATTTATCAATGGCTTGAAAAACTGAGCAACCAATTCACTTTCTGTTTTATCATCTCCAATTTTTTCCACAAGGGTTCCAAGTTTTCTTTTTTTTGTAGCCTTCTTTTGAAAGTTGGTATCTTTTGCTGAATGATAAATTGTGCCTACATGATCTTCCGAAATATTTGAAGAAGATTGGGTAAAAATTCCAGTTGGATTACTAGCTGAAGCTTCAACAATTCCCTCATGAAAATTATCTGTGGGGTTTCTGGTGGTTCTTACAGATCCTTTGCAACCACTTGACTTAGAAAAACAATTCAAGTAGTTGCTTGTGTGCAGGTTGATGGGTAAATTTTCATTTTGGATGTCATTTGAGTATCTATTTTCACTTACTCCCAAGTTCAACTCAGTTGAGATGGTTCGCTGCACTAGGTTTTGGCCAAGACATTGGAATTCATCATTTGCAGTAGTAGAAATAATTCTGACAATTCCAAATAATAAATGCATGCCCAATTTGACATTCTCTGAGTTGGATTTTGTAAACATCATCTTTCCTTCTACAAATTGACCCTTGGATAATTCTGTAAAAAAAAGTCTGTTTAAGAGTATATATAAATCCACTAAGTCTATTTTGTTATTGTGTGAAGTTTGGGATAAATGTGGTACAAGGCAGTGGCATTCAGTCCAGAAAACTAAACCCAAAGTACAGCTTGATAACATTCAGGACCTCAAACTTCACATCAATTGAAGGGCTTTGAAATTGATGAAACAACAATTTTTGTGCAGTTGGGTACATGTGAAACATAAATCTTCTACCCAAAAAGCATAATCCTAATCTTGATATAAACCTGACACACATACTAGGAAACTTCATGACAAATCCCCTGACGTACTTGAAAGGTTTCAGTAAGACCCATAACCCTGAAATTTGAAGTATCAGCTTGTGCTTAAGCTTCATATATAAGATTCCCAGCAGCTCAAGGAAATGCAATCCATGATACCTGTATATTAGATGCTATGGATCCAAAACAATTAGTGTCTCCGTGATTCCACCTCAAGAGAGAGATGTAAAAACAAGGAGGGGGGGGCAAGAGGATGGAATAGAAGATGAATGTGTCACTAGGCAAAGCAGGATCAAACTTGAAAATATAATTTCATATGTGAGGGGACAATCTCTGTAGTACCAAACTTGGTGGAGGACCAAAAAAAAACCATTCTGGTCATCAGCTTGACATAGTTACAAAAATTACACATGGGTATTTCCTTGACCAGGCTGAAATTTCAGCTCAAGAGAGAGATGCACCAAGGTGAGGGGGGACTATTTTGAAGGGAACAATGATAGGATTACGGATAATAAGAATATGGCAACCCATTTAGTGGAGTACCTTGATTACCACAGAGGGTCCATTATTTTTTCAGGTTTTGCCACAATTGTTTCTGAGTTTCAGCATGTTTCATCCAATTTCCCAGATTTCCTGAGGTTTTTAATGGTGCATTCCAAAAGAGGTTTTGAAATGAAGGACAGGTAAGACGGTTACAGCATATTATGTCCAAACATGATGGGCCAATGACCACTTGGGAAGGGGAAAACATATTCTTCTAATGCAATTACCATGAAAATCATTGAGCTTGGTTTCCCTTTAGTTCCAGATCATGTATTGGTTGAAAATTGAGATTTTTTTTGTGGGGTAGGCATTCATTATTAATAATGAAAGCTGCCTGAAACATTTTTACTCCATTTTCTCATCACCTTTAACCTGTCTAATTTTTCCCTCATGGATCTGTCTTTCCAATAAAGTTTTCCCACTTTGATATGGTATTTTGGAAGTTCTCACAGGTGGATATGTGTGATACTGAAAGAAAGTCATTTCCATAAAATTCACATTCATGTCACAACTGTGACATCTCCCCCTTACTCATCTTTCCCTCTATCCTGCTTCAACACTTGATACACTTCCTTCACACATACTCTAATCAACCTCAACATCCTCACACCTCAACTCATCTTACAATAAACCCAATCACTTCCTCAATAGTCCCTTCATTCTCTCTCTATATTTTCTCTTTCTTCTTTTCTTCCCTTCGCTTCATCTCTACTCCTCCTCACTCAAACTGTCCTTCTCTTCCTGGTAAGATTATACTCAACTACTCAGCAGGGTCAAATCAATACAACTAAAATCTCCTTTTCAGTCTGTCCTACTTCTTTCTTCCTCATTATCCTCTTATTGTTGCCTCTCAATACATGTCTCGGTCACAATGTTGGTTCAACTCTTCTTCTCTCATCTTCTCTTTTCCTGAATTCCTTCTCATTATCATTTTTAATGTTTCCTTCTCAGTGTGTCGGCTTCTTTTCTGCAATAAATCACAGATTCAGATTCTTTTAATTTCTTTGAATATATACTTGTAAAGCACAAAAAGCTCATACTTCATCTGAAATGGCAAGATAGATTACCATACATTCAAAAATTTCTGTTTTCTACATCATGTGAGAGAGACAGCCTTTGGAGAAAGCCTTACAGGACACTGGAATATTTATTTTGTCAGCCACCAAGATATTACCATGTAATGCTGAGAACCGCAAGCTTGAATAATAATAATTGTATATACCTGTGATTATTGTTATTTGTTATGTATGGTATTATGTGCCTCACAGATTTTAGAAATCACCATTTCAGAAAAAAATTGTCTCATAGTCTAACAGGTAAATACAAGCTAAGAAATCAGAGCCTTGAACAGAAGACCTTGAGGTCAAGCCAAATTCATGACCAATGATTGAAAAATATTCATTTTTATCAATAATAGGGATTATGAAACCAGCCAATAAAAATTCCAAATAATGCATTATTTGCACTAGACAATCCAAGTATCAAAAACAAAAGCCCCAATATTATTCCAAAAACCACAATCCTCCACAATTCAACCAATCACAACTCAGGATTCAAACTTGCCAAAAATACAACCCCAATAAAATTGAATATCCTCCACAATTCAACCCCAACCAAAAATAAATCCTCCCCAATACAACTCCACCCCACATTTTTTCTTTAGTTTTCCTCAAAATTCAGTAAGGTTTGTTGATTATAAACTTGCTCTTTGAAAAAAACCTTAATCCATCATTCCCTGATCCCAGAACAATGCCTCTCAAAAAACAAATAAATTCATCACCCAAAAAGTGATACCAAAGAATTCAGCAAGCAGGAAGAAACCCATCAAGAAGCAAGCACAAAATGTCTCTGACAATGAAACAACTGAGAAAACTACTGCTCACCTAAATAAGGATGACTTCCTCATAATCATTGACTGGCTCAAAATCTGTAAGAATTATGATTTGTGCTTTGGAACTGGAAAGGCGGTTGGAAGGCCAGCCAAAGGGAAGATTAATGGATTCAAGCTTATGAAAATCAATCTGAGAAATCAATCCCCTTCATGAAGAAATCTAACCCCCAGGCAGATGAAAGATTGTTTTAACAGCTACAAGGGCAAGTAAAAGAAAACACATGACCAATCCCTCTCCACTGGCTTTGGACTCACCAATGAAGATCAATCAGCAGTAATGGTCACAATTGACAAGACGCTTG
Source organism: Puccinia hordei (assembly GCA_007896445.1). Classification (NCBI taxonomy): domain Eukaryota; kingdom Fungi; phylum Basidiomycota; class Pucciniomycetes; order Pucciniales; family Pucciniaceae; genus Puccinia; species Puccinia hordei. The sequence goes on along the minus strand of RDRW01000258.1, from coordinate 276,380 downwards.
ACAAAATGCATACTCATTTCCATGCTATGCATCAGCTGATGGGGAACCAACCGTTTGTGATGCTGTTGTACAAATTCAATGCTCAAAACGGTGATGAGAGCTCTGAACCTTCTGGTCCCAAGGACAACAATTTGGACAAAAATGTTTTGAAAGATGACTCAGATAATTTATCTGTGGTTTCCAATAACTCTAGGGCTCCATTTGTTTCATCTTATTTTTTAATAATTGCTAATTTATTCAATATTGTTTATATGTGATGTCTTAATCATCAATATTAGAAACTTTATAAACTGGTGAGAATAGGTCTGAAGGAGGCAAGGACAGTGAAGGGGTGTGTTTGAATTTCTTTTGATTACTTATGCAAATTTTTCTCAAACCATTAACCTTGCCACTAAATAATGTAGGGAAGAGCTGGACCAGCCAGTTTTTGTGAAAAACACTCAGATGAAAATGAAGTGGAAATCACTGAAAGAAAAACTGGATCAACTGCCAGCAGTTGAAATGCAGCATTCTCCAACCAAGCTACCATTGTATCTCCACCCATTTACATATGCAGCTGTTTGGGAGCAGTGACTGTGCATTGAAGCTTGGGTGATTCACCCTTTGAGAAAGGTTGGAGTGACACAACCAGCTTCCTTAGATTTTCCACATTACAACTTCAGGCAGTTGAGCCAGTTTCTTTTGCAGTGAATCCTAGTATTTTATTTGATAAATTAATCACTGCTTTTTGATTCATTAGATAAAGCCCCATTTATTCCCATTTTTGACATTAGCAAGAACAGGAAGGAAGCATTTGTCCTTGCGGAAAGGCTAAATCATCTAAGTGCCATTGAAGGTCTGTGGATTCTCTCACTGCCAAAGAAAGGGCCCTTGACACAATTGATTCAGAGTATTACTTTCCATCTGGCTTTCAAGAAGATACTCAGTCACCCAGAAAGAAGAAGAAAAACAAATTGTGCACCACTTTGACACCTAACAACACTGCATTGGATTCTCCTGCAAATTCAAATAAACCATTTCCAACTCAAACACCCAAGGATAAGCAAAGGGCATCAAACATTTCCAATATAAATCCAAAGAGCCAATCAACCTCTGGGCTCAATACCCCCTTTCCCTTTTCACAATATGAAGAGTATGCGCTGAAGAGGGATGCAGGCCAGTTGGAATTATAATCCTTTCTCTGAGTATTATTTCACTGATGTGCTTTTTCAAATTTATTCTTTATTAGGAAAGGCCCAAGTGGCTTGTGACAGCCTCAGTTTTTAGATGATGAAGTTTTAACAACAGGTTAACAATGATAACAAGGGGGTTGAGTTGGAGGGAAAAAAATTCAACCACTCAATTGAGCTTGGGGAGAAGAAGTGGGATCATGGAATTAAATTAGAGGAAAAGAAGTGGGAACATGGAATAAAATTAGACTAGAGGAAATTAGACTGGGAAAGGGAGGAGAAGGATAAGGACCAAAGGTTTTAGATGGCCAAGTTGGAATTTTTGGCTTGTAAAGAGCACATTGGTAAGAAGTATGACCTGGTGACTCAGTGTGTGGCTCATGGGAAGAGTACAGAAGAGATTGGATGTGCAGCAAATTTATTCAAATAGTCCACCTTGTTTGGCTTTGTTCCCATCCAACAAATCATTTGAAAAATTGCATGTTAAATATTAGAAAGAAAATAAAAAAACCAAACTATCAATTATATTCCAAAGAGTTATCTAAAATAGCATCCATATCTCTAATAGTCCAGTTTCTTTTAGTTGGATGATTAATATAGTGACTGTCTCTAATAAGCTGAATGGCCTTTTGGGTTTTCTTGGGCAGTTTGCAAGATAACCCCATTTGTGTATGAGAAGAATTGGGTGAAGTTTTTGACAGAAGGGTCAGGTGAGAATAAGCAGTGGCTTTCCATGCACACTCAAATATACCATCAAATCCTGAAACGTTGATGCCACAAGAATCACCTGGGAAGACAAATTCACCTCTTCATTGGTGTGGAAATAATGGTGACCTTGGTGACAGAAACGGTAGGTTGCCCTGCTTCCTGGTTGGTTCCGTTGGTTCTTTGATTTCCTCTGCGGGATGAACAACTGTTAGCGGATAATCAACTGGATTCCCTGCAACACCTTATACTTAGCAAGGGGACCGTTCCTCTTGCGTTTGTCTTCCTGATGTTGCCCTTCACAGTTCTGCTTGTCCGCACACGCTGAAAGTTGCTGAGAGAGTTCGAAAACAAAGAGATTTCTTATATGCGCTGTAGTTGATAGCTATCTACTTCAATGATAAGATAAGATAAGATCCCGCAACCCTGGTACAACACTCTATTTATACAACATTCCCCCCGATCATGTCCCGAAATCCCCGGTACTGTCCCTGGAGCCCTACTTGCCTGTCTCCTCAATCCCGCATCGCACCGCAGCCTGTCCCCAACTGCTATACCCTGTTGAGCCCCGCAGTCGTCTGTTGCTCCCCTGCGCACGACTCCGCTCTGCTTGCGGGCCTGGCGCCCCGAACCCCGTGGTTCCGCCCAGTCCCCTATGTCGCGCATACTGAAGCGGCCTTTTTCTGCTCGACCAATTGTCCGTGCCAACTATAGAATGTCACATGCTGCGCCCCGTGCTTTTCCCCGCAGAATGTCCGATGAAATTTGGAAAGTACCCCTTTACCTCAGCCTCAGCCTGCCGCTGAGCCCGCGGCTGCGGGCTCAGCTTCAGTGCTGCACCTCTGGTATATAAGTTCTCCCACATCGGTCACATTGCTGCCACATATATTTCAATCTTGATAGTGATCACATTGGCAATAGATTTGACAAATTACGCGGGAAGACTGTGCTTCCTCCTGAGACATATTAGGAGGCACTTTGGGATTGGGAGTGGAGTTTTTCTTGCATGTAGGTAGGCAATGTGGATGGCTGAGTTTGACTTTCTTTGAGGATAAAATGGATGTTTCTGAATTGTTGTCACTACTTTCATTCCTGGTAGAGGCATTGTCTGAGAAGGTGCTATCTGATTCTAAATTTTAGTTTGAAAAGGAAGTTGAAAGCGGCTCCTGGCAGAAATATTTATCCCCTCCTTGCTGTGAATGTTATTGATCAAGATGAAGAGCACATTGCCAATGTATTTTACAGCTCTTACAAGATCATTGACCAGTCACTGGAACATCATCTTGGATTGGAGAGGGGATGGGCCAGGGGTGGTCAGTTTTGTGAGAATATGGCCAAAAGGGGCTTCCCCAATGCAAATGCATATAGACCAAAACTAGCTGCAATAATTGGTAAGAACCATTCCGCAGTCCACAGACAGAAGACCTTTAGGCTGATGAATTAAATTCTCATGCTTCAGACATAAGCAGATCAACAAATTCATTTCCGCAACTTGCAAAACTCCAGCCAACTAAAAAAAGTCCCAACCTTCTAGAAAGAATAGCCTGTGACTCCTTAACCAGTAAGTTATCTGATTTCTTGAGACAATATAGTAAGTGTAAAAGAACAAAGAAACTAATGTTAATATTAACATTGTGTAGAGAAAACTTCACCAGACCAAATCAGTGAAAAATAAGACAAAGACAAGAATAAGATTATTGCTGTAAGTCACCATCCTTAGAGATGAAAGAACAGACAGAAAAATATATCCCAGCTAAAACAAGCCTACTTTATACAATGGCTGATCAAACATTATCTCTTGATTCTTTTCTAAGTCATCGACTCCAGCTCATCATAACAAGCTCCTTATACACTTGATTCCTTTCTTATCTCTCCCTATCCCTCATCCACAATTTCTTCTTCTCTCCATCTCTCTCTCCCTTATCTTCTAAGAACACAAACATTCCAGTTGCTCTTAGGTAAACTTCTCTCTTAAAATCTTATTTTATACAGTTGTTATTAGTCTATCATCTAATAAATAAATATGATCTTAGTTGTTTGGATTCTTTTAATTTTGGTTTGGTCTCAGAGGCCAAAAATTTCTCCCCTCCTTCCTTGTCACCAATGTGCTGTGACTTTTCTTCATCAAGAGGAAGAGAGCATTGCCAATGTATGTTACAGCTCTTACTATGCATATCAATAATACTGTCCGGGTTTTGACTTGCGCATGTCCGGGTGGCATTGCAAGTCAAAAAACAGACAGGCGGGGTCAAACCCCGGACAGCAGGGGTTGAAACCAAGCTTTGGTTTTTTCCTAGTCGCCGCCGGTTGTCAACCTGAGGCTTTCTGCAAGTTTTTATCAGCAGACAAATTGTTGGCGGCGTTTTTTTTCTTTCTCACAAGTGAGTTGTTTTTTTTTTTTCTTTTTTCTTTCTCTTTCTTCATTTTTCTTTTTGAATTATTTTTCTTCTTCATTTTTAATTTTTTACTTACCTGCTCTTTTTTTTCTTTTTTTTAGAAATTATAAATGATTGATCTGGAGCTTGAAGGCCTCAAAAAAAATTGTATTTACATTGTTGTTTGTTTCTATGAAAATTAAGATTAAATTTTGTGACAAAAAAAATTAGGAAAAGAGAAAAACAAAAAGGTGAGACTGGAAAAACTCCAATGTCCGGCGTTTGACAAGGCCAGACAGGTTCAAGTAAAAAGGAGGCATTTTTTTCAAACACAGGACAACCCAAAAGAAAAAACAGGACATTGAATTGTAAAAAAACGGACAAAAAAAATGAAAACAGGACAAAAAAAATAAAAAACAGGACAAAATAATTCAAAAAAAGGACAAAAAAAAATTCATTCGGACATGCGCAAGGCAAAACCTGGACAGTATTCTTGATATGGATAGTACTAGATATTTGAATAGTCAGCCGCACATCAGATTGGATTTGGGAGGGGCTGGGCAAGGTTTCTTGTGGTTGGTTGGGCTCAGAGGCCAAATATTCCTGTTGTTTCAACCAAGTACGTGTTGTGAGCCGTGGGTTGTTGCTGATTTGTGGCAAAGCTTGAGTCATATTGAGGCGGTCAGGGATCCTGATAATCCAGACCAAGAAATAAATTGGCCAGGTCTCAGTCATTTAGTTCAAATTTAATTAATTATAAGAATATCACGACAGCCCCTACTTATGTTGAGCCCTAGTAGGGCCTCTGACCACATCCTTGAGATCCCATCAATCTGGCTTCATGTCTGCTTGTTGGAAAAGAAAACTCATTGGATTTTCATTTGGCGGCTCCAGAGGCTAGTTCTGTCTTGGTATTGCTTGTAGCTTTCATCATAATCTTGGTGTTTTTGTGGAAGCAGATAAAGAATTCGTCACCGTCAAACCAGACATCAAAGTTATCTCCATTCTTTAGTTTGTAATAATTGGCATAAGCTGGCAAGGAGTTGATTGCTTCTAAGTTGAGATTCCGCTGATTTCCTGGGTATCTTGTTTGCACTTGGCATCATAGCCTCAAAATAGCTCAGGTTCAATACAACATACGCACACCTCCATGTCTCTCTCAAGAGCAGTCTTGATGAGATTGGCATACATTAATGCTCCTCCACCGGTCAGCTTGATTTTGACACCACAATTGCTTGTTGAGATGGGAACCTGGTTTGACTATGGATTGAAAATTAATTTGTTCTGTTTATGCTCGCGGTCAAGAGATCTGGCCATCCCGTTTGGCTGGCTGATCAAGGATCAAGTGGAGGAGGGAGGCCGGTATTTGGGTAGATTTGCCAACTTGATGTCTCTTGAGGAGGTATACTTAGAGGAAGAGGACCCAGGGGGTTCATCAACAGCCTGCTGCTCCTGGGTTTTCAGTTCATTGAATGACCCTGGTTGGGCCAAGCTTTTGTTTGAAGTTGGGCCAGATTTCTCGGATTGATTCAGCTCTTTGGCTGCATGAGAAAAGTGGAAAACCTTGGCTAGCAAACCAGCAATCTGGGTGGGTATGGAAGAACAATTTTTTTTAAATTGAGACTGTGGGTTGGGGAGGGAGGGAGACAGGGAGACTTACAGCCAGTGAAATCAACCAATCATTCAATTTCTGGAAATCTTGAATATGCAGTACCATGTGACCAGCAAGAATAAAGAGGTCAGGTCTTTTGCGTGTGGCTTCATTAAACCAAGGCTCCATAACAAGCTGAACAATTCTGGATGCAGTCCCTCAAGTTATGCCAGGATTGGCAAGAGGCTTGGCGTCACTGAGACCATTACCATTGTGCAAATAAACCTGGGGAAGTGGGATCAACAAGTATCATGGATGGAAGCCATTCTGAGCAACCCATGACACCAAGGGAGCTCAAAAAGTGTACCGTATCAATTACCAACAAATATATTTGTTGGTAGTTAGTCTCAGGCCCTGGGATGAGCAACAGGCGAGCATCTGCATAACCAGAAATAACAATCAATGTTGCTAGGTCCAAGGTTGTGTGTGCATTGTTGTTGTAATTGGGGCTCAGCTTAGGCATTGGTAAAGAGATTTTCACACAAGGTGAGATTTTGATTGGGGGATGGATTGCTTTGGCTTTGGAATCATGGATAAGTTTGATGTCACCCATGGTGCCAAAAATCATCTTCAAACAAAACAAAATGTCATGGAGATTTCACCCGGCAACTTCAAAATTGTCCTGAAAAAATGTTGTGGTGATTTCTGTTGAAGTGTCAAACTAGGCACTGCTTGATACAAATTGCTAACCCATCCATGTGAGACTTCATATCAGCATTGGAAGCAATACATCATCACACAAGCATACACATCACAATGTATTCAACATTAGGCAATGTGTACTTAGCTCATGAATGGTTAGAGCATCACTCATGAATGCTGAGGTTGTGGGTTCAAGTCCCACAGTACACAACCTTTCTTTTAACTTGTTCAATAATTTCAGCCAAATCAGGTAAGAACAAGAACAACAAGTAGAACAGCACAACAGTTAAAGCCACTACTCAATTTTGTTGAATGGAGTGAATAACACCTTGTTTGTGAGAAATCAAACTGAGCACATAGGAGTTGGCAAGATGGGTCAAGTGGCTTACCTTTCTTTTGCTCAGCCACAAAGCACATGAGCAAACAATGTTGCTCCTGATGATTGTTTAATTAATACACAGGGGGAAATGTCAAAAGATAACTTGAAAAATTGGAGGAAAAGATAACTTGACAGGGTATCATGCACAATCACACCATTGATACAATTTGAGCTGGTTGAATAAAAAATTGTTTGGTTGTACTGGTGGGTGGTTTTTTCCAGGGCTAGATACACAATGGTTTCAGGGACTGTTCCCAAAAAAAATCACTTTTTCAAAAAGAGTCAGGAATCATAATCACTCATGATTATGAATTGAAGATAAAATTGTGCTCAAAAATCAGTTATGAAAAAACTAAACATCTTTAGAGATGTGTGTACTTACTTAGGCAAGAAAATGTAACATGCTCCAACATCAATTTCCAAAAAGGCACAAGTATGTTTAATAAAGTTGTTTATTTTATTGGAATTCAAGAAGAGAAGAGAACCAATACCTGCAATGAAGCCGAGAAATCAAGAAAAAAATGGCACTGTGAGGACCCAAAATCAAATGCAAGAGTCAGAAAGCTGTCAGTGGATTGTTCTGAAATTCAATGTTGAATCATTCACCTTAGTTGAAGTGTGCAAGTGCTATGGGGCGTAACAGTCCACGTAACCCATCATTACTAGATTCAATGTTTTCCAACAAGGGCGGGGCTGCTTCTGGTTCCTCCTCATCATAAAGTTCATGCTACATTAAAACCAATTCAATAAATGTAATGAGATATGTCTTCTTCGTCTTGGCAAGGATGTACAGTCTGCATAGTCTATTTTGACATGTTTGAGTGCTGATGGTGGGTTTTTGAATTTTTTAATATGCAGACTAAATTGGAATATTGAAAAAATAAAAAACAGTGAAAAATGAAATAATGCACACAATAACTGTACACATTTTTTATGTTCTATTTATTTATGCTAAATCATTTCCAATTTTATGATTAAAAAAATGTATGAAAACATTTTGATTTTTTCATTGTTCTCAACCTGAGTCCAGGAATAAAATGGTGGATTTATATGCACCAAGATCCACCCCCCCCCAGAGGACTCAAAATCCATGTTTCTGCTCTCAATTTGACTTGAACATACAAGTGTGGTTTTCAAGTTGACTGGAGAACCCAAATGAGGTGTTCAAGTCAAGTTGAGAACTCTTGGAAGTCCTCCAGGCAACTTGAGAACCCCTGAAGTTCAATTCAGCTTGAAGACTGCATGTATCTAAAGTTTCCCAGGCTAAGCATTAAAGTTGTCTGGGAGTCAAACTCAGAACCAAACATTGAGTTGCACCCATGGTCTAACTTGACTAATTCCCACCCTCCTACCTGTAGAGTGGTAAAAAAAAAAGTCATATTGCACCAAACGGAGAGACTTGTGTGGTAAATGCACTTAGTTGAGGCTGACAGAATTTGTTTTTTGGGGATGAATTTTTTAAAACACTCAGTAAAGAACTTTTGACAAAAGAATTGCTAATGAAAACCAGACTAAAAAAAGAAGATAAATGTCAATACAAACAAAGAAACAGAAAGTTGTTGAGAGATGATGATGAATGAGGAATATTTACCACAAGCAAATGGAACTAGTTAATAGAAGAGCAGTGAGGACTTTTTTTAAGAAGCAAAGGAAGATCTGAAAATAAGAAAGAAAAAATGATAAGAAGTTTAAGGAACAGAAGATTGAGTAAGGTTAATTCATCAACAAGCAAGAGAGAAGGAAGGAGAACATGAGAGGGAGAAAAAGAGACAAACAGAGCAATAATAAAATGTTAGACTGTAATAATCAAATCAAGATGAGATCTTGATTCCCGGAACACTCAATCTTGAAAAATAAGAATAAAAGAAAAGGATGAGTGTTGTTTTTATAGGTTTTGATTCTGAGGAGGTTTTTACTTCACTGATTGAGACCGGTAAAATTTGACTTCAGAGATGGAGATCTTGAGTTGGAAAAAGAATAATGTTGAGTCTTGAGGAAGGCTTGACAAATTGTTAGTTGAGCTTGCTGAGAATTTTTTGACTGAAGTAGTGAACCCTAACCGGTTGGGATTCCTTGTTTTGAAGCATGTCTGGTGTGTATGCTTCAATACAGGTGAAGTTTGACTGAAAACTCAACACTCAGCCCTCCCAACTCTTGGCACTTGTCATCATGTGGTTCACATCTCCATGAATGCTTAGTTCTTGGACATCTGCCTGTAAGGTTTCATTCTCCTCCTATCCCTTGCCTATGTTCTAGAATTTTTTCAAGTTTGAGAAAAGCACCACTTTATTTGGAGCATGGTTATGCATGGCTCCAATACAGTATTTGATGTGAAAGATGCCTTTAACAAGTACCAAGTTACAGCCCTGTGCCCATTTTTGTAACTTCCTTATAGCTTCTTGGCCTACATATATACATGTAAAATTGGTGTAATTCTTGCTCATGAGAAATACCCAAGTACAAGCCTGAAATGTCTCCTCTTTAGCTGCACTGCATCATCCAACATCTTTTACTAAGATCATAGAGCCTGAATTGCCTGTGGATCAATTTCCCAAAAGGAATACAATGATTTAGCCAAACAAATTGTGTGCCACAATTGACTCATTCCATTTGAATCCACAAAGTTTCATTACTGAATTTCTAACCTATCAGGATATATGACTGGCTTCAAAGTGCCAGCTGTGGCCCTGCCACACAGGTTGGCCTTCAATAGAAAATTTACTTATAGCCATAAATGATTTGATTTGCAAAGATTTGGAGGGCTACAACTTTGGGAAGATTTCATCTTGGGACAGCTCTGCTCAATCTGTTTGTTTTAATTAGGTTGAAATAAGCACATGCTTGAATGATAATACTACCATTATTCAATAATATTGTCAGTTACAAGGTGTCATGCAGAGTTGCATACCCTCATGGTTCCTATGGCCACTCAAAACATCTGAAATAAAGACTGCTTACTGATGAGGAACAAGTTGCAAGAAACAAAGACCTGACAAACTCCATGCTGTTCCTATATGAACTGATTTAAACAAGCTTCAGGTGAACGAAGAACTCCCAGATGAAGAGGGGGATCTTGTTGACAAGGATAGCAATCTGCTAGATCAGTTTTCCAACAAGCTAGCCCATCTGGTGCCACCTGAAACTCTTAGGTGATTGAATATTGTTTTCCATTCGGTATTGGACAATACTTAATGTGTACAAGGGTGCATACCATTACTATGAAGTGTCCAGGCTTGGCAAGACTCACTTTTCAGTGTTCCAAGCTAGGTCAAAAGCAGGAATCTGATTGTTATAAATTTCTGACGGCATCATGATGAGCACAAGAATCAAGCGCACATTTTACTCCACGGCTGTGGGGGGGACATCATGTAAAATGTTTGAGATGTGGAGAGAAGAAGGAAATTATGGGATACATAAATTGTTTTGCGGTCAGGCAAAACTTGCACATAGGGTGAAAGTCCCTCCAGGGTTCCTGCGGGACAGCGTCCCCACGATACACAGAGTGACTTTGGTAAGTTAGACCCGTGGTGTAGGTCAAAGGGTCCCCAACGACTTGCCGAGTTTACTCATACATCTGCATCTAACGAGGGAGGGAGTCTGGCGACACGTTTTGATCTATGATCATGTTGACCTCGCTAAGCACCAAGTGCTTGTTGGCAGAGTTTGACCACGATAAGTTTGAGGTCGAAACGAGGTCGATTCAAGAGGTCTGCCAACCACGCTTCTGTAGAACTTCTCTTGGTATGAGTGGCTCTCCGGGATCCTTGCCGCACCAGATCAGGCTGATGAATGTGTAGTCTAATAAACTGTCGGAGTCTGCTTCCATCTACCTCGTGGCAAAATTGACGTATTGCTTCTCTACATCCGCTTAGCCTTCCATCCTTATTGTTATGTCAGTTTCCCATGACATTTGTCATTTATATATTTCTCACATTTTATATAGATAGTCTATGAGATTATGGGTTTTTGTCTCTCACCAACCCAAGTATGTACATAGATTTTACCTATAAATAGTTCACCTACAGAAATAATATTCCCCTTGGGGGAGTTCCCAGTTCCAGCTACAACAGGTTATGAGCCCGCGCTGTTACCAGCTGTAGTCCTTATTCTTGCTACTTTACTCTCCCCATCCACAAGCTCCCAGTGGATCTCTAGTTCTACTTTTTTCTAAGTTTCAGGATTTTTCAGTTATACATACCTTAATTGATATCCTCAACTTTTTATTCAACATCGGATCTTTCAGTCTCAACCTGATATCCTCGATTCTCCAAGCTCTACATAGGATTTTTCAGCTTTACCATGATATCCTTACTAGTTACTCCGGATTTTTCATTCTTAGTATGACATCCAGATTATAGAGCCTCCATCTAAACTACTAGCAATTCCTTTCCATCATCTATCAATTTTGTTCTGCCCTTCTGCAGACCTTTGTGGTTCGATGTGACTGGTTTTTTGCTCCGCCCTTCTGCGGAGAGTGTATCTTCAATATTCTTCACCCTTCTGTGAAGTAAAGACATTGTCATCTTATGTTAGCCTCAAGACTCAATATTACTTGGACACTTGGTCGGAAATCAACTTGTTTTGGTCACAAATCAACTCGACTTACATCACCTCCGTTTGGACAAAAATCAACTTGACTTATCGATTACAAATCTCTAGCAATATTGGTGTCAGACTCTTTGGATCAACTTGAATTCACCGGATCATCAACACTGTCCTTCTACAGTTTCTTGGTCTACTGTCTCAGTCCAATTTCCTCGGTTCTTTGATATTTGTTCACTCTATTGGCACTCAACACATCGCGGCAATATTGACCTCGGTCCGAACAAAAATCAACTTGTCTCGTCAATTCCAAATTCCTGGCAATATCGTTGTTGGGACGACTTGAATGCACCGGATCAGATATCAACTTGAATCATCAATTGAACATCTCTAGCGATATCGTCGTTGAACTCCTTGCGATGACTTGAATGCACCAGATGCTACAGTTTCAGTTTCTCGGTCTAATCATGTTCAGCACTCAACACAATGCGGCGATCTCGGGCGCACAAGACTTCAAACATCATTTTTTCCCCCCTCTTTTTCCACCCACAGAGGACCCTGATTTCTACAACTTCTTTCTATTTCATTTTTTTTTACTCGTTGAACTTTTCCTCTCTCTTCTTTCTTTGAGGGTTGGTGAGGGGGGGAGTGTTATGTCAGTTTCCCATGACATTTGTCATTTATATATTTCTCACATTTTATATAGATAGTCTATGAGATTATGGGTTTTTGTCTCTCACCAACCCAAGTATGTACATAGATTTTACCTATAAATAGTTCACCTACAGAAATAATATTCCCCCTTGGGGGAGTTCCCAGTTCCAGCTACAACACTTATTAGATGCGTTCTTCTTCTATACATAAATACACGAGAGCGACTGAAAGTTATTCCATAGCAATTCATACGTTATTGGTGAATATGTTCCTTCAAAAGACGTGTGTTTATGTAGAGAACATCATGAAACCTGTTTAGGTTACCTAACTCATTCCAGCTTATGGCGATGCGATGGTGGCTACCATGTAGCTTGAATGTTTGGTTTAACTAGAAGTCTCTAGCTATAATAGGCTAACAGTAGCTGGAGCCCTCAGTGCTACTAGGTTGAAAGGTCTTAGTGACTTGGGACTTGAAGGACCATATCTCTGTAGGTGGATCAGCTTCTTTAAGCAACTTGCTGTGTTCTTTATGTAAATAGATGATAAATTACCTACAATTCAATTGAAAAATATGTAAATTAATGAATATTTATTTATTCTATCAAACAATCCATACACACACATAAATAACATACATATTTACATATTTATTTATAAATTCCTGTTGACCGTTTCTCCAGATTTATCCGTATCCACCGATCAGAACTTATCGGAACTTGTAAGTTTTTATCATGTCTTCAACATCCCCCTTGGACGTCACCCCAACCGATCAAATCAAAGAGGTATGCCATCAACAACTTTTCTCCCTCTCCCTTGGCCGACATGAACTTTAAAACTGACTCCCAACTTTCTGTGCTCCGGATTACCCTGGTGAATGGAATCCTTAACCTGTACACGTCTCAACAACCTTAAAGATATATGCAACGGTCTCTCAAGGCCATTCGAGTGGTATCACCAAATCCTACGAATGGAGAGAGCATGTTAGTTCCATCTTCATGGCCACCTCGTATCAAATCGCTCTGGCTAACTTCATCCTCACGATCATCTTTGTTACTAGCAACTCAAACAACTTGGCTATCTGTTACAAGAAAACGAATCCCTCCTTGAAGAAGCTCTGGGTATTGATGTGTGTCGACACCTCAGTATCCTTAATCTATATCAAAAACTTGGGAATGAGGCCGCTAATGGTCTCTTTAAATCCATCTTCATTTCTACGTGATCAGCTTGGAAGACCCAACCTGGAAAATCACGTGGGCGAGCTGATTGGGACGAGAAACGAGGTACTCTACGCGTTGAAAAATCTCAAGAAATGGATCAAACCTCAAAGTGTCAAGACCGAGCTTACCTGGCTCATTGCCAAACCTCGAGTCTCTCATGAGCCCAAAGGGGTCGTTGCCATATTTGGAGCTTGGAAGTATGCACCCATTGCCCTAGCTTATTTCAAATACTGTACCATCTACCTGTCTAACCCACGTTGAACCCTTTTTTTCGATCAGCTATCCTGTAGCGCTGCTGTTTGGTCCGTTAGTTGGTGCGATCGCAGGTGGCAATTCAATTATTCTCAAGCCCTCAGAGAACTGCCCAGCGACGAGCAACCTTATGACAGCCTTAGTCCGAAAATACTTGGATCCTCAGAACATCTGTGTCATCAATGGCGGCTACGAGCAAAGCACTGCCCTGCTTGAGTGCCGTTTTGATCACATCTTTTTTACTGGTGGCACATCGGTAGGTAAAATTGTTGCCCTTAAGGCTGCGGAGACCTTGACCACTACCACACTGGAGCTAGGTAAGTAGGGAGTTGTCACTCTGCCTTTTTTTTTGTCTTTTTTTTCATCCCTCATCCATGCGATGTTTCAGGTGGAAAATCACCCGCTGTCGTATTGGACGATGCCAACTTTTTGGTGGCTGCCAGGAGAATAATTTGGGCGAAAGCAATGAATGCAGGCCAAACTTGTCAGTAAAGTTTCTTCTATTTTTGCATCCAACCAATGGCTCTTCACAGCTTACCTTGACTATTAAAACCATTTTCGCCAAACAGGTATTGCGCCCGATTACGTTTTGGTGTCTGAGCAAAGCGAATCAAAACTTATTGAAGCAATGAAGCAGGTTTTGAAAGAATTTTTCCCACCCGACGCTCAAGGTAACAAGATTGCCGCCAACTGGGACCCTAACGGACCATTGGATCGACAATTCAGCAAGATCATCAACCAAAGACATTTCGATCGACTCAATAACTACCTCAGTCAAACTAACGGTGAAATCGTTAAACTAGATTTAAATAGCTCTGCCCAGCCGGAATCGGCCGATCCAGATTCGCTGAGGATACCGATCACATTGATACGTAATGTCAAGCATGATGATGTGCTCATGGCTGACGAATTATTTGGACCCTTGCTACCAATCTTGACGTATAACCATGATCATGAGGATATCGTACAATGTCTCCATCGAATCAGCCAATCTACGCCTTTGGCACTCTACGCCTTTGGTCAAAACGAAGAAAAATTAGAATTCGGTCAGCAATCTCCCACTATGCATGCTAGTTGTCAAATGTAAAATCTTGTTTGCATTCTAACTAGCGGCTCACCATTTGTTTATTCAACACCCAACAGTTCGAAGACACACTAAATCTGGACAATTCGTTTGCAACGATCTTTTGATTCAGTTCAATATTCCGGGATTGCCCTTTGGCGGGGTAGGAACATCGGTTGAGTGATATTTACTTGATAGAATAACCCATGGGCTGTCTTTTAAAACTTAGTTTTTTGTTTGAGTTTTCTACAGGGTCTCGGAAACTATCACGGATACTATTCATTCCTCGCGTTCACCTATGAGCGACCGATAGTAAATTTTCCATTCTGGGCGGATGTATTACTGAAGAGTCGATACCCTCCGTATACGAGTTTCAAATTGAGGTTGATGCAAGCCTTCTTGGGTTCGCCCAGATTGAAAGGCCAATCGAATCCTCATCCGCCCGCGCTGACTGATCCAGTAGACTTTAAACGTCTCTTGGATCCATCCACCGTCGGTTGGCTTTCTCCAACCCGGGTGAAATTCAGCCTGTTGATCCTGCTGCTCGGCTTCTATCTTTCGCGTCGTCAAGGCTATCTCGGTCAAAACGGATTATCTAATTCGATGACCAGAGTACGAGATCTAGTCAGACGGTCTATCTCTTCCTGATCTCCTCTCGTTCTTACTCGTTTTAATTCGGCTCGACTCGATCGAGTTTCTCTAGTGATCTCCTGGTGTACGTATCGATAACGAAAGTTGAAGTTGAGACTCAAAGCATTTTTCTTATCTCTCTCTTTCCATTTCTCACCTCAACCCATGCACACCAAGACCTTTAACTATTGCCTGTACTTTAATCCCCCTGATCCAACCTGGCTTGACTGAATTGTTTTGACAGTGACGATTGAAAGGGGTTTGGACATATTTATTTACTTATGCCAAATCAATTAGCTTTGTTTCAAATGTAATCTAAGGACTTTAATAATCAAAACTAGAGTGGTAGTTGGAATAGCAAGAGGGTTAGAAGAAGGTAAGGTTATGGATGATGATTGGTGAGAGAACTCAAGTCTGAACGAGGTGTCAAGTTGTCTTGTATTGTGGGGATGATTGATTGGGTTGCATGAAGAGTATGGGTACATAACGTGTTCGAGATCTGGAGAAGATATGTATTGTATTGTATGTATGGTATGTAACCAACCAACCAACCAACCAAGCCGTGATGAGTTATATAAACCATTACAGACTGTCGTACGATGTCTCATTCCTTCCAACAACCACTGGCTTTTGTTTCTTGGTGGTTTCGGAGAAGAAGGAGAAGAAGAAGTAACATCAACTTACTCCGACGGTTTAAACAAACAAAACTTTTTTAGTCTCCTACGTCTTCCACACAGTTGTTGACTTAAACCCAGGCTATCCACACATTAACTACCCCAACTCTCCCACTCCCACCCCTTCTCTCTCTCTCTCTTTCTCTCTCTCTCTCTCTCTCTGTCCGTCTCTTGCCCATCTCGGCTACCACCAACAGCCTGCAACGGGCTAAGATTCCACATTCATACCCGCCGCAACCCAACAACGCCACATCCACACTACACCAAAACAAGATATTTTTGAGGTATTTATTTTGTATGTAAACCAAAAAGAAGAAGAAAAAAAAAAACCCATCTATTCTGAATTTAACCACTAGTCGTACGAAGGGTGATGGCATGGATCGATTAACTAGTCAAATGTCTTGCTCAGATTTATTATCCTTGAGCTGGTTCATCTGCCTTGCTGTCTTCGGCCTTGGTAAGTTAAATCTTTAACGAATCATTATAAAGTACACTCTATATATTTTTCTCAAACTAATCTTTCCTTGGCTTCTCACTGCCACTTAGCCTACTATACCAACCCTTCAGAGAAATCCTTCAAGCAATTCTTAGATCGACTCCCAATCTCTACCCGTTATAAATCTCTCCGGCAAAATCAGAATTTAACCCTAAGGAATAAGTCTAAATCCCACCCAAATACCTCAAAATCAATTATCGGCCACCGGAATTCAAAAAATTCACCCAATCTATCATCTAACACCAAATTATCATTCTCTCTTCAAACCTCTCATTATAACCGACACAACCTTCTACTCTGTACACTCATCTCCATCGATCAATCTCAACATTCCAACCAGTTATCCGCTCAAGAAGCCTACCCACAACTAGAATGGTTCCTAGGATGTTTTGATACCTGGTTCCCACTCCAACGTCAACAGCTATCACCCGCCCTAGATTCATTCTCGACCGTCTCATCCAATCAAGCAGCTCAACCTTCAAAATCCTTTTGGAATCTATGGGCCTTCAACCTTTCCGCCACCCTCTTCCCCCCACCTCCCCCAATCGATGAACTCTCCTTATCTCTCAAAGATCTATCTTCTCCTCTACTTAAGGTAAGGAAGAAAAAAACTCACCAGATTCCCAAATTGATTTCTTCTTTGCCTCAAATTTCTGATCAATCAAATCAGTTCCCTCAACGTAAGCTTATTATCACCTACAAAAACATTTTTATCTTGCAAAATTAAGTCCTTTTACAATCTATAGGTTCAACTTTCCATGATTCTTTCACCTCCTCCACCTCCTCAGGATCTGAGCACGATTGTTATACCACCGAAGGTTAGAACAATACTTTCTTGCCATCCTCTCCGCCTGTTGTGCTTGCTTTTTGACTCACTTACTTGCCCCGTTATCCATCCCCTACGATTGCCCATCGTCTCTACCACCACCACCACCACCACCACCACCATCACCAGTTTCAGCGCCCACGTCCCCTCGTGAACCTTGTACCACCCAAGGTTAGTGTATATTCATTTTACATCTCCGGTTCTTTTACCTGATGACCCGTTATCTATCATTGACCTCTGACAATCAACCTCTCTACCACCACTAGTTTCAGCGCCCCTACCACTTTCTACTTCTCCCCAAGCCCCCTCAGCCCCGGACCCTCGTGTTGAATCATGCCCAAGAAGTAAAACAGATGAAAAACTCGGCCAATCCCAAATGTCACCTGAGAAACTTATTCAGCCATCTGTTAAAGTTCAGGAAGATATCGTAGCCATCCAGAGTAAAGTGACTTCAATCCAGCCCAAGCTTACAAAGGTAACAAAACAGATGAAGAAAGAAGGAGAAAGACAGAAGACTACAATCAAACATACCAAGCTCGAAATAGACCAACTCGCTAAGACCAACGTGACTAAAATAGTAAAGAAGAAACCGCCGAAAGAAAAACTCACGAGCCGTCAGGCCGAGTTGAACAAGCCGAACAGCCCGGACAGTAAATCTGATCAAACAACCGCTCCCCGCCGAGATCCTATCCTGGAAGATTCCGAGGCTCAGAGCTCCGTATTGATGTGTCCGCAACCTTCCCAGTCTTCCACATCATCTCCAATACGAATGAATGAAGTTCAAAATATTGCGGTCAAACCTTTGAAGATTTCCGCCACCGGTACTTCTCCCAGTTTAACTTGCCCACAATCCCCAAATTCATTCACACTTGCCCATTCCAACCATTCAATGGGTCCGATGCTGTTTCCTGACCTTTCATATACCCATTATCATCTCGATCGCCCATTGGCTCCAGATCCTTGGTCAGATACCATTCAACACAATTATATCCGTGAAACGTTTATCAGCCTACCTAACCTCGAGCGGAGTGCTCTCAACAAAGATCATCATCCAGTCCTTCGAGCCCTAGAGATTCCTTCTCCCCCACATCCTAATTCTCCATTGACCGACGAGTTTTTCAACTACCGCCGCCACGAGATTTTACCTCCCACCATTGCCCTTACTCATGAATGGACTCAACCGCTCTCAAGTCAGGCCCCATCACCTTTTGGCGCTATTGGACAACAAGGTTCCCCCACTCTGGTTCCCGCACATACGTCTCCCATCGTTCATGCATCACCCTTCTACCTTCCAGATACTTCCACCTCTGGGGGTTCCTTGATTTGTGGCGGATTGTTAGTCGGCGCTGGCAACCAAGGACCAGAAATGTTTTCTAGAACTAGTAGCTCGAGCTCCCTATCCCAAATGCCAGGCAATAGCTCGATCCGATCCTCTCCTGCTTCACCCTACGCCCCCATTGGAACCCCTGCCTACTTGAACCATGGGAGACTGAATGAGCTTCAAGATAACTCAGGCCAAGCAATCCAGGATTGCTGCTCATTTGGTGGATCTCCTCATGATTTTAGCAAAGTGGAAGCTGATTATGGTCGTGGTATGTCAATTTGTAATTCTTTCTCTTTGATGTGTCAACCTGTCTGATTCCATGTATTACTAAAAAAAAAAAAAAAAAAAAACAGCTACAGCACTCGGTCTGAAGACTAGCTCGAGGCGGCTCAAGTCATCCAATTCTTCCCCTGTCGGCTTGGCCGAGCGTGAGAAGGCTGAAGGAGTTATTTCGACCGAAACGATCCCGGAGGAAGACCCTTTGCGATTCAAGAAACATCACAGCACCAAAAGCTTGGGTGGCAAGACCCCAGCAGAAGCTAGCGGGCTCAATTCTATCTTTGATGTTGTCCCCAAGACCGCCTTGCCGTCAGATGCCCGTTCACAGCGGCCATTACCCCGGCCGACCCTAAACCCATCCGCGAAAGTGTTTACATGCTCTACTACCAGGCCCTCTTCTATCACTCGAGCCTATCCGTCATCCTCGGTTGGCCAACAACGAGCTCGGGGATATAGCCATTCCACGATCCCTTCCTCCACCACCCCTTGCACAAGGGTACCTACGGGTCTCGAGACGAAAGCCGAGTCAGCAGAACAGGCCAAGCTTCGCAAGTCGCTCCATCGCAGCTCATGGTCAGTGGTCGTTGGAACCAAAGCTGCCGCAGCGGGTCCTCCGAGAGAGCCGAGCATGACTAGGGAGACAGGAAGCTCAAGGTTCAAGGAGCAAGACGGCTCGAGTGAGTCAGTCAACTGGGCGATGGATACCTTGGCCAGCAACTCGCTGCGATCCATGAAGCTCACCGGCTCACCCTCCGAGCTCGCGTTGGCCTCTTCCCCAGGCCAAGCCCTCCCAGCCGAATTCACCAAGGCTCCCTGTGCGGGCCTCTTTGGACCGATTGGCGACTCCAAGCCCAAAAAGTCGCCCTCTAGCCAGTTGTCTCCTTCCATCCCGCCCCCCCTGACCAGCCGCCTCTCGGACTTCCAGCTCTTGAGCACTCACTGCGGCGGCTCCAATGACACCCAGATCCTTAGCTCACTCGGCGAAGTCGAAGGCCTTTAACCCTTCCTTCCCCATTGACTCTTTTCTTACCCACCCGTTCTAAAACACCCAAAACGTTGGTCGCATCTCCTCCCACCTTCTCTCCGCTCTACCCCTTTTGAATGATAGAGTTATATATATATCCACTTCTCGCAGCCCAAATTCTTATCAAGAAAGATAGAACCAAAACTCTGCGTTTTTTTTCTTCTATTTTTTTTGTTTGCAAACAAACAACCATAACAATAACAACAACAATAGGTAGATAGATAGATAATTAATAGGAAACCAGTTATTGTGAATATTTTCCAATTTTACAATAATTAATTAATTGTTGCTCGCTCACTTCTTTTGTAGCTCAAGAAAACCTCGTGAAAACCACTTAGTCTCAACTGGGTTTTTCTTTTCTTTTTGAAACATACCCCCCCCCCCCCCCTAGAAAAAACACTGTGTGTGTGCCATTTTCACAAAGAAGTAAAGAGGGAAAATCGATTCAGAGAGAAGAGAAGATGAAACAAAAAGCAAGCGATGAAAGAAAGAAAGAAGAAAGAGGATCAAGGATGTCTCTCCTATTGACCATCTCAATCAAACCTTTCTTCTCTTTCTTTCTCTCGCATCCTTTGGCATCCTTCTTCTTCTCCTGTTCCCCATTTTTCTAACTACTACTCCTTACACACACACACTCTCTCTCTCTCACACACAACAACAAACAATAAGTATCTATATTCATTTTTGGTGTTTTTTCTTTTCCTTTTTTTGCAGAGAGAGAGAGATTTTAACAACAACAACAGAAGAAGAAGAAATATTGATGTTAATCAACAAATGAATAATTTCTTACTTCCCGTTCTCAATTTTTTTTTATCTTCTTTTGTTTTTTTTTTCGATTTTTTTTATTCAACTCTCTCAACTTTCCACTTTCCACTTTCCACTTGTGTTTTTTTTTTCTATTTCTATTTCTTTTCTATTATGTTTGGTTTGGTTTGGTTTGGTGAGGAATTAAGGCAAGGCAAGGCAAGGCAGGTTTATAGAAGATTGTTGTACATCTATTCGGGGTTTTTTTTTCTATGTGTCATGTGTGTGTGTGGTTTTGTCTATCTATCTATCTCTATTCTATCTGTCTATATCTATCTCTATCTATCTGTTTGTGTGTGTGTGTTCAGGTGATGATCTGATTTTTCGTTGTTGACAAGATATTAGATGTTTTTCTTTTTTTTGGTTCAATGTATACACTTCTCAATGATTTGGGAGTGAATGTAAAAAAAAAAAAAAACTTGGCTCGAGGAAGCTAGAAAGGTTTGTGCGCCAGAGAGTAGCTGTGACTTGTACGCGGTGCATTGGTTAGCTACAATCTACCATCAATGGGCCTAGTGATAAGTTATCTGGCCGATGACTGGTACAGTCGCTGTTCATTTTTTTCCTTTCTCCCAAATCTATCAAGCTCGTATCTATCCTCACAGTTGAAGTTAAGCTGCTTAGGAAACAAGTATTTATGTTCCAAAAGTCGACGAAAAACAAAGGAAAGTTATTATAAACGAATATTTCTAACGCTTTTTTGAGCATATCAGAGTTACATCTATAGATAACAAGATCCACATTTTAATTTCTCATTTATCATGAATTATATCTATTTAAATAAACAAAAAACCAATGTTCTTTTGATAATCAAGCAATTTTCTCATGGACGACGTTGACGCAAACAATGCGATTAAAAAAATAATAATAATAACCTAATGTCTGTGTATACAAAACCTTGACGTGTGGCAGTAGACAGAGGAGGGATTAAAGGGCCAAATAGACGCACGCCAAGATCGTGAAAAGTACCTCATAGAATGATCTGCCAAGGGCGGAGGTGGTGGAGGCCGCGGCCTGGGAACCTTTGCTGCTGTTTTGGCGCGAGTTGAGATCGCCAGCGGTCGGGGGGAGGCATATCGACCGGCCATCGTTAGTCTGGTCGAAGAACACCTTCGCCGCCCGACCCACACCCAGCTTGCCTTTCCCATAGGCTGGAACCTCGTGTCCCTGGTTGATCCACCAAACAAACAAACAAAAAAAATGAGTATCGACGGATGTTAAAACTCTTGTGATCTTTGGTCAACTCAACTGCTTCCAATATTCTTAAATAGCTCAACGAGCCTGCCGTTTTACAGCTCCCAGCCACTTCGCCATCGACCACCCAATCGGAAAAACTCTGATTGGCGAATGATTTCGAAGCCGACGTATTGAGTGAGGTGACTAATGCCTCTACTCCTTGACTTTTTGTTGGATTAGATGCCAAGAATCCAAAGAGGTAAGCTGCTTTATTCTACTCCAGAGACGAAAAAAAAAGAAAGAAAAAACGCTTGATCGATCGGTTGGACTAACTAATTGACAATGTAATCTGCGTCTCCCGCATAGAGCCTGAGATAACCAGCCGGCCACAAGTGATCAGAATCCTTTCAAGATATCGACTTTACCTGCTCAGAGATTGATGCTTACAAAGTTCTGACTCCAGAATTGATTATTCTCTCCAATTGTTTTGATGAATCGAGCATCCAGTCCCCACTTTTTTTGCGTTTTTAGTCCAGACCAAGACAGAGGAGGTGAAATAAAAAAGGGAGGAGATCAGCATTGTAGTAATCCGAGAGGTTTGGAATAGGGAGGTTATGTACGTCGAGAAAAAATCAGTGTAAACATCTTCGTTGGACTCGGTCCAGTTCAGGGTCGGAGATACTCCGATCATGCTCTTAAACTTGGGATCGTTAAGGATTGGTGCTAGATCAGGTGGATAAGGGTTCAAAGCAGCCTGTCTAACCAAGCAATTAAACGCGTCAACATTGATTTGCCGCTCAACAAAAATTGATTGTGATACATATACATATTTATTTTTTCAGGTGTGGGGGAGGAGACGATAAAAACAGACAACCAATTGCTCACCGAACATCGTAAACATCCCGATCACCCGCCAGAGGCGAGAGAATCTTGCGATTGCAGAACGATTGCGCCCTTCGACAACTATCCGCTTTGAGGGTTGCTTGACAGGTCTTGATCAAATCCTGGCAGCCGGTCGTCGGTGTACTAAAGTCTTGACTGGCTGCCTGTATGATCTCCTGTGGAACCATAAATTGATTGTACTGTGGGCACGGAGAGAGAGAGAGAGTGGGTGTGTGTGTGTGTGAAGATAGTCAGTAACTCGTTTCCCGCAGTTACATACTATCCTGCGGGAAAGAAAAAAAAAACAGTGGAATCTTGGGTGGATGACTCAACTGGATTGGATTGAGCATAAGTGATATAACCAAGGTACTGGACCAAGGGATTGGTTAACCCGTTTCCGATTCCCATCGAGCTGACAGGAATTGGGACTCTTCCGGGCAGCTTGGAGTGTTCTAGTTGTGAGTTGATTTCTAGGATGTGGTCCACAAGCACCGGTGCAAAGTGACCTATTTTTGGGATTCAATGAGATAAAATTCGTGAACTGGATGACTAGATGATCTGACCATTTCAATTCGACAAACCTCCATAGGACTCAGTCCATACTCCAAATGGCCTGCCAATAAATTTGGTGAATAGCGGATGGGCAAGAAATAGTTGGAGTGACTCGTAAAGATCGTTCATGGCTTCTAAGGTGCTCTTTGCCGTCCTAGTTCCATAAGAATAGCCGGTGCCCACAGGTTGGTCTACATAAATCCTAAGAATTTGTGTGTGTGTGTTTTTAGGAAATTAAGAATTTTAGATCTAGAAGATTAAGCGCAAGTACTCACATGTTCGCCTGGTTAACCGGAAGTGGAAATCAATTGAGTCGATGAACAAGTTAAGATATATATAATTTCGATATGAGAGGAAAAAGAACGATTGCATTCATGTTGTCTTGTTTTTTTTTTTTTGAAGGCAAGCTCACGTTTTGATTCCAGGCTTCTGGGTTTGAGTCAAGTCCACTGGAGTCTAACTTGATTTTACATGGTCCATTCTCCTGGAAGAGACCTAATAGAGAATAGTTTGAGAGATATGATGGATAGATGTAAAAGGAGGATAACGACTCACCGATCATTGAACTTGAACCTGGACCGCCGTTGAGCCAAAGTATTAAGGGAGATTGGTCGGGATTACGCCTAGAGAAGAAAGAGTGAGTGTTGTAAGTAGAGTGTTTATACAAAGAAGACTTTTGTCTGATTGTTTTAGACTAAGCCAGCTGTTTTTGGATTAAGAGAGTGAATTAACCTGGCTTCGAGGAACCAAAAGAATAGGGAATGGGATGGTTCGATGGAGATATAACCGGTGAGACTAGCTGGTTGTCCTGGACAGATCGATGGGGTTGGAGTGATTAAGATTGATGTTAGATTATTGTTGGTATGGTTATTTTGAGTGAGTAAGTTCTTGTAAGGTGAATCGATGAGTCCCGGAGGAGGACCACCGATGATACCATCTATCACTGGTACCTGTCCTGATGGTTGGATGTGATTGAAGTTAGTGAGGATAACTGGATGAAGGAATAGCTGGAAGATTATCAAGATTTTAATCTCGAATGAAACTTTAGTCATTTTTTTTGAACACTTAAAAGGTGTTAAGTATTTATCTGTTGGGGGGGATATCTTATAAGAAAACTCTTGGGATTTTTAAATTTAATCTTGTATGTCTTGTAATCATAATAGGGTGAGTTGACTCTCGGAGGGAGAGAGGAGTTGTTGTTGATGAGTCTAGTGAAGGTGACATATTATTAAGTTCGGTTGTTTTTTTGTTTAGTGCCCAAAGGTTCTTTTCTTTTTGGAGAGATGCAGTCAATAAATATAAATATCACCCGAACACACACCCCGGGGTTTCAACTTGACATCAATCACCACCAAACAACATAAATATTTAAATAATTAATTAATTAATTAATTAAAAGATGCCAGCTTTAAACTTGGACGAGGTATGTAAATAAATAATAAATTTGTTTGATTCCTAATCATCAACTCTGGAAACTAATCATCATCTTCAAATTATTTACATAGGAGTTCAAACTTGACTCATCTAATACCCAACGAGAGAAGTACGATAATCAAGCAACGCTCTATAGTATCATCCTCTCACTAGAATACCTAGAACGAGCCTACGTTCGAGATTCGATCACCCAGGCTCAGTAGGTCTACTCATCAACCAACCATCTTCTCTCAGACCCTACTCTTATATTCCCAATCAAGATATACTCCAGCATGTGGACGTCTACTAGGTCATTTCAAAACACTCTTAAACTTGGTCGGCGGTGACTTACAATCCATTCAAGACTTTATGACCGAATACAGAGTCAGTCTATCATCCTCTCTCTCTCTCAAAATCTTCTTATTATTCTAATCCAAACCTATGGTTCAGATGGATTGTCAGGCTGCTGCAAATCGAATCAGAGTCGGCGTCCCAGCCACAGTTGAACATTCCTCCGAGGAAGGAAACCAATCATCAAAAGCTTCTCGAGGAGTAGCAGAAACAACACAAGTAACCATTTATCTTTTTTTCTTTTCTTCTCTTCTCTCCTCTTACTCCTAAATCAATCAATCAATCGGTTTCTTCTCTGCTCTAGAACTTTATCACTTTTATGGATGCCTTAAAATTGAGGATGAGAGCCAAGGATCAATTACATCCATTACTTACCGAACTCATGGTGGGCTATTCCAAGTTTCCAAAGAGTCAAGAGTGGGAGGGTCGTCCAAAGATTTTACATTGGTAAGTACTTTTTTCAAACTTTATCCTTCTCTCAGAATTGCCTTTCAATCTTCAATTCTCAACAACCCCTTTGTATTATTGACTGGCTGATTTCACTAGGTTAATCACTCTAAACTCGATGAGAGCGAGTGAAGAAATTACCGATGAACAATCCAGACAGGTCAGTTGGATCTCTACTACCACCCTTTGACCAGATATATAAAGTTGACATGTATATCTAATGTTCACCAATTCCAAAAAAAAAAAAAAAAATCAGATCTTATTTGACGTTGATTCCGCCTACCAGGAATTTTATAAGAGTCTAACTTAACATCCCTCTCCCCTCTTTGGCTTGACACAGCTCAAGCTTTGTATTTGCCACTTTTTCTTTCTGGTCCGTGTCTAAATTGTACATATGCATTAATAAATCCATGTTGTCAATCTACACCCTACCTGATCTTAGACATGTCAATAATCAAACCTTCTAACATATGGTTCTCACTCTGAAATTCCTTGATGAGTGTACATCTCTGGTGAGGTGGTACATGTGGCCAATAAGTTCCCTTTGGTTGCTTGTAGACTTGCAGTTGTTGCAAGCCAAATAATTGACACAAAATCAGCTGAGTATACCTATGTGTGATCTTTACTGGAAACCAGGTTGTGTGTATGAGCATCAACCATCTTACTGCCATGAAAACCTGCCCAACAGCCACCAGTTAAAATAATGCAAGACAATCCACCCAGGCTACCATTGTGACTCCATATTTATAGATCATATACTCCTTTTTGCACATTTAATTTGTATCAAAGCTTGGTTGCAAAAAAAATTGGAAAAAAGGGTGCAGTTTCAACACACCAGCTTCCTTACAGTTTGTGCATCTCAGCCTTGTTTGCACTTGACCTAGTTTTTTTTTTTTTCTTTCACTGAATGATAAAAAATTGTTTAATATGTGATCAAGATGTTTGCTTGTAACATTCTGATGTACAGCGTTTTGGAATTGTCCCAAATTTAGGTGGCACACATTATGGACCAGATGGAGTACTAAGATGTAGGAAAAAAGATGTCCAATCCTCATAGCTTTCAGACCCCACCAAAAAACACTCCTGTCATCACATCAACACATTTTCAGTCCATGTTAATGTATTCATGAGGTACAAGTAATTAGTTTATGGGTTGAGAAACCCTACATCTGTCTACTTTAGACCCTTCTTTTATACCTTCGTAGCCCACACATTATGGCACAATATCTAGCCAGTATGGGTAAGATACAAGATGAAGAGTAGGGTTGATAACTGAATCAAGAAATATAACTTCAAATTGGTTTCATAAATCATGATATTCTGGATATATATATATATATACAGAAGGATCACAGAAAAGGGTTTTCAAAAAAATAAATAAATTAAGAATTGATTTTTTGTAAGAGACAGAGGATCTGGAAAATAGTAAGAAGAAAGAATAAAGAGAAGGGCCTTAAATATACCAAATTCTGGTTTTCCGCACTTACACACTGTTTTGCGCATGGCTGACTTCAAAACTGCTGCGCAAAAGACACAACGTTCCGCTTTGAAACATGCACATTCTTTTTTTGGTTGTTTATTTCCAAGGTTTTTGTTTAAAAAAAAAAACTCAATTTGTTTCCAAAATCATACATGATATAGAACTTAATAGTACTGATCATTTTCAATAAACCTCACTCTTTCCAATTTTGATTTTTTTTTCTAACTATGATTTAACACATCTTTGCACCTTTGATCAGGAATATGATCTTTGAGAAGAATAGCTCACCTAGATTTGAGATAAATTCAAACAGAGCTTGCAATTATTTTTATAATAGTGAGATTTATGGGAAACAATGATGATACTTGCTTGCTGCAGTACAATTTAGATAAATAAATATAATGTAACCAAACAAATTATTTAAAACCTTGAAAAAAACAAACAAAAACATCTTAAAAATAACCTAGGAAGGAACAAAACATTTTACACCAAAAAAAAAAAAAAAAAAAAAAACAACAACAACTGGTTGTAAATGTGGAAAAACAAACTGGGGGGGGGGGGGGTGCCTTGGAAAAAAGCACGTAAATATGTACATAAGCAACGGAAAACCCGCTTGTTTTTTTTAGTAAAATTGGTGGCTTGTTGAAGATTCAGGTCTATGTACTACAACCACCCAGAATGGCCCCTTTGTGTGGTACTGTCGGGGTCTGAAACAGGGTTGAGCTAGCTGGATACACAAAGGGTGGCAGAGTCAACTTGGCTTGACCACTTGTTGTCTAGTGAGCATTGGGTTGCCCTGGTACTCATTACCTGAGGTTGGACTCACGAGGAGAGTACTCTACTGCGCTTGCAGAAGTGCGCCAAAAACTGTTCCAAAGCACACACTCCATTGATATGCCAACACAAAACTTTACTTGCAGGGATCGTCAAAGATCTGCCCATTTAATCTTTATGTTTACCTGCAAAGATGATATTTTTACGGCAGTATACTGCTAAAACAAAAAACAAAAAAAATTGAGAAGCAATGCATATGTATTTATATATCAGCCTCATTCCACACAAAAAGACCGTCATTTGAAGCACCGACTTGTAGAGACAAAGAAAGTGAAGCTTGAACACAGCTTTTCACATCAATGGACATGCTTTCAAGCCTCTCAATTTCAGCATTTTTTTTTTCTGTTTTCTGCAGAAGAATATCTTACAGTTCCTCTCTGGTGATTTTCCATAGGTCAACAAGAGGACGATGAAAGATATTTCTCAAGTTTATTGAATGACCATTCCATATTGTACCACCCGTTCCTAGTATATAAAAGACAGAATGGGCAACATGAAACCAGTGCAATTTGTAGAACCAGAACTAAAGCAAATCCATGAATAAATTCAAGCTTTTCTGTATAACCACCAAAAATACTAAACATCCAGTCTACAATCATAATCCTTGGAAATGAAGTAAAGTGGATGACATGCGATTATACTTGCGAGAAATGAGAGGGAGAATGTAATATTATTCAAAATAATAATAAAAAAGGGCGAAAGCTTAATCTATCTTCTTGGAGATTGGAAATCGATAATGGATTGAAACTTAAACGAGCTGGTGATTCAAGGTTAAGGTTACAGATCTGAACCAATAATGTTACGATGATGATGAATGATGATGATGATGATGATGATGATGTCAATAACGAGAAATTTCCAAGCGAAAAATGTAGTTTGGAGCGAGAAAAGTTGAAGCGGATCGTGCATATATCCAGTTAAGAGTTGCAAGTTAAGGGTTACTCAGATTTCTCGTGGTGCGTTTCGAAGGGTGATGAGGCGGGATCGTCTTTGGGCGAATTCATGAGCACCAGCGATTCGGCTTCGGACTCCACTCGATTTAACTTATCCACTTCTTCCTTAAGATTATTCAACTCTTTTTCAAACCTCCGACCGAACACTTCCATGTAAAACGCTTGTTTTTATATTCCCGTTGATTTGGTATTAGGACCAGATGTATCAGGATGTTGTCAACAAGAGTTTAAGCGTTTTAGAATGGCGGTTTGCGGAAGAAAACTTACATGCGCCATTCCATACAGAGACCGAAAACATTAACCACAAAAATAAACCGGATAAAACCTTGGATTGATAGAACCACAAGAGGGCCGGTAGCATTGTAACAATAGTGTAAATGTATTGGGCAATCATGAATCCATTTGCTCTCCAAGAAGGTCTGACGCTTCTCAAGAGTTTAGAAATCAAGCCGGTTTTGGAGTTCAGTAGATAGGTGAACGATGTTGGTCTTCCTTCCTTTGAAATCTTTTGCGCTCTAGCGATGATCACGAATCTATAGTACATCGTTTGCCATACGATGTAGATCGTGGAACATATCGTTAAGGTTTTGGGTAGCGATATCGTGTCCAACTCTTTGAGCGCAGGAAATCGTTCAGGTGCATTGGGATAGAAATGCCTGATGACTGTAAATACCAAAGCCGGATATCTTTAAAGAGGAAATGCCGAAATGATTAATTTGAGGAGCCAATGATCCTATTGGTTTCGGAAGACTACTGACATGTGAATGAATAAGGATGTGACTTTTTCAACTGAATGAAATACTAGTGAATTCCTCCAGGTGGCGATAGCAATTGCAGAGGGACCGTGAGCCAATCCATAGCAAGCTTGGAAGAGAATCGTGTTGGAAGGCCAGATCCATAAGAATATCAAACACAACCCGTTGATCACATAACAGATATCGAAGAGGAAATAGTGGTAGGCTAGTTTCCGATACGTGTAAACTCGGAGTGGCAAACTAAACAGATCCGAAAATCAGTGATTCCAATCAGTCTGGAGTCTCTTGCTTCGAAGACACTCAACTAGTAGGCTGCCTGTAAGGTATAGGACAATGGGATCAACTCCGGCCAAAATGCCAAGAGGAGGGCAGTGATCAAGACGTTTTGAACGCCAATGAAGAACGAAGTCTTCTCTCTTAATGAGACGGCTGTAAATAGAAGTATCTGGCAGGTAAGACTTTCTTCTTCCTATGATTCTTAACCAACCAGGGTGATTAATTTGAATTCCACTCAACTCTTTGAGTCGTTCCAACGAGTCTGGATTCGCTCTCGCCTGATCTTGATTTTCTCGACGAATTCCTTGAGCTCTCGTTCAGCAAACTCCCTCAGCTCTCGCTCAGTTTGAGCCCTGAAAGGTTTTCCACCCGAGCTGTTTTCAATTCCTAAAATGTATTTTGAAAAAAAAAAAAAAACATAGAACTCGGTCATCAGCTCCCCCGAAAATTCAAGACTCTTTGGGATTGAATTTTTGGCACTCAACCAGTTTTTTGGTCGTCGCTTGAAGAGTGATTTTTCCTGACGTTGATTTTAGATTCGATAGCCTGGTGAGCCTTAGTCAACCATTCGTCGGTCAATGGCTTAGCCCTGGTCTCCCATTCGACCTTGATAGGATCGATCGTCCTTCGCTTGAAGAGGTCGATGTGTGAATCGATGAAGACGAGTAGGTCGTAGAAAGGTAATCCGTCCCCGAATAGATCTTCCTTCCAATTGCTAAGATAGTCCGGGGTGTGGTTGAAGCGTGGCCTGGGTTCGGCAAAGTTTGGCTTGCTCGGTGAGTTCATCTCTGGTGAGCCCTAGGTGTGATCGACTGATTTTATCTGTTCTTCTCTATATATTTCTCCCCGATCGAATGATTAAGCTATCCTCTTGTGTACATGGTCTGCAATTCGAACAAGGGGATTAATGTTGCTGGTGTTGGGCCGCATTAATTATTAATGGTTTTCACCTAATCCGTCTTCGATGGGGTGGAAGTTTGTCGATGAGAGTTGGTTGTACCACCGGGGGGTAGTCCCCGAGCCCCGACTGCATCCCCTCTTTACAGGCTCTTTTCGTCTTTCTAGTTTCATGCGTTTCATAACCGAATTCATATTCTCCTTATCCAAGTGCAATAGGAAAATCAAGCAAGTCATGATCATCCAACCCAAACTGAACGGAAATCAGATCAAACACTCTCAGAAAGATCATAGTCCAATGGTAATGCATCCACAATCTAATGTGACTGTGTTGAGAGGATATGTGCAGTGGGTATACAGATATAATGTAACCCCCAAAGACTGGTTTCTGGGGATCAATGTCAACCATTTATGGCCAAATTTTCCAAAGGTATATGGGTGGGACTAAAGAGGACTTGAGTAATTATGTTGGGGTTGAAGAGATCACATTGAAGCAAAATGAAAATGAGGAAAAACCCCTTTGAATATGCATGGTAAAAATACGGGATGATTGGGGGGTAGGGAAAATATAAGTTGCATTTTCTCTTGGCACTTTTCAAGCGCCAATTTTGAATTATGAAAGGAGCTTTGAGCCTGGACGTCTTTTATGACCACAAGACACAAGGAAATCTGTTGCTACTATGAAACCAAATTTTTTCAATCAGAGGTGTTTCAATACCAACATTTAAGAGGTATGATAAAATAAATATAGCCAATCTGATGGAAAAAAGAGAGCTATTTGTCAGTTTGAAACCTCAAGCTTAAACTGTAAGCCTGTAGATTGGGATGCAGTGGCTATCTATGTAGGACTGGTGGCTAAATTCAAGGGGTTTTTTCAGGGTTGATGGGCTGGTATCCTGGATTTCAAATGTCAGGATGGTGGAAAACCTTTCAACATGGTGTGTGGCAGCTTCTTTCATCCCAGAGAGCTCTTCATCATTGGGGATTATTTGTGCAAAGGTATCATATCTGATAATAAGGTTGTTTATCTTAGTCTTCTGCCCTTTCAGATGTTAAATCAGTCCTTCATTATTACTGATTTATCCAGATACCTGTGTTCCTAGACGATAAACAAGGAAATGATGACCGCAGACAAGTTTTTGATCTTCATTTTATTCCAATTGCGAGTTCAATTTCATTCTCAAACAAGGTACACCCAGCTATGGCCAGAGCTATGAGGAGTTCTAATTAAAAAAAAAATCCTGTATTTCCAGGATGATTCACTGGTTTGAGGATTTCCTGGCTAAACTGGGACCTAAGTAATGGTTCAGAACTTTGATAGATTATAATTATGCATAAAATAAATCAAAGATCCCCAAACTTTCGTGTTCGGGGTACAGCCGAGGGCAAGACCGAGGCTGCAGCCTCGGGGTGGGACTTCGGCGTCGGTCAAGACTTCGAATTGAGAAGTTTGTCTGTGGTTGTATGTATAACGAGCGTCATAGAATTCCTTCGATGATCGGCCCATCGGGGCCATTTCAAGGACATGGTGTAAAATCAACATTGCTCTTGGGGTGGATAAACCTTGCTCGTTGGGAAGATTTGTATCCTCCCGATGAGCAGCTACGTGCAGCTGGGCTAGTTGATCATTTCTTCGATTCACCAATGAAGCACCGTGTCTCATTCCTTTGATGGGATCTTCCAAACAGCTCCAAACAATTCCAAACCGACACTTACTCGGCGCCGAATCAGTACCTCACTACGTCTCACTATGTAAGCTATTCAAGGTAGGCCTGGCTAAGCTCATCGACTAGACACACTCTGCATAGGAACACTAAAAAAGAGCAGGTCATCTTCCAGCCTACATAAGAACGGCCAGGTCTCCCCCCAAGCACTCTGTTCTACTCAGACTAGCTTGTAGCAAAACTTTCAATCGTCTACAAATCTTGAGCTTTTGCTGTTTTGGAACCTGCGCTAAATCCTTAGTGAAAGAGATCCGATGCATTGGAGAGTACTGGTTCCTTCAGCGCTTATCTTGACCCATGGCGCATGGTGTTCACCAACTGGATCCGATTCCAACCACCAACCACGTAAGGCTGTTGCTGCTGGAGAGGCTCGTTACTGTATGCCAACTTTCAAAAAAAAAAAATCAGGATGAAATCACAAGGCTAACATCTTACTTGTTAACGCAACTAAACTTTCATTCGAAGATGACCCCGCCACCGGGGCGCAAACCGCCTGCGGTGGGTATCGCACAAGCTCAGAGATGATATGTGCTGCTGGGGCATCAGTCTTCAACCAAGGAAAGAGATGTGGGAAGTATCTAAGGATTCATCACGGCTCGACGCATGTTGACTGTCTCTTGGATGATGGTAAGTACTATATAGCTTGCGTCTCCGAGAGGAACCGGATATCTGTATTCGATGAATTTATCCACTGAAGTTTGTGGTTATAAATCCTCTTACTCACAGAATGCCCTTCATGTACCCAAAACTCTCTCGATCTATCACCTGCCGTTTTCAAAGCATTGGCACCATTATCACAGGGTGTATTGGATGTAAATATGACGATTTCATAGCACAAGCTTTCTCCCAAATCAGAATTATCTATACTAATGTTCTCTTATTAATTATGTTTTGACATAGGTCCGGTGGCATTTTGTTTGAACTTATACACTTCCCTTCACTCTGTAACCGAGTAGGATTTTATTTTTGTAAACCTTTCTGCTTTTTCATTAAAATAATTTACTTTTCATCACGTTAGAAAATGATAATGATCTATTAGTATTTATTAATCTAGTTTTGGCCTCAGGAAGAATTGAAGATGTTGATGCCTACCACAAAACCTCCCTCACGATGATGTAGCCCTATTTTAAATTAATTTTTGACCTGTTTTTTTTTTTTTTTGCTATGATGACACCGGGATAAAGAAAAGTGAAAGTGGGTCCAAGAGATTATTCCTGAATTGAAAACCAAAGGCAGCACTCAAAAGCTACAATATCCATCTTGTTTCCAAGTCACAATACTACGTTGAAGATTGGGGTAAATATAGTCGGACATGTGACTTACAATGATAGATGAAATGCTGTATTCTTCAGGTGAATTTCACAAGACTTAGCCAGAAATATGTATCTCACATGGTTTAATCTTGGATTAAGGTCTGTTGAGCAGAATCCCGAGTGATTTCATGGGCAGAAAACCTCGTCCTTCACTGGGCCATCTGTGACTCGAGTAGAAATTTGGATGGCAACTCAATTGATCTCTAGGCAAAAAAAAGCAGGCCAAAGGTATTAAAGGAGAGGTGGGATGAAGGAATGGCATAATATTGAAGAGGTCAACTCCTGAAATTAGGTAACATGTTGTTTTTTTTGCAGTAGGACACACACCAAACATTGGAGTTGAGAGAGTGAGAACATGGTACAACCCTCAAAGCAAAATTGATCATGAGGACGTTTGGCTGAATTGTATCATCGTCATAACAACTGTTACATACTGTTAATCTTTTATGTACATCAGAAGTTTAACAGAAGTAGGGATGTGAGTTTGTTATGAAACAGTGGAACAGATTTATTTCTTGAACCAACTGTTGGACGAGGTTGAGTCTGCCGATGGCTTTTTCCTTAGGTGATTTTCCCGCGGCTGAGAAAGAGAAGTATGCGAGAAGCCGCCCTTGTTCTTTAATGATGGATTTGAAACTCAGCATTGAGGAAAGAGTGAATTCCACCGAATAAATTAAACAGGGTCCAGCTGTTTATCCTAGCACAAACCGTAATTAATCGGAGAAAGGCGGCGAAGTTTTACAAAAACCTTTTTATGATAATTATTATAAATACCAATATCAGTTAATACAAAAACTATTCAAATGTTGATTTATTTACACATTTATGTATATCTCCTCGTTCATTCGAGGCATCGACCAGGTCAGAGTTATTAGGCTCGCCTATCGATGAGAGAGGGTCGATCGTCCGAAGCGGCATGGTGAATGACCTGATGTACCCTTGCTGCCATCTCCCTCCTTGAATTTTTATACGCCAAGATGTACGTATCAGTCCGCCTTACCTTCTTACCCTTTCCCTCAAACAACCTCTTGACATCGCATGAATCCTAACATTCTATCCTGCCCTTTCTGTCAAGAACTCAGTAGCCCAGTCCTCGGCCAGTCTCACGCAGCTCAAGACTTACTCCAATTGGCTTGAATTGGCTAGAATCAAGCTGTTGGAAGGAAAGTAACCATCCTCAGCCTAATCTCATGCTGATCTGTTTAAAACCCAAGAAAAGGAAGAACACCTGACCCAAGTTCCAAAATCAAGAATAGACGTGAGCGATTATCATTCGTTTTGCGTCTTGTGACGCAAGAATTCTCACCAGCCCGTATTCACGTAATACCTGTCCATCGACCAACGCTTTCACCAATTGGGCCATCCCGTTTGATTGGCCTTTGCTTCCTCCACAATCAAGATACATAACTTCCAATCCAGTTCAGCTTTCATTTACCTCCTCACTTATCATACTCCGCTCGTCTCGAGTATATGCAAAAAACTAGGCCGGAGCATGATTTCAATCAACGCGAGACGCAACAGCTCCGGGGCCACCCTCTGAAATCTACCATCGGTAATCCAAGCCAGCCGACTAACTCATCCCATCCGATGTCAGCAAGTCGCTCCAGTAGTCTGCTGCAAGCACAAAGCTATAGATCACACCGGACCAACTTTCGTCGTTTGTCCACCTGGAGGATCTTTCGCTGGCTTCAAAGCTCGATCGACCTCAACTTTTACAGATGTCATCTCCTCGCCTTCATTGTCATCCCTTTGTTCTTCGCCATCATCTTCTATCTCACCCATAACATCAGTCAACCTGAAGTTGAGAAACCAGCTTTCATTGACTGCTTGTTTATGTGCTATAGTGCAATGACGTATGCCTTTCATCTTCTCTTCTTTAACCCACCGGACTGGCAATTGAATTCATCCAATTGGCTGCAGTATAAAATTAACTTTTTTTTTCCCCAGAGCATTCTAACATTGATATTCTTCCATTTCTTTCGCTTTGATACATACACCAACGGAAAACTTAGTATGACCGGGTTGAATACCATCTTGCTGGCATCATTGAACCGCTTCCAACAGGCTCTACTCTATATTTTAATGTCCATCGGGAGTACAACGATGATTTCGATGATTATGATCTACATTCGGCTGAGGGCTTTCAAACAGCGCTTTCGAGCCATCATCAACTCCACAACGCCTCTTGCAATATCACGCCCAATCCCGGTCAATGGGACCCCTCCTCAACTGAAGTTCCCAAACAAAAGCTTGGCAGAAGAATCCGACCATGGACCCGCCATGAACTCTTTCCACTCTGATTCCCCACGGCAAGTTCAGAACTCAGAATCGCAATGTCTCGTACCTTTCGTCGAAACCAATCGACTAGAGACCAACAATAGTTCTCCAATTAGCCCGTTGGTTAGACTGGAGGATAGAATCGAGCAACTTGCGCCCAACTTGCCTTCCCCGACCGCCCATCTGGAGTCTATTAATCAATCGCGCACATCGGCAGAATTACCAAATAATTCGCCAGTCTCAGTGCTGCATCTAAACCGCACGGGCAAGGCCGCTCACAGGCCAATACTCCTGCGGAGGAACAGCGACGGGGGAGTTGTCGGAGCACGCTCGTCAGCCTCAGATATCGAGCCTCAGTTGGAGTCAGACTCCTCCCAGCTGAGATCCAACATCCTTCTGTCTATCTTGAAGTCTAGCCCTATCATCCTGGACAACTTACTCTCCCATCATCTCACCTTTGAAAAATCTACCCGTCAAAATACTCGAGTCAATAGGAACAAAGCTTTTTTCCCTCGATCGACAACACTAGGTACGCAGCCCTTACATATATACCATCTCTGATAACTTACCTAGGGAATAACACTTACATCCGATTATTACAGATCTAACTCAAAGCTTTCCACGCAACCGCCATTCTCAATCCCAATCGAGGGACCGCAGTCTGACGTTTGCTCTCCAGCCTCAGTTGACCCCCGTAAATAATGAACACCAACCTGTGGCAGATAGGGGCCGGCCTACGCTACGCGAACTGATGTCAGACGAAATACAAGCGTCACCTTGCTCGCACAATGACACCCTCCATCTAAACAGACGTGACGACCAATCACTCCTATCCGGTCAGCTGGGCTGGATCGCCGGGATGGAGCCCGGTTCGACAGGACCACAAACAGAGGCACAAAAGCTCCAGCAGTGGAAGATGAACGGAGTCCCACGTCGAGTCGCTCCAGAGCATGACTCGGACGGCTTGAGGCGTCGACCCAGGCCGAACAGGTCAACCTCAGGTATTGTCATCTTAGATTCTTCTAACCTTTTAGACTGATGATCTAATCCTGTTCCACTATACACTCATGCAACAAATTCTCAGCGGTTCAAGGTACCCAACATCACCGCCAACAATCGGGTTCGGTTCCAGTGTGCACTCACCGTCACCGTCCTAGTCAGCACTCAATCTCCGCCCATAGCGCATTGGCACCGACGTGCCGGCGACGCTCCTCATTCACTGGTCTGCCTAGGTCATCCTCGACGACCGACTTTGGAGGTTTCCCGAACCCTGCCTTCGTCCTGCTCAAGCGGCTCGGTAAGGCTCTGAGCCCGGCCAATAAGTCGAAGCACTCCCTCGAGTTCGTCCGCACCTCTAGTCTCGCTGCCCCCGCGTTCGATCAGAATGAGAGGCACAAGCTCGCTGAATGGCTCTTCGGTCGCGGCGCCGGAATGATCTCAGAACGCATTCGGGACGTCAAAACGGTCTCGTACATCAAGTTCAACGTGCGTTCTCTGTTTGTTTTTTTCGGAGCCATCTTTCTGTCACAGCCGGTACTTTATCTTCAAGATGGACAGACACGTCTAAAAATGCCAGTTGATGCGATTCGCTATACTTACCTCTTTCTTATTGACAACAGGCCATTGTAGGTCGTAATTCGAACTTTCTGACGTTGACGTCTGCCCAAGAAGAGGAACTAGGTGGCCTAGAATATCGAGCCCTATCAATGCTTTTGAAGGTGGTCATTGGTTACTGGACCATTTTCCAACTCATGGCCATCCTCATCTTAATCCCGTACCTGGAAACGCCGAGAGGGAAC
Source organism: Puccinia hordei (assembly GCA_007896445.1). Lineage (NCBI taxonomy): Eukaryota > Fungi > Basidiomycota > Pucciniomycetes > Pucciniales > Pucciniaceae > Puccinia > Puccinia hordei. The sequence goes on along the minus strand of RDRW01000258.1, from coordinate 238,545 downwards.
AGGCGGTTCTCTGAAGTGTTTGACGGGCCTGGCGGAACAAATAGGATCTGGTATACCATATGGATCACCTGTTCGGCCTTTACTAATGGAGGAATGAGGTAAGTACTGCTTGCTTGAGCGCCTTTGACTCGGGGTTGACCTAAGCTGTAACGCTACAGTTTGATCGATGCTGGCTTTACAGTATTCCATGGGGGTTATCTGTTAATGTTGATCTGTTCAGCTTTGATTGTTGCCGGCAATACTGGATACCCAATCATCCTCAGGGCGATCATCTGGACGCTCTCTAAAGTTTGCCCGGAGAGCACCCCAGAAGAACACAGAAAAGTCGGCGGAGGGAAAAGAGAATTATTCAATTTCTTGTTGGACCATCCCCGGTAGGTTTGAACTCTTTCTCAGTGTCTGATTTAGAATAAATGCGACAATGTGCTCAACCACGAGGGATTTATCAGGGGACAAGGCAAATTCCAGTTCGCCACGCTAACTCACATTCCTTTTATAGGAGATGCTTTGTTTATCTGTTCCCCTCCCGGCAGACTTGGTATCTCTTCTTCATCCTCCTCCTCTTAACGTTTATCGATTGGTTCTTCTTCCTAATTTTGGATATCGGAAATTCAAAAATTGAATCCATTCCAATTGGAACAGTTGAGTCAATTTCATCAGTCTTATTCTCCTTTCAACCTTCAAAATATTTCATCATTCTAATTTGAATCTCGTCAATTTTTTTTTGTCTTCTCAAAGAGAATTATTGTTGGTTTACTTCAATCCTTGTCAGTTCGGGCAGCAGGTTTTTCAACGATTTCTCTAGGAGATCTGGCGCCTGCAGTCCAAGTCTTGTTCACAATCATGGTGCGCAGTTTTCTTAATGAATATTAAGGCGACCATAATGCCGACTTTTTTTTACTATCAGATGTACATTGCTGTTTACCCTATCGCAATTTCAATTCGAGCAACCAATGTGTATGAGGAGCGATCACTTGGAATCTTTGATCCGGAAGAGCTCGAGCAAGAGAACGAGGATGCCGATGAGATGCTCGTGGATGATCAAGGTCGAGACATCCGGCGGACAGACCCCTCCGAGCATCCGCTCAATCTAGAAAATATTCCACATTCTAACTCATCGGCATACGATGGAACTCCTAACTCTCACACATTCCTGAGGAACAAGAGAGAAAAACCAAGCATCTCCTACCCTCATCGGTTCTCAGCCAACCACGATCGTCGTCATTCTCGTCTGGAAAGAAATGAAAACCCACATCAATTCGATCGGCAGCCTGATTGCGAAAGTCGGACAAGCGCCCCCAGCTATCTGGCACTCCATATTCGCAAGCAGCTGGCCTTTGATATCTGGTTTGTCTCTCGTTTCCTTCTATCTAGGCTGTAATATTCTATCTGCAAGGTAAGATGATGAACCCAAGGACCTGGTTTTGATTACTTTTCTCTGTTGATTAACATTACTGATTCTGATAACAGGTGGCTGGCTCTCGCCGTCTGGTGTATCTGCATCGCAGAGAGGAGTAAGATTGTCAGCGCCCAAGCTACTGACAGCGCCTCCTTCAGCATATTTTCGATTATTTTCGAAGTTGTTAGCGCGTCAGTGTACTTTTTTCCTCCTGATAAAAAATATTTGGACTTTGGCTTTTATCTGGATGATTAATTGAACGCCTAACTTAGGTATGGCACGATTGGCTTGAGTGTTGGATTGCCGGACTCCTCTACTTCCCTGGTCGGCGGCTTTTCAACCTTCAGTAAACTTGTGGTCATGGGTATGCTTTCATCAGCCTCTCAGTCTCACAAACTCCTTTGCTCACAATGTAATTGATCGTCCTGTTCATTTACTTATCTGAAGCTGTGATGCTCAGAGGCAGACACAGAGGATTACCCATCGCTATCGACCGAGCCGTGATGCTTCCCCACGACCAATCCAAACCAGACGAGCAAGATAGTGTCGAGGAAGAAGAACTGGGTGAGGGTTTTGAAGACCATCATGCCCCACTGGATGACCGTCCAGAGACCCAGCAGCACCATCTTCGCTCGACCTTCAATCAAAAACTTCCCGACCTGGAATCGCAATGAACACAAAGCAAAACTCACCGGTTTAATGTCCCCCATCTTGTAGTCGTTTTATCACTCTCCCCTAATTCTACATCTACCAATACAACCTATTTCACACCAACCTACATCGCAACAGCCCATTTCACACTCCATTAACGCATCACCTTCTTTTCCATTCTCATCCTTCGCCTTTCTTGATCCGTTTTTGTCTATATGTTCATTCTTACCATCTCGTCTTATCTAACCCCCATCCTCCAATCCTTCGATGCTTATAATCATCTCATTATTTTTTTGCCTTGTGTGCATGTTACTGATTATCGCATTACATACTATAATCCCAGAGCATCCTCTCTCTTTTTTTTTACAAAGGAATGTGGTCATTTATATTAGTTTTTTTTATAGATCAAACATTTTGGGTAAATCAAATCGTTGTTATGTGATTCAGATTTTCTCTTTCCTTTGATGGATTCTCTTGCTTGAATATATAAGAAATTTGAAAGAGTGTGTCGCTTGATATGATGCCTTACGTACCACCTCCAGCCTAATTCAAAGATGTGGTTCAATGACAAACTGAATGGATACACAAACTTGCAGCGAAGTCCCTCTGTCGATGCAAAGAATTTCAAGTGAATTTTCCTGTGTACATTGGCCCGTTGAACACTTCTTTGAGGGAGTTAAGATATCTCTACAGACTCTAGCACAAGCCTTCTCCAGCTTACGGGTGAAGTCCACTCTTGCATGACTTTTTTTTGGTTCAAGCATGAAACTGGGAAGAATGCCCCTAACAGAGACCTGTAACTTTGATTTCAACTTCTTTGACCGTTTTCATTTTTCGCTCTACATCTTATTAAGATTGTAACAATTTTGTGCAGCAGAAATTCTTTACATTGTTAAACCCTTGAGTTACTCGAGACGCTTTAGAAGACTTTCAAAATCAAGAGCATCTCCACGGGCGTCGCTAAACGCGGTCGCTATCATTTAGCCACCCAAACCCAAAAAATACCCACCGGAGTCGCCATATGCGTCCGTATTTAACGATTTCAACCTCAATCCCTACATGTAGGGGAATCACAGAAAATATTGTGTTCCCCTTGTGAAACATCAAGCCTACACAACACCACCCCCCGAGTCCCCCTTGTTTTTGTGGACACAACCGCAAGTCCCAACCTGAAGATGGCCGAGCCAAAAACCCCGGCCCAACCTGAAGATGAACTCAAAACACCTGGCTGGATGGCCGATCCACCTTGGAGAACCGCAAGCTGGCCATTATTTGATAAAGCGATGATTCAGCCTTGTGTGCTGAGAGTGTTGATCAATAATTGTTTTTGATCCATTCCAAGTCTAGTAGAGTTGTTCCGGGGGAGTGCTCCCAAGAACGGGATGGAAATAGCAACTCAAAAATGGCTACCCGCGCTGTTTGCCGCAGCAGCTTGGGTATGTAAGAGCATCCACCATCGTGTCGCTAAGAGCATCTCCAACGGAGCTGCTATTTCGCGGGCCGGAATGAACTTTGGCGGCCCGCGCTGCTTTTTTTGCTTCCAACGGGGCTGCTACCAGACCTGCCAAAGCTCCCGGGGGTGGATAAAAGCTGCCATTGCCTGCTACTCTTGGCAGCTTTGGCATCCACCTTGACGAGCTGCCAGATCTGCTGCTTCGTCGACTGGCCGTCACATTTTTTTCCTTTTTTTTAACATTTTCAACACAGAATATCCAGACATATACGTACAAGATATGGGGTCAAAAAACATTCCACTCGATCCAATACTACTTGATTCAATGTTCCCCACGACACCAAGAGAAAACCCAGCCCGTTCCTCACCAAGAAATAAGGACAACAGCAACATCTTGCAAGACAAACCAAAAAATTTGGATGGAATCGATGTAATCAAGTTGGACGGTGTTGAAATCATGAAAACTGAGACAAAGAAGAAAAGTCCCAACTGGACCATTGATGAAGATAAGCAACTTTGCATTGCTTGGTTGAATACGAGTCGTGACAGTATTGTTGGAGTCGGACAGAAGGGGGCAACCTTCTGGGAGCGTGTACACAAGTATTATACGGAGCTTGTGGACGATTTCAATTCCGAGAAGAAAACGTTGAAGAAATTTAAAGCGCTTCCGGTATGATTGGTTAATGCGGTTGAGTGTCGTTGGGGCCATATCATGAAAGTCTGCAACAAATTTGGGGGCTGTTATTCCCAGGTTGAACGTCGAATCACAAGTGGAAAATCTCGTGATGATGTTGTAAGTCATGTCATTCTACATTCTAGTGATTTGATTTATGATTTTCTTATTTGTTTCCTTCTTGTCAGCTCGCCGAGGCCAAAGAATTATACAAGGCAACACATGGATCGGCTTTTAATCTTGACCACTGTTGGGGCATATTAAAGGATACCCCCAAGTGGCAAGCAACTCAGCAAGAGGTTGAGCTAAAAACGAAGAAAATAGGCGACACAAGAGCTTCAAAAACCCCGACTGATACAAGCAGTGCTCAAAACGAGGACCTTCAAACCGCCAGTCCTCAAGGAAGCGGCCAAGCTGATGAAAACGAGGAAAACCCCGATCGAAGCACTCTTGGAACGAATGCCCAACCCGATGGCAACAAAGCCTCCAAAAGGAAACGTGACAAGGACGCAATGTTGGAGAAAGTCCTCAAAGCTCAAGAGGAACTCGTGAAACTCTCCAAGGAGCGAATGCAGTCTGTTAAGAATGCAATGCAATCTGCCGCTGATGATCGAATCATGTCGATGGATATCAGTGGCTTTGATGAGGAAACCAAATCCTATTGGCAAAAGAAGCGGCGAGCAATACTTAATTGCTCTGAGTAGTATTGTATTTGTAGTTAAATTTTTGATTTATTTTCCTTATCAACATGAATAAAGAAATAGTAAAAAAAACAAATTTGATAATTAAACATAGAGAGACAATCTACATTTAAGTATCATCAGAAGACGAGCCAAGCTTGTCCCATCAATGCTCGATCAAGTCCTCCTTGAGTTGGTTGTGGCCTTGAAGGTCACGGATTGCTTGATAGCGCAATAGAAAAGCGTTGAAATTGGGGTCTGATGAGTCGTTTGTGGTTATTGAAGCTTTGGTGTGAGGTAATTGATGATAGTTGAAATCATGCTCATAGGCTGTTCCTTCTTCATCCTCTATGGTCATGTTGTGAAGGATTATAACTGTCTTCATTATCATAGCAAGCTCGTCTTCTTTCCATAAGCAACCCGCATTTTTGATGATAGCGTACCGGGATTGTAATACTCCAAACGCTCGTTCAATATCTTTTTGATAGGCCTCCTGCATCTTTGCATAGTGTTTCTTTTTTTTACCTTGCGGTGCCAATATTGACTGAATCAGAGTTGAGTATTTGGGATAAATCCCATCAGTAAGATAGTAGCCCAAATTATAGTCGTTCCCATTGACGGTGTACTTGATTGATGGACCACTGCCATCTTGGAGTTGCCGGAAAATAGGAGACCAATCAAGAATGTTGATATCATTGAGTGTTCCGGGGAGGCCAAAGAATGCGTGCCATATCCACAAATTGTGGGAGGCAACGGCCTCCAGAACAATCGTTGGTTCCTTTTCTTTCCCAATGTACTGTCCATGATCAGCAACTGGGCAATTCTTCCAGACCCAATGCATACAGTCAAGCGACCCCAGCATACCCGGAAAACCTCGCGCTTCAGATACCGCCAAGATTTTTGCTAGATCGTGTTCGTTGGGACTTCGTAGATACGTCTCACTGTAGATTTTAGTAATGGCCCGACAGAACCTTTTAAGGTTTTCAAGTGAAGTACTTTCGCCTGAATCAATTTCATTCAATAGAGTCAGCGCTTTGAAAAATGCCCTGAAAAAGGTAAGATCAAACTGACTGATTTGGAGATACTCATCAATGGAATCTGCACTGTATCCATAGGCCAGCAATCTCATTGCTGCTGTTGCTTTCTGTAGTGGAGAAAAACCTAATTGTCCGGCAGCATCCCTTTTTTGAACAAAGTAAGTGTCCTCTTGAGTGATCGCATCGACAATTTGGAGGAAGAGGGTTCTTTGCATCCGGAAATGACGACGGAAAATGTTGTCGGGATAAGTTGGATTTTCCGAAAAATAATCGTTGTGCAATTGAACATGGCCTTGAAGTCGGTTACGGATGATTTCCCTACGTCCAATCGTAGAACCGCCGTGCTTGATTTTTTTCTTGGTGATTTGTATTAGATGGAGTGCGAGTGTGGCTTGAATAGATGCAAGAACATCATCGTCGTCTTCCAGATATTCCATGTGTTCAACAAAGTCCATTATGCTATCGAAATGGTATGTGGGGTACTGGAAAGGGTTGGCGGTATGCTGACAAGGATGCGACATCTCATGTCTGGTCCAAGCAATCCACCCCCGCTTGGATTGACAGTCCATTATTTGGGTGTATGTGAAATATGTGTAACATTTTGGGAAACTGACTTGCGGGCCGCCAGGGGTGACATGATCCACCCCCGGGCTGTTGGAGATGCTCTAACTTTTCCGCAACTGCGGAGAGGTTAGCGAGTGCAATGGTTACCCTACCGAGAAACCACGCCCTCGTGACTCGGTAGGGGGGCTCTGCAGCTGGCTAACCGAGCGTCCCCACCCTCGGGGACTCTCCAAGTCGCTCGGTAAGCGGGGCTGTAGGGGGATCGAGGATTTGATTGTGGGAAAGCCGGAAGGATCTTACCTTACCAAGCTCGTTAGAGGTCTCTAAATTTAGAGACCTCTAACAAGAATCTTAAAGATTCCTCAGTTAACAAGGCCTAAAGAGGCCACGAGGGTGGTCAGCGGGGACTTCGTCTCTGTAAAGTTGGCTTACCGAGCCACTTTACAGAGACAAGGGTGGATGCTCTAAAGCTGGTAGTAGGGTCGCCAAATGAAAAATTTGGCAACCGGGATATACCAACACCCGTGGAGATGCTCTAAGTCATGTTTTGGGGGGTGTTCATAATTGGAATGTATCAAACTTTGTAGCCAATTTTAAGGTACTTAGAGATAGCAACAAATTTCTGGAAAAAATTGAAAACTTGTCCTAAAAGTTCCAAAACCATCCATCATTGATTTCCCCAAATGTGGTTGATAAGTGCTATAGAAAAATTTGTTAAATGTGAATTGTAACCTCCCCTAGTATTGTGTATCAAGCGCATCTGGGCACACACCCAAGTTCGGCCCAAAAAGGGCCAAGGGCGCTGGGCCAAATCTAAAGCCCGCTTGGCCGACTGTCAAGCGCACTTGGCACACTCCCAACCCCCGCTTGGCACATAGCCAAGTTGGGGTGGGTCAGGCCCAAGCCTTGCTTGGCCAAAGCCAAGCAAGGGTGCCACACCGGCAAAAACTGATACACACCTTGTTTCAAGGTGTGTATAATATTTTATTTTATTTCAATCATCTTGAGTAAAAAAAATTCTTCTTCTTTTTTGCTTGTATTTCTTAAATGAACTTGATTTTAAAGTGAAAAAGAAAAAGAAATGACTTACATACATAGCTTGTTGAGTGACCTGACAAAGAATCAAAGGGATTGATTGGCCCAGAGCTTGGGTTCGGCCAAGCGGGACTTGGGCATGTGCCAAGATTAGGGGGCCACACAAGCTGGCCTATCAAGCCCCCTGGGCACATACCCAAGCCCTCTTGGCGCAGCGTCAAGCGGGACTTGGGTTTGTGCCCAGACACGCTTGATACACCATATGATATACATGCAAAGTTCATTGCACAACTGCTGGGCAGCTAAACAGCAAGAGTAGAGAGGTTGATTGAGTTCACCATTAAAAAGATGAAGGGAAATATCTATCTAAGAGAGATGCAGCTTATCTGAGTCCATACGGTTCTTTGGAGGCCTGGAGGAACAACATCCTGGACAAACTATCCAAAAACTACGTTTGGCAAAATCATACCAAAAAAAATCACTAAACTCACATATGGTGTTTTGCACTCGTCTGGGCAGTTGGGACAGGCCCGCCTGCAGTCCTACAACCATCAGGGGGCCCGCGGGGGCCCAAGAAGGGCAAGCCATTGGGTGAAGTGGGGGTTTCACTTGGCTGTCCATTGCCTACTTCTTGTCCTGCCTTGCCCTGTTGAACACCAGGATCCAACCAGCTACTATTGACTGCATTCATCAAACTTTGAGGTAAGTCTTCTTTTCTCAATTTTGCCCTTCTCTGCGCCATTGAGTAATGCTTCTCCTTTCTAGTTCCTTGAAAGATAAATGTCAATTTTTTACTTTCCTTCTCATTGTTTCCCAGATGCCTGAAGAAACCACGATGCAATCAGAGGATCTTGAGATTGCAGCAGAAGAGGAGGAACTCTGTGATCTGGCTGAGAAGATTAGAAAAAAACATATGATTATTGGGAAGAAGAAGATGGTATGTGTTGGAAAAGACAAAGTCAATCAAAACCAAACCCATGTAAATGATTGTTTGACTCACACAAAGTGCAAGCCTAAGGGTTTTGATGAACGCACGCCAATGCCCACCCGCACACCAATTCTTTTTGGCATGTGGGACCTACACGCCAAAATAAATTGGCGTGTAGGGTCTACACGCCAATGTTTTGCACACCAAATATTGGTGGCGTGTGGGAAACCTTGTTGGCCGGGAGGATTTCCTCCTGGCCAAAGAGGTTATAAAACCACGTTGGCCAGAAGGAAATCCTCCTAGCTGATGAGGTTGTACAACCTTGTTGGCCAGGAGGAAATCCTCCTGGCCGATGAGGCTGTAAAACCTTGTTGGCCAGGAGGATTTCCTCCTGGCTGACGAGGTTGTATAGCCTTTTTGTCCAGGAGGATTTCCTCCTGGCCAAGAAGGCTATAAAACCTGGTCAGCCTCCCAGAAGACAAGGTCATACAACCTCATTGGCTGGGAGGATACAACCTTGTCGGCTGGGAGGAACTCCTCCTGGCTGACAAGGTTATACAACCTTGTCAGCCCGGAGGAAATCCTCCTGGCTGACAAGTTTATAGAACCTCTTAGTCTGGGAGGAGCTCCTCCTGGCCAACAAGGTTGTGTAATTGAACTTATCGGGGCTAAGTTAGAGGGTTCATTTTCACTCGGCTGCGCACCAAGGAAGTGATGAGACTTGCTCAAAACCTAACTGGATTGAATTGTGTTAAATAGCGTTTCTTTTCTTTGTATCGCTCTTTCCTCATTCAATCATTGTTTTGTTTCTCATTCAATAATCTCACTCACATCCTCAACTCACCCTTAGGTCTGTTTCTCTTAGTTCATTCATTTCTCATTTCATTCTCTTTGTCTCACTCTTCATTCTCATCACTTTCAGGTTCGTGTTGTCGTGTCGTCGTTAGTCACAAGTCGTGTGTACTAACTCCTATCAGGAGATTCTCTCAGGTTAGATTCTTGAAATCGATTCAATCATTGTTTTGTTTCTCATTCAATAATCTCACTCACATCCTCGACTCACCCTTAGGTTTGTGTTGTCGTGTTTTCGTGTGTACTAAATCCTATCAGGAGATTCTCTCAGGTTTGTGTTGTTGTGTTTTCGTTAGTCACAAGTTGTGTGTACTAACTCCTATCAGGAGATTCTCTCAGATTATCTCAGGTTTACAGATACCCTTGAAATCCATCGTGCAATTTGTGTAACCTCATTGGCCGGGAGGAACTCCTCCCGGCTGACAAGGTTGTATAGCCTTGTCAGCCAGGAGGAAATACTCCTGGCCAATGCCTTGCTCATGTAATCAAACTGGTCCACTGGTTCAATTACGTGAGCAAGTATCCCACACACCAAAAAATTGGCGTGTGGGACCCACACACCAATTTTTTTGGCGTGCAGGGCCTACACACCAAAAGAATTTGGCGTGTAGGGTCTACACACCACTTTTGGCCAAAAATTGGTGTGTAGACCCTACATGCCAATGTATTTTGGCGTGTAGGCCCCGCACGCCAAAAGAAATTGGCGTGTGGGTGGGCATTGGTGTGTGTTTATCAATGCCCCAAGCCTAATACAACAATCAGCCCCAAGCTTTGAGAACTATTTTGGACCAATGTTTTGATAAAAGAAAAGCATCTCAAAGAAACTGCTGAAACATTCAATGTATCTTATTGAAAGGCTCAGCGGATCATCAAACAAGATCCAAATAGAACATAGATCAACAAAAAACATCCTGGTAAAATCATCAATGAGATCAAGACCAAGCTCCTCTAGCAGGTTGACACCAAATCAACCACAACCCTTTCAGAAATGGCAGGATTCATCAAATCTCAGTTTGATGTTTCAATTTTGACTCAGTCTATCAGCAAGCTCCTTTACAACATGGATATAACTTGGAAGCGGGTAACTTCCAAGTTATATCATTACCTGGAACAAGCCAAAGCTTCTTGACCGGAAAGAAAACTATGTAAACCATTGTGGACTCAATCTTAAACAAAAGGTTGTTTTTTTTGAAAAGGCAGGATGTGATCTTCACTCTGGAAGAGAAGCTGGCTATGCTCCATCAGGTCCATTCTTTCAATTTCATTTTTTTACAATTCTAATAATTTTCCTTGTTTGTGTGCATGTAAGCCCGCTTTTCTGAGCCTTGTGCCAAAGTTCAAACAGGTCAATCTCATTGGGGGCCTTTCTGAATCTGGCTTTGTTTATCATTAAATGTGCAATGCAGATGGCCAAATGCAGAAAGTTGTTGCCACAGATAACTTCTGCCTTGTTCTTGGTATCATTGGTAAATGAATGGATAAAGGTGCTGTTATAATTATGGATAATTCTCCTATTCATTCTGGTGATTGCTTCAAGGAGTTTTGCAACACCCTCAAACAATCCAGATTGATTGATTTTGAATTTATTCCTCCATATTCACCCTTCCTCAATCCAATGGAGTACTCTTTCCATTCAATCAAGTTCTTTGTTCAATCAAAGGAGCCAAATAACCTTGGTAAGCTTGTTCCTGTCCACAAAGAAGAAATCAATGAATTGATCACACCCAAAAAATCAAAAAACTTCTTTAATCACTGCAAAAACATTTTCTGATCCTGCCTTGAGATGCTTCCCATCACAGGTCCTCTCTTGGCAGAACCTTCATTTGGTTTCTCTCATAGCACCATTTTTTCATTCAAAAATTCACTGTATCACACTTTCAAGTGGTTTCTCATTGTTTACTTAACTCTCTTTTCTTCTTGAAAATTCAATCATCAATGTTACAAACTGTTCTGTAGATAAATACTTAACCAAATATAAATAAATAACCTTAGCAAGTGTGCATGTTTTTCTGCTCATGATTAATGAGCTTCCTGACCAATGCACCCCAGGATGTGGTGGAGTGCATTGATTTTGGAGGGTGTGGCTGTCTGATGTTGCAACTGGACAAGCAATGGTTGCAAGCTACCCCCTCCCCCCTTGGTTGCAGGAAAGCCAAGCAGAGGCTGACTAACAGCCATCTGCTGTTGACCATTGGCCAACATTGATTGATGGCTTGCCACATGTGGGCAAGGAAAACCGCCCTTTTCTGGGCCAACAGCCCCAAAAAGGGCAAAAAACCATAAAAACAGCAGCCTTGATGACCCCACATACCCTGAAATGCTGGTCATTGTTTTTACCCAATTTTCAAAATAGGTAGAGAGACTGCCAGAGACAAGTCACACAATCCCTAACTTAAAATTAATTAAATTCATCTCCAATATGTGATAAAATAAGGGCATTAATAAAAAAACCCGGTTTTTCCGCGTTTACACCCGGTTTTACGCAGCGGCGACGTCCAAATTGCTGCGCAGTACACCCGGTTTTCCGCATTTACACCCTGTTTTTTATTTAATTTTTTGCACGCGGATTTTCATTATTTTTCAAAATTTTGAATTTATTTATTATACTTAAAGGGGTGTAGATCTTTATGGTAATTTTTATTTTGCAAAAAAACTATGCCTTCTATTTTTTTTGGCCAATCCAGCCGGTTTTTTTTTGATTTAATTTTTTGCGGGCGGATTTTCATTATTTTTCAAAGTTTTAAATTTATTTATCATACTTACAGGGGGTTAGAAATTTATGGTAATTTTTATTTTGCAAAAAAACCATGTCTTCCATTTTTTTGGCCAATCCACCCGGTTTTTTCATAAAAAATCCTCACAGCTTAATTTCCAGGATTTCTCAACATGTTAAACTTTTTTAAAGCACTTTAAGGGGTGTAGAATTTAATGTGACTAACAGTTTTTTTTAAAAAAATCACTGGTTGGATTTTTATGATTTTTGGACTCAATTTATTTCCAAACACCTTCACGTCTGTCTTTCAAGATATTCAGGGAGTTTACAAATGGATTCATACACTTTAGAGGGTGAATAATTAATTGGAAACAAATACTGATTATAAAATTAACTTTTTTTTAGATTTCATGATAAAGAAATGGAAATACAATGATACACAGAGGTATGGTACATTGCATGATGCTTTGGAGTGTTACATGTTGTTTATTACATTTATTATTCATTCATAAATTATTAACTTTATTACATTTATTATTTATTCATAAATTATTAACTTGCAATTATGTCTCTTGCTTTTAATTAATTTATTTATTTTGTTCATTTCATTTATTCCATTTAATTCAATTTAATTTATTTTGTTTATTTTACTTGTTTTACTTATTTATTTCATTTGTTTTAAATAAAATATTGAATGAGGATGATTGGGGAGGTTGCATTATTCATAAATCATTAACTTGCAATTATTTCTCTTGCTTTTAATTAATTGTTTAATTTTATTCATTTCATTCATTCTTATTTGTTTAATTTTATATTATTTAATTTTGTTTATTTTACTTGTTTTACTTATTTAAAATGCTGCCCTCCATAACTTTATTTTATTTTGTTTATTTTCCTTGTTTTAATTGTTTATTTTAGTTGTTTTAAATAAAATATTGAATGAGGATGATTGGGGAGGTCACGCGCATCAAATTCCACCCTCCATAATTTTATTTTGTTTTGTTTATTTTCCTTGTTTTAATTGTTTTAAATAAAATATTTAATGAGGATGATTGGGGAGGTCACGCGCATCAAATGCCACCCTCCACGTGCTATTTGCTTAAAAATTAAAAATTAAAAAAAAACGGGTGTAAATGCGGAAAAGCGGGTGCACTGCGCAGCCGCAGCTGCGCAGAAAACCGGGTGTAAACGCGGAAAAACCGGGTTTTTTTATTAATGCCCTAAAATAAAGATCTGGTTTATTATGAATATTGGATTTAGAATGCAGTTTGTTGGTTTCCATAAAAAACCTCTACAAGAAAAACTCTAGAAACTTCCAGCAGCAGTGAGCATGCAGCATAATTTAGTGTAACTGACCTTGTACATATGATTACATTTTAACCTTTGATGCACAGCACAATTTGAAATTTTCAAAGTGAATGTGCATTGAAGCTTGATTGAAACAACCTTTGCAAAAGGCTGGAGTATTACTGCAAGCTTGTTTTGAGCTTCTACATCTCAACTGCTGGCAGTTCCTAGAGTTGTTCTGGTAGTGAAACATTCTATCTTTGGGAGCTTGTACCTAAATTTGAATTGATACTTCAGCTGTTACAAGCAGCTCCTATCTACAAAACTACAATATTTGCAACAAATCAGAGTGGTAATAAGTTGTTTGTGAGCCTGGGTCTCTTGAGTGACAACAGGACACAAGGGAAAGGGGGAATAAGTAATAAAATTACTTAGTAGAAAAAAAGTAGAAATAGTATAATAATAATAAAAAAGATCTTAAATGATCTGGGAGCTGCCAACTGAGGGGTCAGCCTCTTCTTCCACAACTGAAACTGGGTGAAGGGACCTGGTCAAAGGAAACTGAAGCCAGCCAATCTTTTTTTGGTCAAAGAAAACTGACTCAAGGATTCTTAGATGGAAACCTGGTTGATTTTCCCTGATAAAATCAACAAAAATACAAGGGGACAGGATCTTGGAATGATCAAGAAACTTATTGCTGGGCTAAGCCTTATCTAGCAGGATTCAATCTTATTGGTTCTATGCCACTGCTTGGGAATTGAAGGTGTAGTAGAAAGAAGGGAAAAGGGGAGGATAGAACAGAACAGACAGACTAGAGATAAAGGACTTGGGAGGAGTTGATGATGTTGCAGAAGAAGGGACTCACTGGTTGATTAAATGACAGATGGACTGGGAATTAATCAGAGAAGTGAGGAGCCTTACTTAGTATTCCAAAATCTTGTTGAGGAAGCTGCTGGGTTCAACTGGTTGAAGTCCTTTTACTGAAGTGTGTGGTTGTTGTGTGGTATTCTGGAGTCTGTGTATCTTCTGAGGTGTAGAGGATACTCAGACTCGAAAATTTTCATAGTTTGATGACCTAAGCAGTGCAGGCTTGTGGTCAGCTTGCATCTGAAACACGGCGTAACAATATATAGAATAAATTCACCAGTAATTTGTAACTATGTGAAGGAGTAAGATATAGAGAAAGTGCTCAGTTGTAACTGAGGCTACAATATGATGAGGAAACAGAATCTGAAGTCAAAACAAGTTTAAGTTCAAAACTGTAAAAGATATGATTAAGTTTTGGTCTGAAAATGTGTGTAAGGAAGACTTGTAGGCTAATGGTGTTAGCTGATCTAAGGCTGACATTGTTTGAGTCAATCTTTTGGGGTTTGTTTTTATCATGTGGGAAAAATAATTCTCCAATATCTTTGGCTGAAGTTTCCCTCAAACATTTATCTTAAAGCCACACTGTACCATAACTGTCGTTTCTGGATTGAGCAAATGCATAGGTCCTTTGTTTGAGCAATGCAGAAATTTGACAGTCTTGGGTTCCTAGCGGAGCTGGTTGGATAAGGATACACCCTTGTGTATTGAGCACTGGTTAATGGATTGACAGTAGGGAAATTAATTCAATTACAATAAACTTTTTGGATGGTGTTGGCTTATTCTCTGGTAGAGCAGCTGAGTTCTAAGAGACACATGTTTTGCATGCATAAATGCACTAATCTTTTCCATAAAATCTGTGATCTCTAATTTAAGTTGAGGCTTCCCTGATGATTAATACTGATGAATGGATGGCTAAAAAGAAAGAAAAGGTGTGTTTCAATCATTTTGGCTAAACCCAACAAAACTATTGTTTATAATGATATAAAACAGTTTAAATGGGTAAGTGTTAAGTGGTATGTAAACCTGTGTACTAAATAAGCTGTGGAATATGCAAAGAATTTGTATTCGGACCGAAAAAAATAGGATTATGGTGCAACAAAGTGAACCAGAGTGAATTATGGCTTGGATGGAGTTTAGGAAGGGTGGAACTATCCAGTAGTGATGTGAAATTTTGTTTTTTATTTTGAGGCGTCAAAGCAGAGCTTGAAAATGTTGAGCCAAAAATGCAAGACTAAAATAGAAGACAGACTAGGTGGAGAGGGCTCATTAGATCAAAGCCAAGATGGGTGGCAACTAAGGTAAAAAAACATAAGGTATGGAAATAAAATTGCTGTCTGTCAGCCCTAGAGATGCTTCAGAGTATCCTAAGAACTGAATAAACTGTAAAATACAATCAAAATACCATAGTAATACTGTAAATAATAACCATATCATTAAATATTATTATATCCATCAAATCAGAATGTAAAATCAAGTGGGGTAGCTCACTCAAACCACCACTAAGTTCCTGCTCCTTCTAGTACTTTATCACATAATAAAGATACTTTAAGAAAAGGGAATAAAAAGTATAAATTATGGATTAGAAAATATTTTCATAAAAGCTGAGAGAAAATAAGCTTATTTTTATAAATATAAGAATAATAACATCATGCTAATAAGAAAGAAATTACCAAGTGCATGGTAATTTCCCAGTATTGTTCTATTACATGAATTGGCCCATGATGTGATTGGTTATACACACATGTCATGAGGTCATGGGGACATAGAAAATACTGTGCTCAATTTAAAATTCCCATTACATCATAGTGCATTTGAATTGTAAGACATTAGAGAAGAATATACAACAGCATTCTAAAACCTTCCCCTGAATACCTCTAGAAAATAACAGGAGGCCATTTCCTGGCCTAGGATTGGATCCTCAGCATATTTACCCAGTACCACAGTAGTAAGTACCCTGAATATTCTCCTCCTACTTTTAGAGTAGTGTTATCCCTTTTGTTATCCAACCCACCTTGTTTGATGGAATAGTTATCAAGTTACCTTAGAATCTCCCCATATTAGACCTTGAAGCTTTCCTTAAAAAGCAGTTGCTGCAAGACTACCACCTCTGACAGTAGCCAATCAGTTCAAGTTCTTGCCAGCTTCTTAGTAACAATTTATTTTTTTACATATCTCTCAACAATACAGAAAGATAGCCAAACCTATGCATTTAGCTGTTAGTCTTCTCCTGATTGACTGATTTGTAAATCAAATAAGCCAATTATAAGGAGTTCAGGTTATCCTTTGTGCATAGTTTGGACACTATAGAGAGAATACATAGGAATTATTATTCAGATAACCTTTCAGCACAGTGATGGTGCCTGGCTTTAGACATTAATCCAGTGTTTTGTACACATAGCTGACACTGTCCTTGGTAAAGAAGTACCTACTCTGTGATGCTCTGCCATAATATTTTTTAGATGCTTATACCCATTCAAAACCTCTGGAACCAATGTCACCTGTTTGCCTAATTTCTCTGGAAAAGACCACTTTCCTAATAAAAGAATATTTGAATTTATTTCCCTCCCAAAATGGCAATACTTGATACCTGATTATCTACAGGGGAATCATCTGGATCCTCTTAAACTTTTTCCCGGGGAGTACCCCAGAAGAACACAGCAAATGTGGTGCAGGAAAAAGAAATATGCAATTTTGTTTTGGAACATCCCCACATTCACATTTTCCAAAATTAAGCATAAGATTCATGTGGTGTCCAGCCATCTCAATTGTATTCCTTCAACACCTTCTGTATCCAAGGCACTGATTATTGTGGCAGCTGCCTCTTTTGGAACAGTAAGGTATTATTCAACTTTGTACTAGGTGCGGTGAAACCATATTAAGTGAATAAAAAATACTAAAGGATTTTAATTGGATAAGTAGTCTGAAGCAGTTGCTTCAGCTCACAACAACCAGCATCATGACCTTTGGGTTTTTGGTAAAATAACCAGCATTATGACTTTTGGTTTTTTGGTAGATTCACATGAAATATTCAATTAGAAAATTTATTCCTTACTCATTGCCACTATACAAATCCTCCTTCCAAAGATTAATTTGGATTTCTTCAGTATTTTGTTCCAATTTTTTATTGCAAGTGAAAAAAACCATGATTTTTGGAGGGGATTTTGTGAATTTGGATGCATATCTTGATTGAGGAATTTCCAAATTTTGTTCTTCAAGCTGGATTTTCTGTTGAATCACATGGTAACTTAAAACCAATTTTGCCTTTCTTAGGGTTAAGTTTCTTTTGGAGATAGATATGGAGTAACTATGTTTCAAGTGCTTCAGTATTGTATAATTATAGTTTAGTCATTGGATGAAATTCTCAAAAGGGGGCTGCAGTGTGTCTTGAAAGGTGGTCATTTTGTGTATATCATGTGTAGTGATTGCTAACATTAGTATTTAATGGTGGCTATTTGAAAATCACAATATAAGGGTTTGATACTGTATCAAAATGCAAAGAACTCAATAACATACTGCCAGTTCATATGCAAAAGTACAGAGGTGAATTGCTACTTTTTCATTTCAACTGCCAGCAGTTGCTTGAGTTTTATTTTGTAGTGTAAAATCTGTCTTAAATACAATAAGCATGTGTCATAATAGTGGTACACATATTTAATTTGTTGCACATATAAAGAATTTATATTCAAAGGGAGAAATAAATCCATCTGTCAGTTTCTGAGCAGCCTGATTACCATGCAATTGTACTCTCAGGTCTTCTTGTTTAATCTCCCATGGGTCCGTACATTCTGATTTCAAAGGGCCCTCTGAAATTATTATCAGAAATTGGGAGTGCCCCGTTCTCCTGATAAGGCTTAACCCACATATTGGAAAAAAGATGTTGTGTGGCCCAAATACACCAAAATAAACTGGTGCGCAGGCCAAACACACCAGATACTGGTTTGTGTGCACCAGGAGTGTGCATTCCTCAACATCTGATTGATTTTTGTTAGAATTCCAGATTTTTTAGATGATGAAATTAAAAGTGGTGGAGAGGATGAGAAGGGGTTGAACATTTGACTCAACTCAAAATAGTGGCTCGCTCAGAAAGGGACTAGAGGTGGCACTGGTAGAAAATGAGGAGAACTGATGGGGTTTGATTTAATGCAGAAGACTACTACTTATAGTCTATATACATGTGTTCAAGTTGTGGTAAGGGGATAATGAATAAAGTATGTAAAATGAATATGAAAACAATACTCAACAGAAAAAATTGATGATTGGAAGATAATATATTGCAAGTAGGAGAGACAAGGTCAAGAGGATATGCAAAGTAAGGAATGTTGACAAGATTTAACACTAACAAGGGTTCTTTTGACTTAAATTTTGTTATCAGGCATACAAGACCAAGACATGAGACAGACCATAGTGGCTAAATTGTATCTGACACAATGATTACTAAATCCAAAGACAGGTTCCTTTTTGAGGGGATTAAGAGAACAAACATCAGAGATCCAAAAAATTTGTACCCAATGGGCAATTCAGTTTAAATATATACACATCCTTTCAAATCTGACCTCTTTGGCAGTGGATACAACACCATGAAAAACCAATTGTCACTTGGCATCAAGTGACATTTAGAAGCACCAAGGCCCCTTTTTATCCTGGTATGACACTTGATGTCAGGTGAAAATTGGGTTTTTTTGCTGGTGCAACCTCTCACAATCAGATTTAGAATTTGTCAAAAAAGTACCCAAAATTCAGATTTCAAAAAATGTTGGCCAACAAGTTGGATTTGAGCATCCTTGTGGTTCATTAATGAGCCCTAGTGGCCCTCATCTTGTCTCTCCTTGCTTGAGATTTATTCCATTGTTTTCGATCAGGTCTCTTTTGGGTTTTGACCTCCACATCTATGAATCATAATCAATTCGAAACCATTCCTAGGCATTTACTGCGAAAAGGGGTTCAATTGACAAGCGCGGCGCACTTGACCATTGCATAATGTAAGCCTGTGATGATCATCTTGGCGCCACACGTTACTTTTGTCACACCTTGATTGAGAGATCAAAATTCAAGAGAGGGTCTGGTACTGGCCGGACAGACTGACCCTCGCATCGGGAAGAAAAACGCAAATTGAAAATGCCTGTTGGATTTCCTGGAAAATAGTAACCGAGGATAGGATGTTCAAGATGTGATAAGGAGTCATGAAGTTTTGAAGTGAAATTAACAGTGCTACTCTCAATGAATAGAAATAAAGCATAGCCTGAAAGCTATAAGAACAAGGAATACAACACAAGAACGAAAAACAATAATAACTACAGGAAAATGAATACAGCAATAAGAATGGATGGATTACAACACCCGGGAATCGAGGGAACGGATACAATGATTGGGCCTGATGTGGCTCTTGAAGATGTCTCTGAAGACCGCGTTGACGTTTTTTAGGTAGGTTCATTTGCAAGGTGTGGGAAATGGTCGAGGCAAAATGAGTGTGGGCGCATCCAAATTAAGATATTAAAGTATTTAAGCATTGTCCCCAGGAGGAGGAAGTTTAAGGGGATCGGCGAAATAATTATCTTTGTTTTTGTATTCCGTGATGATCATGCAGCCCTCTGCCCATTCAGCCTCCCTCCGTAAATGATCTGACCAGAACACCGCGGTCCCCCCATACAGACAGGCCATGGCCAGTGTGAGGACAACTACATATTGCGAACACGAGGCCTGCGGTCAGTCGTCGCTCCTCAAGGTCCAAGCTGAGAACTCACCTGCGTTAAAGAGCACTGGCCATTCCCCCTTTTCACCGGTAATCCATCCTCCGAAGACGGTTCCAAACCCCGGTGCAAGCATGCATATTGCTGCCAGGGGTCTTCGTGCGATAGGCACTGCGAACCCAGGCATAAAAGCAAAGCATAATGATCAACCTTTGCTGAAATACTACACGGGCTACTGGCGTTAGCCTCACGAACAGAATGGAGCGACGCCTTTGGCTAGCTCAGTGTATGCGGTGAAGTTGGAGGTGGAAACGACCAGCAAAGCACCTCCAAAAAACAGGGGCAGGAAGCTGAGTCGAATGTCGAGCAAGGAACGGTGCTCGGAGACATAATACTCTACCAAAGGAAGAAATTGGATATCAACATGTCTGACAGCAAGCACTATCAGAGGGTGGCTGGTCCCGAGCGAGACTGACGATTAAGGGCATAGCCTGCGGCGATGAAAATGGCCGATGAGATGGAGCAACACTTGAATAGAATCCCACGTGTTCTGTCGATCCTCGTACAAGCAGCACCAAATCCAAAGGCAACAACAACGATGCAGATGAATCCAGCGCCACAGAGAGTAGATCCAACGGCCACCGTTGTCTCGTTTTGGGTTACGGCACCTTTCACGGCAAGGGAAGCCCCGAAGCCGAAGATGAGCTTGCCAAAGCAAGAGAGGGCAAAGTATGCCGGCGCAATCAGGCTAGTCTTTCCCCGAGAGGCCTGTAAGTACTTGACCAGGTTCTTTTGTCGCGGGGTGAGTTCGACTGATTCGTGGGCACTGAGGTGAGAGGGGGCCATGGAGGAAGATTCGTTAGAGCTTGCTGGTGGAGGGTGTGGGTAAACCATGTCTAGGAGCTGACTAAGTAGGGACTGTGCAACCCATGCGGCTGAATAGAAATGTACAAGGAACAGATTAAAAATAGGCGAGTAGGGATCACGAAGGGTAAGGTTGCACTAGAGGTGTGGCCGCTTAGATCTCTGGCTTTATCCGCTCTAACTTGTTATGGCAGGTTGCTGGTCGACACAGTTGCTCGTAGCCACATGGGCATCTGCAACCGGAAGTAGGACCGATTCGGCCAATCTTTTCTCAGGATAATCCAGCTATGTCATCATCAACAGCTTTCTTTGGCCCACCTTCGCAGGAGTTGGACGTGGTATCCGGCAAGCCGTTGTGGTTAACTCCCAGTCGACAGATAGTAATTTTGATACAAACACCGGTTTGTGTGCGTCATATCAAGATCCTCAGATCAGGTGAGTAATGAGTTCTTGAGTGAAGCTGAAATGGGTTCGGATGATTACCAAGACTTTTCACACACATGTCACACAAAACACAACCACTGGCACAGTCAACCAACACAGGAATTTAACCCTGGGGGTCTAGAATTTAATGTCCATCCGGACAGCTTCGGGAACGTCCAACTGTTAAATGTTGTTTTCAACTTTAGGACTTCAAGGGTTGCACCATCTCAATCCTGCTGGTCTTCTACGGCCAAAGAACAACGTGCGAGGCTGGGCACTGCCACTCCACTATAGACCCGGCAGATAATCGGTGATTGACACCTGTGGATGAAAATCCAAAGATTTCATTTTATTCTATTATTGGATTTTCAGCCTTGCGAGCCCGCATCATGAGGGATGTGATGCCAATCAACAGCGATGACTTTTCAAAAACAAAAAATCTACTATAAAACTAAAAAAATAGGCTCCTGGAGCCAAACAAACCATGCACCATTTCTACTGCATCAATACATGCAACCTAACGGGTCGACGTCGGCCCGTTAGGTTGCATGACACGGATCGCGGATCGGCGTCGATCCGTGTCAGAAGTCACCATCAAGCTTCCCCAAAATTGGGGGCTATAGACTTGTAAAAAATAAACTTTGTGCAGCAGGTTGAATTCATGTTCAGACCACCGGTGGTTCAGACACAGGTAAACATTTGGATATGCATCAAGGTTACCACTGACACATTTCATAGAATAGATATCAGGATTGAATTCGAACGATTTGATCTATCTGAGACTCTTGGCGGATCAAGTTGAGAAGAGGGTCAAAAGTTCCAACAAGGATTTATTCAACCAGTTTCAAATCAGGATGAAACCAACTTAATCTTATCGATTGGGAACATTTTCTTGATTAATGTATTGTGTTTTTACAAACGCTTGGACTGATTTGCATCAAGATTTATTAAAATCTGTCAAAAAAAAACAATCTTTTATGTTTTTCGAAACCCATAATCCGGTCATTAATGATCAACATGGCTGATTCCTGATGCTGTGTGTGGCAGTAACCTGAAGATTAAACTGGGGCTGTGGCCTTAATCACCTTGTGATCCAAAAATCTTCAAAAAGTCCAAGAATTTGTAAAAACACAATACTAGGTATATTCTTAAGAGGGTAAGAATACATTGGCATGTTTTGAAGGGGGTAAAAATATATTTCCCCTGCAAAAAATATTGATAAAAATCTGAATTGAGCAACTAATCCTATCTCACAGGTGCACTCACTTAAAAACTTGCATTTGGATCACTCTTACTCTTCCCTGCTTTTCACTTAGTTAATGAGAAACAATCTCTGACTAAGAGCTAAGTCTGTATCCAAATTCGAATATCATATTTTCTTTTTTCGGTCCAGATACAATGATTTTACACAGGAAGAAGTCTTTGAACATTAAACTAGATGTCAGTATCTTTCTTGCCTGAAATCAGGAGACTGGCTTCCTCAATGGAAACCAGGGTTCACTCAAGCACCACCAAATACTCCCAGATAAACTTGAAAGTATCTAGTTTTCTGGTCCGAACCACACCATAATGACTGGACTTGGGGCCCTTGATTCCCACTGTAGAGGGAATAGAATTACCCTAGTCAGATTTCCCGAGGACAAGCTTTTATTTTGATAATTATTGAGCCTAATGAGGAGGTCCCTGGATGTAAAGTTTCACCAGGACTCCAATGGTCCAGCTCTTCTGGCACCCAAGTTGAAATAGCTAAGTTTTTTTTCTTATCACGTTACTGTATGCAAGTTACCATAAAGGAACTGCACAGGATCAAAGGCTTCAGGTTTCATGAACTGAAAATAAATAAATGAGCCTACCCAACAGTAATCTTTCCTGTTTTGGATTTATATAGTGATGAAATTTACCTTCACAAATTAAGGCTCAGAGGAGGGGTAACCTTGAGGGGGTCTGATTGGACCAAGGAGCAGGAGAAATATAAAAACTTATGGCTCATACTTGATGCTTGATTTTAGCTGGTACACAATCTAGCTAGATTGAAAACAAAAAGAAAGTCCAACATGTGGTTGGGCAGACAACAGGATAGAAGCATATACTAACTGGTCTATTAGCATGAACAGTGACAGGTTTTGAACCTTTCTGGGATAGAGTGGCAGAAATAAAACTACCTGCAGTGTAGTGGAGTGAAAATAATCTGGTTGAAAATGAAAAGATCCATAAAATCAGCTATGTTATTACACATTGAGGTTCTTGGGTTTATTTGGTCTATAGTCATCCATTCAAGCTTTAAGGATTTCATGGCTAAATTAAAAGATATATAGTTAGGAAGAATCTTAGTGAATAATAAGTACACAATATATCCATAAGATTTGTGCATGTTTAAATGCCTGGTCACATGAATCACCTACATGAATCATTTTGATATATGCAGCCATTATTTAATCACAAGAAAAAGCACATGCTCTGTGGAAAACCCATGTTATATAACTTCACCAGCATAAATAGCTCAATTTATGCATAAATAAAATTGTAGAGCAAGAAATACCACCAGCATAAATGTTTCAATCAGGTTTCACACCAGCAAGAAATCCTCATATGTTACTATAGAAGGAGACTAAATCTCCCCTCTTCAGAAGGAGGGAAGAAATTCACCCACTCCCATCTAGCCAGAAATTAAATTAATTAACCACCCATCTAGTAGTGTGACCTTAATCAGACAACCCACAACAGAAGAACTTTCATATCAGTTTAAAATCCACAGAGGGATTAAAAGAAATCTTTTTCTCTTTTTAACTAATAGTAAAGATTAAGGAAGAGAGTACAACACTTTGAATATATCACATTATAAAAAAACATCATTCTACTCCTTTTCTCAAGACTTTGTTTAAAAGGAAAAAGAAGAAACCATGCAATATGAATACTGGTCCTTATAAATTCCAAAAGCTTGTATTTTATTTACCAACCAATTTCTGTAACAATCTTTGTAAAAATCACAGTAATGTCACGCACTCTGAACTCGTGTAAGGATCTGTCTCAACTCTCACTTTAGAGGGAAGACCTGAATGACCTAAAAACCTTCAACATCCTCACCTCATCAAAATCATTCATCTCATCAATTCAACTCCTCTATCACTTCATCCCTTTCTTATCCCCACTCAATCAATTCCTACACAATCAATCTCAATCCTCATTTCCTTCCTTCCTT
Organism: Puccinia hordei; assembly: GCA_007896445.1. NCBI lineage: Eukaryota > Fungi > Basidiomycota > Pucciniomycetes > Pucciniales > Pucciniaceae > Puccinia > Puccinia hordei. The sequence continues at coordinate 214,233 of RDRW01000258.1, read as the reverse complement.
CTTATCTATTTCTTCATCTACTCTTATATTGTCTTCCTGTTCCTACTGTCTGGTGAGATTTGTATTTATTCTTTCTCAAATTTATCAATCAAATGATCAATGATCTCTCAGTCCTTCAACCATTCCAGTCTGCCTTATCTCTTCTCCTCATAGCTCTCACTTACATGCCCCTTGATCTTATAGTGTTGGTTCCTTATCTTTTAATCTCATTTTTCCTTCTATTATCTTTTGACTCAGTTTTCTAATTGTTCTATTCTTTAACGTGCTGGCTTCTATTTCGTAATCAATCACAGATTCAAAATCCTTCACAACCCACCCACTGTCAATTGGTGATAAATGCACACCCATGGCAGGGGGGCGTTGATAAACGCACGCCAACGCCAACCCGCACGCCAATTTTTTTTGGCGTGCAGGGCCTACACGCCATTTTTTTTTTGGTGTGTAGGGTCTACACGCCAAAAAAAAAGGGCGTGTGAGACCCACACGCCATTTTTTTTTGGCGTGTGGGCCCCGCACGCCAAATAAAATTGGCGTGTAAAATTGGCGTGTGGGCCCCGCACGCCAATTGTTTGGCGTGCGGGTCCCCCCTCGCTCACATAATCGAGTGGGAGGGCCCACTCGATTACATGAGCGAGGCCGGCTGACGAGGTTATACAACCTCGTCAGCCGGGAGGACTTTCCCCGGCACGAGGCTGTATAACCTCGTCAGCCGGGAGGACTTCCTCCCGGCTGACGAGGCTATACAACCTCGTCAGCCAGGAGGAAGTCCTCCTGGCCGACGAGGTTATACAACCTGTCGGCCAGGAGGAAGTCCTCCTGGCCGGCAAGGCTATACAGCCTCGTTCGGCCAGGAGGAAGTCCTCCTGGCCAACGAGGTTATACAAGTCCTCCCTCGTATAACCTCGGCCAGGAGGCTGATATCCAGGAGGAAGTCCTCCCGGCCGGCGAGGCTATACAGCCTCGTAGTCCTCCTGGCCAACAGCCTCGGGAGGAAGTCGGCCCAGGACCTCGTCGGCCAGGAGGTCCTCCTGGCTGACGAGGTTGTATAATCAGCCGGGAGGAAGTCCTCCCGGCTGACAAGGTTATTCGTGCCGGGAGGAAGTCCTCCCGGCTGACGAGGTTGTATAACCTCGTCAGCCGGCCTCGCTCACGTAATCGAGTGGTCCCTCCCACTCGATTATGTGAGCGAGGGGGGACCCGCAGGCCTCGCTCACGTAATCGAGTGGTCCCTCCCACTCGATTATGTGAGCGAGGGGGGACCCGCACGCCAAACAATTGGCGTGTGGGACCCGCACGCCAAACAATTGGCGTGTGGGACCCGCACGCCAATTGTTTGGCGTGCGCTCCCACACGCCAATTTTATTTGGCGTGCGGGGCCCACACGCCAAAAAAAAAATGGTGTGTGGTTCCCACTCGCCATTTTTGGCGTGCAGGTCTCACACGCCAATTTATTTTGGCGTGTAGACCCTACACGCCAAAAAAAAATGGCGTGTAGGCCCCGCACGCCAAAAAAAATTGGCGTGCGGGTTGGCGTTGGCGTGCGCGCTTGGCGTGCGTTTATCAACGCCCATGGCAGGGGCATACCATTTTTTGGGCCGCAGCATGCCACTGGATGGGTGTTCATGACACCTGTTGAAGGACTGGGACACTGGAAGGTCCCTGTAAAGGAAAGGGCTTCCAACCACACCCATGTATATGTGTATATGTGTCAGCTATGTGTATGAAACACTGGATTAATGTCTAAAGCCAGGAACCATCACTGTGCTGAAAGGTTATCTGAATAATAATTCCTATTATTCTCTCTATAGTGTCCAAACTATGCACAAAGGATAACCTGAACTCCTTATAATTGGCTTATTTGATTTACAAATTAGTCAATCAGGAGAAGACTAACAGCTTACTGTATAGGTTTGGCTATCTTTCTGTATTTTTGAGAGATATGTAACAACATAAATTGTTACTAAGAAGCTGGCAAGAACTTGAACTGATTGGCTACTGTTAGAGGTGGTAGTCTTGCAGCATCTGATTTTTAAGCAAAGCTTCAAGGTCTAAGATGGGGAGGTTCTAAGGTAACTTGATAACTATTCCATTAAACAAGGTGGGTTGGATAATAAAAGGGATAACACTACTCTAAAAGTAGTACTTACTACTGTGGTACTGGGTGAATATGCTGAGTATCCAATCCTAGACCAGGAAATGGCCTCCTGTTATTTTCTAGAGGTCTTCAGGGCAAGGTTTTAGAATGCTGTTGTATATTCTTCTCTAATGTCTTACAATTCAAATGCACTATGATGTAATGGGAATTGTATTAAATTGAGAACAGTATTTTCTATGTCCCCATGACCTCATGGAATGTGTGTATAACCAATCACATCATGGGCCAATTCATGTAATAGAACAATGATGGGAAATTACCATGCACTTGGTAATTTCTTTCTTATTAGAATGATGTTATTATTCTTATATTGATAAAAATAAGCTTGTTTTCTCCCAGCTTTTATGAAAATATTTTCTAATCCATAATTTATACTTTTTATTCCCTTTTGTTAAAGTATCTTTATTACATGATCAAGTACTAGAAGGAGTAGGAATTAAGTGGTGGTTTGAGTGAGCTAACCCACTTAATTTAACATTCTGAGTTGATTGATATATCACCAGGGGGGAATTTGTGGCACTCTGTAGAGAGTGCCAGACCATGATTTTTTTTGGGAACCCTGTTGGATGTCAACTGTTGTGCTTGTGTCATTCAACCTTAGGCCATTTTAATGTTATGTGAAATCGACCACAATCTCATATTCTTCTTAACATCAACAATAATAGATGTTCACCCCAACACATGCTGATTTCCAGTGCAACTCAAGTTGAATATATCTTAATTTAAGTTTGGGATTTGGATTCACCTCATGGGTCCTTGTCAAAGGGTGCAATTTTAGGAGTTTCACTTTGTATATGGGCATCATGAGTGCTGCACCAATCATAATTATCCAACACTTGTTTCAAAGTAAAATATTTTTGAGCACAAATTTTCCGCAGCATTTTCCAGAAGAGGGGTTTTCATTTCAAGAAGGTTGAACAAAACAACTTGTTAAATTTCTCATAAACTTTCTTGGAAACAAGCTGCCCATCAAGCTCAGTTTCAGCCTTGGAGATATTGCAAGTACCCAAAAGACTGCAGTAACTCAGTAAATATATCAAAAAATAATGGAATATCTTTTTGGATTCCTTGTTCTCATGAAAAATTCAGGGGGTAATCCGTTGGAGGTCCCCCTGAGTTCCAACACCTTGATGGTGTTTTATGTAACTCATGATACATTCCAGATACAGTGCCTGCACAACTTATGTGCTACACCTCTGGGGCGTTTTCCAAATTTATGCCACTATTTTTTCCACTCTTATGCATTCTCCACTCAACACTTGATGGAAAGCTGAATCCAGTTGAGCTCCTCTGGGCATATGTCAAAGCAGGTGAGTTTACTGTTTTGTGTTTTGCTCTTTCTATGCTTGGGCACATTTATAAACTGACTATCTTCCATATCTGCATTCCAAAAGTGTCAGCTTGCCACTATGACAGAGCAACCTGTCACAAGTTTTTTACAGAAATTATCATAAAATACCTAGAAAATCAAATAATAGTTTGAATATTATTTGATATTCTGAATCTACACTAAAAATAACCTAGGGTACCTCACTCACAGGTACCCCTAATTCTCACTCCTTCACTATGTAAATTAACTAATAAAAAATAGCAAGTACCTTTCAATAAATGGCACTTGCATTATTTTATGCTTATATATACATACACATATGCTTAAACCCCATTTCCAGTCACGGAAATGAGGTGTTGTGTAAATTGGGGGAGATAGTGTAAATACACCGTGTTTTACTCAAACCCCGCGTACCGCAGTCCGCAGAGCTTGAAGTTCAACCCGCGTGACTGAAAGCCCGCACCAAAGTTGGGATATAAGCCCCCGCGCAAGCATTAAGCCCCTTACAGGCTCTCAGCTTGGCACGCGGACTCCACAGTCACTCAGGTACACCCAAATCAGCAAAAACACGCCCCAGTGACCTCATTACATATGTTACATATGTAATGAAGATTACTGGGGACTAAACAATTAAATATATTGAATGGTATTGTTTATTTATACAATACATTGATTGAACAAACAGTACAAACAATACTGTGGCTACTATAAATACAAATAAGCCACTAGTATTACATCTATAACAAACAGTACTAATGTACTACAGACTGTAAGTCAATGTAAATAAATAAATAATAATAAAATACACTAATAAAATCAATTGGTGACGTGTATTCAAAGCAGGGGCTGCTGAAGCGTCACCAAGAAAACAAAATGGCCAAAATGTGGTCCAAAGATCCCACAAGTTGGCCAATAACACCTACAGGGTCCCCAGGGGGAACTCAAGACTATTTAAGGAGCTCTTCAACCGCCCAAAGAAGGCTCCTCATGCTTCCCAATACCCACTAACAACCTTACCCACTTCTTATTAGATACATACATCTTTATAACACAGTCTGGTAAGCTTCTTAGTAGTTATTCTTTAGCCCTGTCTTTCCCAACAACTTCACAGTGCCCATCAAGCTCCACCATCCATCCATCCAAGCGCTTCAAACTGTCCAGTTTCACCCAGAATATCCCCAAGATCCCTCAAGGTTTATTACTAGTAAGTAATAACCCTTTTCTTGAAGATATTCCCCCATTTCCATTCCTGGGATTAAACCACCCCTGTTCCAACAGGCCCCAGTGTTCCAGGTACCTAAATCCTCTGCATTTATTTGTAAGATACCTTAGAGGGATTTAAACCACCCCTGATTTATCAGGCCCCTCTGGTTTTTAATTATATTAAATTTGTTTAATATAATTATTAATCTATTTTTATCTCAATTTTTACGTCACAATTCCCCCATATCTTTTGGGAATTGTAACATTGTACCTTACCCAGAGTTATTATACTCTTTCCATATATCCTTGCACCACCTGTAGCTAGAAGGACTTGTCCTTGGCATCAGGGAGGCTGACAAAAAGCAGATTATCTAGAAGAAGTTTTAAACTCAGACCACTTGTCAAATGGATATTCTATCCATTCAATTAACGGACTTAACCAGTGATTTAATGGATAAATTGTTTCAGCATCTTCCCTTCCAATTATCAAATCACAATAATACCAACAATAATACCAATTTCAAGAGTTATTCTCCAGGAGAGTGGAAAGGATTTTAAACTGTGGAATGTTCATCAGTCAGATTCTTTAGCCAACAAATCCCAGACTTTCTCTCCATTCTGAAATCCCAGTTATGTACAACATAGTAAATGGGTGATTTTTCATGCAGAAACCTCCCATAAAAGTCCAGTCTTTGCCCATCTCCACCCTTACATTCAGGCAAATGGCAGGGTGGACCTTGTTGAACACAATCACTTGTAAAATTGCTGGCGTATTTCACAGGTGGACTCCCTAGGATACAACTGGGGCATTGGAGGGAGAATACCTTTGATGGCCAGGTTTTAATGGCTATCAAAGGGATTTTATCCCCTCAATGGAAAGTATAACCCTGATATTAAGAGCAGTATATGCTTCCTTTAATGGCTAAGTTGTACCAGGAATCAAAAAAGGACTCCTTTTGATGGCTAGTAAAGCCCAGCCATTAAAGGTAGTGTGAGCTCTTCTCAATGGCTGGTACAACCTGGTCATGGGAGGGAATCTCCCCTTGATTTCCGGGTTTCACTAGCCATCAAAGGGGGTGCACACTGTGTTTGATGGATGTTACAACTTGGCCATCAGAGGGCTTCAATGAAAGAGTTGTAACAGCCATCAAACAGAGTTTTTTCCCCTCACGGCTGGATGGCACTGGTCATTGAGGAGTGTGTAATTTCCTCAGCCCAGAAATCTCAAAGGTAGTACACAATCCCTTGGATTGTTGGCACAAATTGGCCATTGAAGGTAGATTTTCTTTGACAGCCAAATTGTACCAGCCATCAAGAGGAGTTCACACTCCATTTTATGCCTGGGTTTTACCGGCCATTGAAGGGAGTACACATTGATTTCAATTCCTTGTACAACTTGGTCATCAAAGGAAGTGTGTACTCCTTTTTATGGCTGGGTTTTACTGGCCATTGAGGGGACACACTCCCATCAATGGCCAGTACAGCCCAGATTTCAAAGGGAGTCTCCCTCCAGTAGCCATAGATCCTTGTTTCCCAACCACATATTCCACCCGCTGAAGGTGGAGACAGCTGCATTTCCTGTAATCTGTCCACCACAAAATTCGCCCAAATCTTGTGGTGGACAAGTGCACAGGTTGTAGAGATGGCCCCGGCCAGCCCATTGCAGGTACCGGCTATCCACTGGCAGGTAATCGCCAGGGCCAGTGGCAAGCAGGTTTTATCTTTCCACAACAAAGTTTGGCCAAACTTTGCAGTGGAAAAGCGCACAGGTTGTAGAGATGGCCCCAGAGAGCCCGTTGCAGGTCCCGCTATCCACTGGTGGGTACCCCCAAGGCCAGCGGCAAGTAGATTTAATCTGTCCACCACAACATTCGCCCGAACATGGTGGTGGACAAGTGCACAGGTTTTAGAGATGGCCATGGCAAGCCCACTATGTGTACCCACTATCCACTGGTGGTTACCCACCCAGGCCATTGGGTACCACCTGCCTGCCAACAGGTGCGGGTTTGGATGTCTGGGATTTGGGACAAATCCAGCAGGTACCCAGTCATTTACAGCCGCACCCACCCACAAATGTATGTCTTGGTGGCCTGCAGATTTTCAAAACAGGAATTCCGGCGCAGCCCCTCCTGTCACTAATTTTTCCCTTCACTCCCCATTTTTAATCCTCCAATTCCCCCCATTCTTTATAATCACACCACCAAAAATTACCCACCCACATCAAAGGCTCAAAATTTGTCCAGAACCCAAAGATAACCTCCATTAAAAATTGGAACATAGAGGTATGGACTTGTTTTTCTATTTAGATAAAAACAAGATATAAACTCTGGCTCTCCATGAATAAATGGAAAATAAGAAGGCCAAGGCTAAGAGTATGGTGAAGGAACGTGGTGCAAAAGAAGGCAAATTGGTGACAGTGGAGTGATCTCCTGCCACTCTGCCATAACCAAGTCAATTATATGATGAAATAACAACATAATCTTGCATTCTCAGTGGGTTCTTGGTGATGGGTACCCATGGGTCCGCGCAGGTAGCCAATTTATTGATCAGAACTCCTACATCACAGATAATTAGGATGGACTAAGGGTAACATCACACCAGTAGAGATCAATTGTGAGTACAAACTGACAGACAAATCAGTTCATCATAGGAGCTGCAAAAGTTCATAATGAGTTGACCATGGAATAGACATGATTCACAGCTAACCTAAACCTGACATTGGACTGACATCAGACAGCTTGACGGATAAAATTATGATCTGGCACTCTCTAGAGAGTGCCACAGATTCCTCCCTGGTGTATGTTCAAATTAACAAAGCATTTTTCAGACATTTAGCAGAAAATGATTGACTTGGGCAGGATTTGAACCAGCAACCTTAGCAGAAGCTAAGACACTATACTAGAAGTGCTGCCCTTACCAACTAGGCTACCAAGTCCATACCTAATGTGCTGCTAAGAGAGCACTGTGGATTACAGCATTTCAACAATATAATAATATTTAATTATATGTCATTATTTACAGTAGTACTACATTATTTTTATTGTAATTTACAGTTTAGTCAGTTCTGAAGATACTCTGGAGTATCTCTAGGGCTGAAAATATGTGTCAGCCACCCAGATATTACATGTACATATTTAACATGTAATACTTGAAACTGCAAGCTTGAATAATTACAATTATTCTTGATTTGTATTATCTTTTATTTACATTGACAGTGTTTACAAAAAGGAAATTAGACCTAAATGATTTATCAAATTGTATAATAGTCCAAAAGTTAAGAACTGGCTTAGAAATATCTGATGTACGCAGAAGGATCTGAGTGCAAGCCACACTTGTGATCACATTCAATAGAACCTTTAAATCAACTATATCTATTTGTTTATCAAAAATAGGTTGTAATTTAATTAATGAAAATCCTTGTCAAATTATTTTTCAAACATGAAATAAATGGATAAAGAACCATTTATTGGCATAGTTTTCTTCTTGAAAATCCTGGAAAATCCAAGATTAACACATAGTAATTTATAGTATAAGATTTCACATCAATTAACGTAAATCTTTATGTAAACTATATCAAATATGCAATAAAGACTTATAAATTAATTCCAACATGATTGGCTCTCCAGGGAAAGCGCTTTTCAATTATAAACCCCAAAGGAATTTCTATGTACATGTAATTCATATTTATTTAGTTTAATTAAGGTAAATTAATATTAAACTAGTTTGATTACTGTGAAATAACTATGGCATCACTTTAATTAAAAATGACACCATGTTTCACTTCTGACCACAAAAAGGTTGATCAGATTCACCTGCCAAATTTCCCCCAATCCCCACTGTCAAATGAATTGACAGAGGGATTACTCCAAATACTTATTTTTCAAGAGGAGGTTTTCTTCATCAAATTGAAGACATCCTCCCCCATCAATTTTAACTATACATATATAACTTATTCTAAGCTACCAAGGCGCTCAACTTCTCCTGTAACTTAGGAGGACTGGCCTTTTTTACTTATAACTATCTTTTATAGTTAGAATTCTTCAAAACCCCCAATTAAATTCATACTCTTAATTTAATTGGAAGAACTGTGTTAAATTCTGGTTAGCCCTTCTGAGAATGTAAATTCCCATAACAGAAGTCTGGCAGCAGGGTAGTAACCTGTTTATTTTAATACTTAGTGTTCTAAACAAACACCAAAGTAATATTGGATATAGTTACATTTTTATTACACTTTTTAAAGTGTAAGACCTTTTAATTCCTCACTGTACATGCCACAATAAGTGCAGTAGAGTCCAGTTTGCTGACAATATGTATGGGCTATTTCCCATACATCAACACAGGAGGGTAGATGAGCAAAACCAGATCTGGGTTTGCTTACATCAGCCCTTCAACCTCTTACCTTTTCAAACTACATAGTCTTTGGCTGGAGATAATCCTCTGTTTGAGGATAATTTGTAGTCTCTTTGACCAAAGGGACTTACTCCGGTTGGATGGGGAGAGGCCAGGCATACACAACCTTCTTTTTTAGGTATGGGGTATACCCATACCTATACACATAATATGTAACAGTGGGCCCGCTACGCTAACAATAGCTGTAGCGTAGCGTAATGTTAGCTTTTGTCGCTACGCTAACACAAAGTTACTGTTAGCGGTTTTTTTTTTCAGCTAACGCTACAAAAATTTTGTCAAAAAAAAAAATAGCTGTAGCGTAGCGTTAGCGACTGCAAAAAAAAAAAGTTAACGCTACAGGAATTACCTGTTAGCTGACTTGTAGCAGTGTTAGCTGGAACAAACGCTACGCTAACTGTTAGCGTAGCGCTCTTTTCAGCTACGCTACATGTTAGCGTAGCGCCCTGCTCAGCTATACCACTCACCCATAGTGAACCAGAAGAGGCTCTCATAAATCAATATTAAGGAGTAAAGAAAAAAAAAAAAAAAAAAACTAGGGAATAAGGATAATGATAATATGAAGGCGGTCAGATAGCAATTATTGTGCAAACTATTTGTATATACATTTTTTTTTTTTTTTTTTCTTTAATCCATGAAACAAGGAAGAAATATTGAGACCAATGAACAAGAGCAATAAGAATTTTGTTTATTTATTTATTTTCATAATTTTTTTGGGAAAAATTTGTATAGTTGTTAACAATGCCTTGAGCTTGTGCAAACTTTCCAGCCACCTGTATACCGTCTTTCAACCACATGTGACTACTAACACACCTCTCAATTGTCCGTGGGTTCAAGCTTCCTCGGCCACTTGAGCAAACATCGGCAGCAGAAGAAAATGTACGCTCTGCAGCACAAGATGATGCTGAGCTGGCCAAGTAGTCCCTGGCTAATGATGAAAGAACTGGATATGTTGATGAATGAACCTGAAAAGTTTAAGTAGCATTGTTAAAATCAATATGAGCTAACAAACACAAGTGGACAAAGCTGAGAACAAATAGAAGCTATACCTTCCACCACCTCAAAATACTATTGGGATCCTTTCCATCTGGACCAGTTAAGTGATCCATGTTCTTGACATATACTTCTAGCTCTTTGCTTCATCCGATGTTTCAGGAGTGTTGAACAAATCAAATATATTATCCTTTTCAACATTTGAAGTATTCTCGTCCAAGATGTTAATGTTTGATTTTTTCTTCTTGTTCAACAATTCCCTTTGTTTAGCAAAAAGGCGGTCCAAAGTTGCTTTGGCTTCCTCTGCTTTTTCAGGCCAGCAATGAGAGAAGATTTTGATGCAAAACGTTGGGTGAAGAATGGTGGCCATTACGAGTGTTTCACATTCAAGCGCCTCTTCTTGGTAGACCTCAAGCTTTTGTATCATTTTCACATACATTGGATGTAATGGATGCCCTCGATTGCATCCTGCCTCTTTCTTCTTTAAATCAGAGATGGTTTGATAGTAGTTTGGCAATACAAAAGCACCTGTAGGACCATTTCCCTCCATCTCCTTGGTCAAACGGTTAAACGGCTATCAAAAAAAATGAGCATTATGTATGAAATATATAAGTGGATCTGTGGAATGAATATATCTTACTTCTAACTCCTGATTCAATTCATTGATCATTATCCATTCCTTGCTGGTAAACTGAATTTCTTTGAAGTAGCCAAACTTCGATTTTCTTTGCGGCTGGACTGAACAATTTGATCTTGGAATTTACTATACTCATCACGGAGCATTGCATCAATAACCTGAGTTTAACAATATGTATATCAGTACCATAACATTATTTGGAGCTGAAGCTTAATGAAATACCTCTCTTGCCCTGTAGGCCCGCTCTCGGCTTTGATATTTGATGTTCCAGCGGATTCCATAACCAGCAATCAGACCATTCACTTTTGTTCCCCCTTTTTGCTTCTGGTAATCCTCCGCACAGCGGTCAAATTCAGCTCTCCATGCACTTGATGAGGTAATCTTTTGTACTACAAAGTCCAGCTATATATCAAAAAAATAAGAAGGAAAGATTCAGTAATTGATTTCTAGTAAAATAAAAAAAATATAAAATATCCAACTGACCGCTTTGGTTAACTCATTCAAATCATTAGAATCATTTCTATTTGCAGATGATTTCTGATTATTTTTATTCTTTGAGGTGATTTGATCATAGTCTAAGTATCCAGATTCAGTCCCCTCATCACTGTCGTCATCGTCAGTTTCAAGATCTGGCTCATCCTCATCAACATCTGTCTCATCTTCCACCCTGTCTTCAACCGATAATTCTATGTATTGCTCTTCTTTGTCCTCTTCAATTATTGGGTCCATTGTGTCGGAAAAAGGGAAAATTCCAAGGAATGACTTTTTGAGCTTTGGTGGAGGAGGAGCTTCAAGGCCCAATTCTTTCAATCCAGCATTGACAACAAGCGCCATTTTATGACAAAATCACTTGATATGCATTGTCTTGTAGTTCCAATCCAAATCTGTGGTTTGGGGAAGGGAAACGAGTTTGGAGTGCATTGTTTTGGCCATTGTGTTGTTATTTGATCCCGAATCAGTTGTCTGGCAAAGCATGTGTTTATAGGACAAAAAATAAATAAGTTTTTGGCAGATTACCAGTGATGAATCAAAGGGTGCTTATCTTATTATGTAAATCATGTTTCTTCAATACGTTCACAACAGGTTCAGCCAGCATGCTTCCCTTATGGTGCCAGGCAACTAGCTTGAGAGTCAGGTGCAGCACTAGATAGTTCCAATCCTTATCAATAAAAGAGACAGAAGCTCCAATAAATCCAAAGCAATTTCCTTTTATTGTCCAAACATTGTGTATCAAGTTAAACTTGCTCTCAGAATCCTGTTGAAATGTTGTTTAAAGGGAAATAAGTATATTTTTTTACATGTAATTGTACGCAATGGTATCACTCACCTTCAACCGGCATATCATAGCCTCTTGTAAATCCAAGTATACCACTCGTCCAGAAGTTGCAGCCCACTTTTGTTTAAACAAATTTGCTCCTGCTTGACAATAGGAGAAGGCAGCTCGGAGATAGGGGTCTTCAACACGGTTCCAAGGTAATTATTTCCGTAACAGCCATAGAGTTATTATTTGATTGAGAACCTGATTGTCAAACTTTTCAACAGGGGCAAAATGTTTGGTGAGCGATCCAGATTGCGTAGTCTGTTTGATTCTTTCCTCTTTGAGTGCTGTTGGTGGAAGCTTGGCGCCAGAAGAGATTGCTTGATGACGATTGGGGCATCCATCAGAAATCCTTCCTTTTTGACGGGAACCATCACGATGAGTTCGAAGATTTGAAAAGCTGCTTAAAGACACCCTGACATCCTTCTTGCACCACAAGCAGGCATAGGTTGATGGCACTTTACTTAAAGGCTTTTTTAAACAGTTATATTAGTATACATTCATTTCAAAAACTTAGCTATCAAGAATTACACACATCACCTGGACGTTGAGTTGGTTTGGAAAAAAAATCCTTTGGATCATCAAATTCAGGGTTTTTCTTTCTACGTTTGGGTTTTGCCTTTGTGTTTTCGTCATCGTATTCTTGAGAAAGATCAATCACCTGTGAGCTTGGAACTTCGGAGGTTGATAAGGGCTGACTCAGATTATTGTTGTTCTGCTTTGTTCCAGGGAGTGGAGGGCTTTGTTCTTCAATTGAAGATTCTGATGTAGGGCCTTTTTGTTTGTTTGATTGGGAATTTGATACAGATTCTGATGCAGGGCCTTGTCGTTTGTTTGATTGGGAATTTGATATCAATGAAGCTGATGAAATGTGACTTCTTTGTGATAAAAATGGTGGCACAATTGACCAGCGTGAATCTGGCAAGGGATGAATCATTCTGGATTGCCTTATTGGTGTGGTGACTCGTGAAGATCTGCGGGTATGGCCACCTGATGAATCAGACATATTTCCATCTTGATTGGGCATTGGTGCTGGTTGACTAGATTGAGATACGTTTGGTTTAACAACAAGAAATTAATTGGAGAGTTGACTCTGAAGTTCGGATTTGAAAAAATTCTCCTGTTGAAGTTGAGCTCTAGTCAGATGTTTATTGCAAATAGAAACAGTGTATCATCTTCAATTCCCCCTGTTGACAGAAAACTAATCTACACACTGCAATTATTTATTCAAGGCCCATTCCATTTGGTAATTGTTGGTTACCGGTTTTAATTCTTAAAATCAATTCCCAAGCTTATTAATTCCAGGACCCTTTTTCCCTGCTTGAATATTTATTCGAGGCACATTCCATTTTGTAATTTTTTATTACCTGTTTTAATTCTTAAAATGAATTCCCAAGCTTACTATTACTAATACCATGGCTCTGTTCCCCTTCTTTAATTGATTTTTATTATGATTAACTGGTTAGATATAAAATAATAAACCACAAAATAACACATTCAATATTTAATGGTAAAAGCCTTGGAAATTAAGAGTTTAGAAGTCAGAAACAAAAAGAGGAAAAAATAGTAAATAAAAACAAGATTGTAAGTGAACTAGCTGTTAATGTGCTTCTAGCCATACTACGAAACATATAATAAAAATGATCAGCAAAGTAATGAGCAGAATCTTGATAAAAACCCTTCAAATATTTACTACAAGTATTAGCAAGACTAAAATTGATTTGAATAGATAAACCAAGACGAGTGAAAGAAGAGCTTGTGGAATGAGGCATAGTACAATGAGTATACTTATTAGCTTGCCAAATCATTTTAACAATACCATGCTGATGATCAAAATCAATACCAATATGGTGATCAGGAAAAATGAATGGACCAGATGTGATATCATAGTTAGAAGAGTCTACCAGGGTATAATCAGAAGTGCAAGTGGGAAGAAATAAAACAAACACAAATTGGGATATATCTTCAGTATTGGTGTGTGGGGGATTGAAGAAACCATTTTTAGTAAAAGTAATGTGAGGAGTGCAGGTGCTGTCTTCAGGAAGTTCACCATAAGAAAGATTGGGAAAGGAAGGGATATTATATTTCTTCATAAGATCTTGATTCTGTTGAAAGGGAGTATGAGCAAGATCTTTGAAGAGATTACCAATAATATTTCCAACTCGAGAATATTTAATATAGTGATCATCGTATGCTTTCATCTCAGTTTCATCAAATGCCTTGATATACCAGCCAACTATTTGATGCTCATCATAAGACTTTCTCCAACCGATGGCCCACATGAGCCCACTCCAAATTTGAGCACAGGATGAGACAGAGTTCAGGAAACGTTTAGACTGGTGGAGGAAAGTGGAAATATAGTTGAGATCATCCAATTGAGAAGGGGTGAGGTATTTATAAGGAGTGAATTCTACAATAGCAATCACCTCAGTCTTGTCAAGAGGATCAACAATAATATTAATCCCAGACTTCATAAAGTGATAGGTGTTGATTTCATTGTATGCTAAGCTGATTTCTGATGGAGTTGGGGGGCAAGTTGGTTTGTTATTCTTCATAGGGATGGTTGGATAGAGGTTGTGAGGACTATATATAACCCTGGGCCACGATACAGATCCTTCTTTGATTCCTAAAGCCTCTCTACATAACAAACGCTTTTCCCTTTGACGCTTCATCTTGTTTTGATGCTTGGTTGCCTTAATACTCTTATTGTTATGGCTTTGATGATTCAATAAGGATTCCAGAACGGTGTCGTCCCGAGATCCATCATTTAACATTAAAACCAACACAATAAGAGTAATTAAGGGAATCAGGGATCAAAACAAAAAGAATTGGAAAAGGGAAAAGAAAACATTGATTAGTATTGATATCACAATTAATATAATGAAATACATACAGTTCTCTTTTCCCCATGGCAGATATGAGACGTGGTAGGCCTGCAGGAGTTGAAAATAAGGTCAGCTGATGATTCTGAGGTGGGGGTTCCAAAAAAAAGGCCAATTGATCAGAGCAAGCTGATCAATTGGCCAGGGATAGTAATTGGGGGGGTTAGGGGACTTACAGAGGCTTGAGAAGGGTAGCAGGGCAGGGTAGGGTAGGCTGGGCTGGGCTGGGCAGGGTAGGCTGGGCTGGGCAGGGCAGGGCAGGGTAGGCTAGGGTAGGCTGGGCAGGGCTGGGTAGGCTGGGCTGGGCAGCGTAGGCTGGGCTGGGCAGGGCAGGGTAGGCTAGGGTACTGGGCAGGGCAGGGTAGGCTGGGTAGGGCAGGGTAGGGTAGGCTGGGCAGGGCAGGGTAGGCTAGGGTAGGCTGGGCAGGCTGGGCAGGGCAGGGTAGGGTAGGGTAGGCTGGGCAGGCTGGGCAGGTAGCAGGTGTTAGTTAATGTTTGAACAGTCATTTGATTGTTCAAACGTTGAACGATCACACTGCCAGCATAATTGCCTAGGATGAAGTCATCCCAGTTAAACTGGGATGCACTCAACCAATTTAAACTTGGTTGAAATCAACTGATGAAATATAAATCCAAGGGACCCCCCTTGGTTTTATATTTCATTGGTTGAGGTCAACCTACTTTAAATTGGTTTTTTGCATCCTAGTTTAACTGGGATGAACTCAACCTAGGCAATTATACTGGCAGTGTCAACGTTTGATTGTTCAACGTTTGAACGATCAAATGTTGATCGTTCAACGTTTGAACGATCAAATGTTGATCGTTCAACGTTTGAACGATCAAATGTTGATCGTTCAAATGTTGAACAATCAACGTTGAACGATTAACGTGAGGGAGGGGGGTAGAGAAAGAAGGGACTTACCAGGTGAGTGCCCCAGGGTAGCAAACGCGGTAGGGTAGCGTGGGTGGTGGCTGGTATCTGTTGGTAGGTAACAGATATCAGGTTAGCAAACAGGATAGCAGGGTGGGGGGGACTTACAAGGCAGGTGGCCCCAGGGTAGCAGTGGTTGTGGGTAGCTGGGCAGATAGTGGCAGGGTAGGGTAGCAAGGTGGTAAGTAATGGTGGGTGGAGGAGAAGGGGAGGGGACTTACCAAGAGGGAAGGGGGTGATCCTGAGAGCTGGTGGGAGGGATTTGGGATGTTGAACTTGAAGTAATTGGAGGATCTGAGTGAGAGTGCCGGTTGAGAATCAAGAACTTATCTCAAAAAAAAAAATCTCAAAAAAATCTCAAAAAATAAATAAATATTGAGGATTGAGGAAGTTATCACCGAAGAAAAAAAAATCGAAAAAAAAAATTCAGGTGACAAATTTTCAAAGGAAACTGGAATTGATAATAAAATGAGAATTCAACCAGGATTTGAAAAAAATAAAAATAAAATGGAACCTGAGCTGCATGGATGGGATGTACTCCCACCAATCCCTCCAACTCTCAGGGTAGCCGTGGTGTAGTGGTCAGGATTGACTACTACGCCATGGCTAACCTCCCTCTTCCTTTTGAGCACGGGATCAATTCTCACAAGAGATATAATTTGAATTACACAGCTAAAAGTTGTCTTGTTAGCTGTCCAAAATCAGTGTTAGCGTGTAATCCAAAAAGCTAATTAGCGGAAAAAATATCAGCTAACAGCTAACATTTAGCGTAGCGTAGCGATGATGCAGCTATGCTACTGAGAACTTCAAAATCTGTTAGCGCCAGAAAAGTTACGCTACTTGTTAGCGTAGCGGTGAATTTTCACCGCTAACGCTACAAAAAAATGGACGGAAAAATTTGTTGCTACGCTAACTGTTAGTGTAGCGGAGTGAAATTTGAGCTAACGCTACAAATTTTCTGGGAAAAAAAAAAAAACCGCTACGCTAACACGTAGCGGTCAAATAGCGTAGCGGCCCACCGTTGTACATAAGGAAGGGTGTTCAGGTTGAATGCCCTGTTTATGTGTATATTTATGGGGGATACCCATACATAGACACATAAAAAGGGTGTGTTTCATCTACATTCATGAAACTCCAGCTTAATGTCTATAAAAATCCAGGTACTATCACTGTGCTGAACGGTTATCAGTGTAATGATTCCTATTTCTCTCTCTGTAGTGTCCAAACTATGCACACAGGATAAACTAAATTCTATAATTGTTGATTTAAAAATTAGTTAATCAGGAGAAGACTAACAACTATCTGTACAGGTTTGGCTATCTTTCCTGTTTTCAGGAAAGGTATAGCAAGATAAATTTCTAACAAGCAGCTGGAAAGAACTTAAGCTGATTGGCTACTGCCAGAGTTGGTAGACTTGCATAAACTGATTTATAAGTACTATATCAAGGCTTATGATGGGGAATTCTAAGGTAACTTGAGACTTATTCCAGTAAATAAAGTGGGTTTGATGGCAAAGGATAACACTCCTCTAACAAAGTAGGAGGAGAATATTCAGGGTAATTACTGATTTTTTACTGGAGAAACATTCTGAGTATCCAATCCAAGGCCAGGAAATGGCCTCCTTTCATATTCTAGAGGTCTTCAGGAGAAGGTTCTAGAATGTTTTTATAAATTCTGATCTAATGTATTACAATTCAAATGCGCTATGATGTAATGGGAATTGTATTGTATTGAGCACAGTATTTTCTATGGGCAACTTCATATAATAGAATAATACTGGGAAATTACCACACACTTGGGTAATTTATTTCTTATTAGAATAACTCTATTCTTCTTATATTTAAGCCATTAGTATTATTTTCTCTCAGCTTTGATGACAATACTTTTAATCCATATTTTATACAGTTATTCCTTTTTCTTATCAAGTGCCTTTGAGATATGATACAGTACTAGAAGGGGTAGGAATTTAGTGGTGGTTTGAGTGAGTTACTTCACTTAATTTTACATCATAAGTGGATTTTTCAAACAATATTTTAGGATATGATTTTATTTACAGCAGTATTACAGTATTTTTATTATATTTTACAGCTAAGTCAGTTCTTAGGATACTCTGGAGTATCTCTAGGTCTGACATAGTATGCTATGTCTAAATACCAATCTCCCACCTCTGCAACCCTAATGAAACCCTAACCAGTACCCTGCACTCTGCCACATCCACATCCGCTGCATAGAATCCCATCCCTCTAGCCCCTACCTTCTCCAATTACCCCTGTGCAAGCACCTCTGCAATGACCCCTGCTTCTGACTCCAAGTGCCCCAAACCCTGTGGCTTGGCTCCACTTGATTGTCCCCACAGCACCACTGCTTCAGCCCCCATCCACATAACTCTCAAAGGTGCTATCAAGGTTCTACCACCGCTTCTTTTGCTGTGCTTTGCCTGTTTGTGTTGAGTGCCACCCTACCTTGCCTGCACTATCTCTGGTACATTCGGAAAAGCATGATTATGTGTTTGGATGCTGCAATTTTGATATTTTCATCCCCTGATATCCCAACCAAATTCTCTTTTAACACTTTACTAATCCTGCTGCCCCCACCCCAAATGTCCAGTTGGGCCAGTTGAGCCCTTGCTACACCTCCTGCATATAAAATCCCCACAGCAGGAGCTGGGAAGCTTGTGGTTTGATGATACATCCAGGCAGTAAGGCGGAGATTGGCATTGACTGAAGTGCAGGCAACTGATTGTATGCACAATCCCCTTACTGCCCAAGCTCCGGGGATCTTAGGAGCTGGTGTGGCCTATTTCATTGGTAAGATGACATCAATGTCTGTACTAGGCCCTGGATTGTTATTGTGCAAGGCTGAAATACCAAAGTTTGTTTTCTGGATTTTATGGCTTGCACACCCGCAAGCTTTCCTGTCCTTGCTGTATGACCAGGTAAAGGAGAAAGCATGTAAAAGAGGAATGCCCCAGCTGGTGTGAATCCCCTGTTTGTTGTGTCATAAACCATCAGTATATTGTGTCGAAATCTGTCAACATTCTCTACAACAATCAATCAGGCTTTCAACTAGATATCATCTACCTGCTTTGATATTATTCATCAAAATTAAAAATTGTCTGCCCAATTAAATAAGATCACGTTTTTATAATAGTAGTTTATTTTAGAGGCAAAATGTATAATATAGAACTTGTTTGAGAGCACATGCAAGAGTTTAAAATGAGCTCACTTCCAGTGAGCTTTGATTGGATCCCGAGTATATATATTAATCATCATTGTCCCAGAACCAAATTATCAAAGATTTGAATGTCGGCTGAGAGCTGCTTAACTAGAGATCCCTGCCATGTGGTGCCAGAGCATTAATCGATCAAAGACACTTAGCTTGGGCGCATTCGGACACTCATGACAGACTCATATATCATTTCGCAAAAGGCTCTTCTTCCTTGCCCACATTGATCAGGAAGCTTTCAAACACATACACAGATTTTCCATATCTTTTTATTCAGTGGAATTTTTCATGAACAATACATCATCCACATGAAGCTCTTATATCATTGAGCTCAATCATGAAAAGTATATATATACAGGATTTTATAGAAGATTCAAACAATGCTTCACGTTTGCGTGAAGTTGAGGATTCCCAAAGGTCAAGATGAAATGAGACTTGGACTTTTTTTTTTATCGTATCTTTTTTTTTTTTCAAAAGATCAAAAAAATGTTATACATAAATAAATAATATTTTGAACATTTCTCCTAACGTGTTTTGATTAGAGAAGAGTAGAAACTAGAAACTAGGATTACCTATCGAGAATCATCAAGGCTTGGTTTAGAGATTCGATTTTATCCGGCAAGGATCTACGCAACAAGCTGCTTTCGGCAGACTCCTGGACTCGAGTCAAGGCGGACTTGTCTTCCATAAACCAGTCCTGAACCCGGACATCACACTTTTTGAAGAGCCTTCGCTCGACCACGTACAAGCAGATCGCATCCACGTATCGCGTCGCAGCTGCCTTGCAGTACTCCCTCACAAACCACCGCATTCGGGCGTCTCCGGCAGAGTCCACTCGTGTTGAACGACGTCCGACTGGGGCCTTTGAATCTGATGAGTCCGAGACAGTTCTCTCATCGCACTCGGGTGCGAGTAGAGGCTCATCATCTGCTTCGACAACCATAGCCGGTACATGTGCTCGACAGTTATACGTCGAGTACGGAGAGATCAGGGATCCCTTCTCCGACACTTCGTGGTTCGGATAATCAAATTCTTGACAGGTCAGAGGCGTAAGCTCGTCATCGAAGATTTCGGCAGCATCCAGATGGCTCTTCTTCTGTTGGCTGTCGATGTACTCCATCATCCGTTCCAAAAAGTAATCAACTAGGATCCTATCACACTCCTTCTGAATCACTTCGCACGAAATAGTCTGGAACATGTTACAGATCTCCGTGATGTGATTGGTGGTGGGAAGTGACCACCTCTTGATCACCTTTCGGCATAGAATCACAAACGGCTCGAATTGAACCATTCCGCGCAACTCTCGCCCTCTACTTTCGCGTAAGACCTGTGCGACATCGAGGGAATCCACACTTGCCGTTGTCAGACAAAGGATTTGGTCATAAAATTTCCGGTTAAGCTACAAATTCAGGAGTAAATCGGACCTGTAGGATCAGCGAAAACCAGCTCCTACTAGCATGAAGAAAAAAAACAAAGGGAAGACCCCAAAGTGAACAAATCAAGGAAGTAAAAAAACCACTGACCGTTTGGGCTCGAGCTCTAATATAATATCTACGCGAAAATTTACCTCCACTGTAGTGCCCGTCAACGAGGAATAGGATCTGTTGCATGACACGCGTGATATTCCTTTGGAGCAAAATAGCCTTCTCGAGATCCGTCCCAACAACTGGTCCAAGCGCATCGAGTCGGTTGAGATAATCTTCTCGCATTTTCAAGACTTCTTTCTTGATTCCGGGAAGCTCTTTTGCCACCTGAGCGTTTAAGGTATTAGACAATCTTTCGACAAAGCTAGCAATCCCCTTTTCGGACGGACTGATAGATGACCAGGGCGATCGGGAAAAGAAATGAGATTCTTTCCTAGCGGTCGTTTCCCGGCTGTCACCGGCTTGGCACTCTTCAAAATTTTTGTTTTTGATGATATGGTATCCCCTAGAAAGAGGCATCTTCTTACCCGAAAGAATTTCCAAGACTTTTCCTTCAGTTCCGCCGTCAACTTGATCGGGTTTGGTCAAAACGCAAAGGGTCCGTTTGCCTTCAGGATCGAATCTTCGGATGTGTTTGATGGCTACGTTAGTCTCAAAGTCTCGGTTGACAGGTATCACCGCCATTATGACCGTCCTTGGGCTATGTAAATAACCTTCCACTAGATTTTCGATTTCTTCCACGATCGATTCTGGCTGTCCAGTCGAGTGAGTGTGAATATATCCCGGCAGGTCGACCAAAGTGAGTATGGGTAAGCCTGGACCATTTAACTCGACCGTAAGGATATCGTCATAGATCGCTTTCTCGCCATGTTCCTCGATGAACAACTGCTTAGCTTCTTGAATAACACCAGCAACCTCCTCTGGCGATTTTGGTTCTCTTAAACAGGAAACGGTCTGATTATTGATAAAAACCTTGGAGGAGAACGTAGCTGCTGGCCGCATAGAAACCTCAGTTGCGAAGCAGGTACACATCCCCGCATCCTTGGGAAAGGTGACGCCCGAGATATATTCGAGGAGAGCGGATTTGCCACTCGATTGATCGCCCACAACTGCGATTTGCGGCAAGGAAATCATATCTTGTAATCCAAGCCTCCTAATCTCGTCCACTTTGTCCAAAAGTAAGGGCGGACATCCGAGAACGGGTGGATCTCCCGTGGCCGGCATCTCGCTTTCACTCCTTCTTTGATCTCCTGTGGACGGCCTCTTGCTCCTTCTTAGAGAAAAGAGTCGAACCCTTAAATTAACGATCGAAAAAAATAGACTAATAAGTATTTAGATAGAATGGTCAGAGAATGCAGCTGCCAGTTGACTGTTTCCTGGCCCGCTTGCTCACGGATTGTAATGAAACAGCTCAATTTTCTGAGACCTGAGAGTTGTATTGAGAAAGAAATCCCTGGAAAAACGATCCTCCCCCAGAACAAGTTGTTAGCTTTGGAACCAGATTGAACAAATAAACTGGGTTTTGTACTCACGAGAGAAAAACACCAAAGCCAACGCTACTGATTTTTTTGTTTTTTTGGGATATGCGTGAGATGAGATTGAGTAATCTGAGGTATGGACGATAAGGATCTATTCAATGCCGTTTCAAACAGCCTAAAATATATTATAACAGACAGCCTACACTCACTCTGCGGTGGTTTGCGAGTGCTACTGAAATATTCGTCAATTCGAGTGCGTAAGAGTCAGGAAGACGGGTGAGGAGGATGAGGAGGTTTGAAATACGAAGGGGTTTTTAAGCTTATAATAGTCATATGTTGATGACTGGATAGAAAGTTAGATATGGATACAGCAGCCCTTCTCCCATCAAGGGAGCGTCAGGTTAATCGAACCCTCCGCGGACAATTAGCCAATCGTAGGTCAAACAACCGTTCTAAGATACCAAACATATTCTCCTCGACTGTTGTGAGTGAGCATCAAAAAGATGTAAATCGGCTCTACATCAATTGATAAAGGCGATCAGCTTTTTCGCCAACAACATATATTTATGTATACACAAAAAAACAAACATAACAAAGGAAGAAAAGAAAAAAAAGAAAGGACAATGAGATATAAAGTGGTAGTATGGCTTTTTCCGATCTGATTCCACTGTTTGTTGGTGTATTTTGGATGGCTTGGAGGGTTGATGACCCTGATCTTGTTTTATTCCAGGGGAAAAAGGCAGGGAATGAATTGATTTAAATTGTACTAATGGGCTCACCAACATACCCCCTTAATATTGATATGTTAGAGATGTATGGAAAAATCCACATATCACTGAGCTAGCTCACCGACCATAGCACTTCACATTTGGTTTGTTCGCATTCTTACGGCGGTGGCGACGGAAAAGTTGGCTTTGGGTGGGCATTGGGAGATAGGCCATCGAGTCTTGGAAGCCGTTGAAAACCTTGGGTTTGGTTGGATTGATCGATTCGAATTTATGCTTGCCCTTGAAAGTTCAACTGACTATCTAGTGGGCGACGTGGGATATAATAAATCTTTCGTCAGAAATTGATTGCACGCCGCGGTGAGCTGGCTGCTTATACCTACATCCACTATGTAGTAGTATGTGGCCTTTTTAAATATTGTGAGGTGGATCGATTCTCTAAGAAAGGGATCTTTCAAACTTGGATCAAAAGTCCAAGCGTTGTTCAACTTGGGCGAGAAAGACTATAAGGCCCCGTTTGGCAACCGTCATGTTATGTAATATTGGCCGCTTTTGTATCACCGGGCCTCACAGAGGGCCATATTTTATCACACACATGTTTGGCAGTTTCCAAAATATCACTCCTCATCCCCCCAGCCAAATCCCAAATAGACCTCCTGGGGGTGTATTTGGTGTTATATCAGGCACCTTCCCGAACGCAAACACCTTCCCGAACGCAGCTGAACCTCATCACAATCGACCCAACGCTCTCCCCAACGCTCTTCACATTCAATGATCTCCGATGTGGACATAGAACAAGATTCTACTCTACAACCATCTCAGCAAAACCCGAGTGATTTGACTGGGTAGTTGGTGATGAAAGAGATTCGTCATCCGAGTGAGCTTCGTCAACCGAGTCGTTTTTGTATTGAGGGAGATCTAAAGGCATCGTTATCACGCTTGGCCAAACGCTTTGTCAAGGTGATGTACGATGTGTATGATTGTTGCAGATGTTGCCAAACGGCTGGGTGATGTTGCAAAATATATAAAATCCGAGTTATATACATCATCTTATGTAATCGGCCAATCTACTATAGAACTAAAAGAATAGGCTCCTGGAGCCAAACAAAACCTGTACCGAGTGTATATTATAACACATAGCATGTATATTAGCATACAACATACTATATGCTTATATTGTGTATTTACTTTCCTCTAAAAGACTCCTCCCTGTGATGCCGGTGAATCTTCTCTTTCCTCACTCTCTTATTTTCTTCTCACCAACATCACAGGTACGCTACTGATTATCACTCATTATTATTTGTACTTTCACTTTTCTTTATTTTTTTTTTTTTTTTCTATTATTACATGCTGACTTCCAGAAATATACTCTCTTATTTTCTTCTCACCAACATCACAGACACAATAGTGTCTAACAGTGTACAGGTTCAATTGATGCAACCTAACGGGTCAACGTTGGCCCGTTAGGTTGCATGACACGGATCACGGATCTTGGTGTCAATCTGTGTCTTTCTACAAGTCCCTCCCCCCAAAATTGGGGGCTATGTACTTGTATTACATAACATGACGGCTGCCAAACGGGGCCTAAGATAATATGTAATCGCCAGTCACAGTGCACCTTGCCCAATGAATAATAAACTACAACCATTGCGCCCCAAAACCAGAAGCCCTGAAATCCCTGTGATCCCCAGAGGCTCTGCATTCTCCTGGCCGCGCAGCGGGAAAAGATTTCACACAAGTCCTGACTTCAACCTCCGCCCGCCTCCGCCAGTGAGCCTTGGCCACCACCATCACGTCCATCCAGTCATATCACCTCACATCACCCAGGTCATAACACACGCCTCCCGGCCCACCTCTCTGATCATACACCCATCACCAGTCATCCAATCCATCCTCTTCAACTCAACCTCAACATCGCACTCCTCTTAAGACTTGGAGCTTTGCTCAATCTCAACAACACCATTGCCCAACATCATTCAAAAGTCTTTCTTTTCACACATTGGTTGTAAATAGCCCTCTGATCAACTTGTGATTACAACATCATTGAAACATCTTGTAACTGTTTGTAAATAGCTTATTGAGTTGGAATCACTAGCCTGGATTTTCAAGTTGAACACCTCAATGAAAATAGAACTGCAATTATTTCATTCTGACCAAGGGCCCTTGGTTCCAGTTATTTCAAAAAGCTCTCATGTTGTATGCCTGCTTACACCTGTTGGAATGCTTATATCATGATAGTATGCTTCAAATGTAGTATAGCTTTTGCTGTTGTATTGAGTTTTTCATAAGTAGTATATAACAAATAAAGAAATAGAAACAGAAAATATAAACAATGAGTAAGGTAAACAATGAGATGAAAGAGTGAATTCATTAAGTAATTTTTGTTGGACTAGTCCTGGCTATAACTCAGAGAATGGACAAGATGAATTATTACAGGAGATAAAGAAAGTAACAGGAAGCCTGGAATATAAAGAAGAGGATTAATAAACACAATCAATTTAATCAGAAAAAGATGAAGTGGAAAATTGAAATAGAAAAGGAAACAGATTCTACCTCCACTTGCGTTAAATTTGGCCTCCTTAATTTCCTTGTTCTAAACAATCAATTGAGGTGTTACTAGAATAAGCAGATTAGTTGACTTCAGCAGTGAATTGAGGGAATTGAGGATGAAAGGGTCCAGTATCAATGGTTCTTCTCAATCCTGAGGTTCTAGATTCTGGGGAGGCACAAACTTGAACTGTGTGCTTCACTCAATATTGCATAGCAAATTGCATGCTGTAATTTGACTTCAACTCCTTGCAGCAGGTTGGAATTACTTAGGTAACAGTTTGTGTTTCAGAATTTGAGAGTTTTGGAGAGTCATAACTTCTGGTCTGAGGAGGAGACAAGTATTGAGCTGGAACAACTTTTTTTTTCTTTGCTTCTACAGTGATAGGAACAAATATATGTGACAAGGCAAAGAAATTTCAGAACAGTTAGACCAACAGGCAAAAAAGTTGAGTGAGAATCAAAGAAAAGGGAGTAAAAGTAGTGGCACATTCACAATTGTATGGACTCAGTAATGGAGAGGTCAACTTGATGGGTACTTTTTTCATCAAGAAGATGACTTAGAGCTCATGGGGATGATAGAAAAGACACAGCATTAAGAGGCCAAATTCATATTCATATTTGAGCAGATAAGGAGGAGATAGCAAGAGGAGAGAACAAAATTGGTATAGGCAGTTTTGAAAGGAAATAGGGATAAAAAATGTTCAACCTAGGGAATCCACTTTGGATTTGTGAGAATTATCTCTGCTTGATTCTAAGATGTGCAGTTTTTGGTGGTTGCTTCGCTTGACAATCTTCAGATGAGGTTTCATTTTCAGACTTGTCCAATTCAGAATAAATTAGGGTGCTTTTGTTGGAAGGGGGTGGTGACACCTTGGACTTCTGTTTTTGGGTGGAGAGGGGCTTGCAGATAATACCTACCTTTGGGATATAGGCTTTCTTGGAAACAGGCAATGCCTTCTTAGGTAAATCTGTTTTAGCATTGTTTGAACCAAGGTTTGATTCATCATCATCTGAATTCACATTGGGGTTGCACCCAATCAACTTGGCAGTAGGAGGATCAGACTCAGGTGGACCGGTGATCTTTACCCATCCCTGGGAAAAGGCCATGAGGATATGTTGGTTGTGGCCAGTGAGCATATCAGTGGGACACTTGAAAATTTTGAGGGTAGTGATGAGCGGGTTGTTATCTTTCACTGAAAGAGTGGAACCAAGATTCTTCAAGGTTGAAGCAGTGTTGTTCCCTGTCCAACCTTTCTGCCACCTACCTTGCTTTGGTTTACCTATTCATGTTTGATCATCCGCCTTATTTCTGCATTGTATTTTCAATTCAGTAAATACTTAATGATAGATTTCCCAAGAAGAAAACAAACTCCTTACAACTGGCCTTCCTACTACCTGTTGAAAGACAACAATCCAATAGTAAGTAACTTAGTTTCAATTTTTCTTGTTGTTAAATTGGGGGGACTCACCAAGATCATAAGGGCAGTTGGAATCATCACCAGAAATTCCCCAACATCTCTTTCTTGTATTGATACAAGGCTTTGAACAGCCACAGAAATCCATAACTGCCTGTGTGCCACTGAAAATCTAGAAGAATGAACTACACTGGTTGGTATTGGACGCAAGTATGTTGAGAAATTCATCTGCCCTTTGACTCCATGCAGTCAAGAGGACAGGTCAATTGGCATTGCGCGAGTCCAGAACAATGTAACCCTCTACCTGGTGTGCATTGATGATACTGCAAAGCTGGATGAAATGGAAGATGGGGTCAATGGTTTGAAGTGTAATACAGATCAATAGGACTGTAACATACCTGGAATTTGGGCTTGTGAGTCTAAGAACAGAGAGTGAAACAATCAAAGGGTAAAACCCTTGATGACGGGTTGCCCACTTTGCTTGGAATGTTTTCCTTTGCATCATCACCCAGACATGGGTTTTTGAAAGATGCACAAGCAGAAACTGAGTCTAAATAATCTGGATCCTTTCATTGTTCCTGAGCTTTGGGTGTCAGCTTATGCCATAGAGATCCACTCTGAATTGCTTGCTTGTTCTGGGATAAAGATTCTAAAGGGGAGAGGAGGTCATAATCTTCAGGATGAAAGGAGAGGTTTAAAAACTAATGAGGACTCACTGTAGTGGGTGATACTATAGCTCCAGCAGCTTCATGTTGTTTACAGAAATCATTGTAGCAGGTGGAACCACATGTGTATGTCTTCATACCAAGATAATCCAGAACAGGCTTGATTTCAATATTGTTCTTGATTGAAATAAAATATATCTCAGTTTGATAGGCGCAGTATGCCTCATCCAATTCTAGCTGGTTGGAAAGGCTGAGTTGTTGGTACTGGGGGTCTTTTAGGTACAGTGGATATTTTCAAAGGGCTGGGTTTGAACCTGCTCCATTGTCTCAGCTGAGAGCTTAGATATCTTTTGGCGCGCCTGAAAGTGATCAATGCAAATTTCAGGGGATAAATGGCACTGAGAGGTCTGGTTGGCTTCATGTGTAGGTTCTTGGTTGGTAAGAGGAGCTTTGAAACAATGGTGAGAATTTTTCTTGCAGGGAGGTTTAGTCTTGGCAGTGTGAGCTGGGTGGGAGAGGTTTTCAAGAGAAAGTGGGAGAGGGTGATCAGGAAAGGAAATGAAGAGCTAAAAATCCTATAATGATATGTAGAATGAGAAAACTCCCCCAAAGGGAAAAAAATATATTTCTAGAAATGTGTAAACTATATATAGTGTTTTGTAAATACATAGTTTGGTTGATGAGAAAAAAAATCCATAATCTACTATGTATGTACTAAATATGTACATATAATAATCTAATAGTATGTTAAAATATAAGTATATAAATAAATCTATAAACTGACATAACAGGAAAGACTGCCTCTTTCTGGGAAAGATAAAATTTGGCTGGCACTTGTCAGGTTGGACTAAGTGGTAAGGACAATCCTAAAGGATGTACCCCTCTGGCCAAATCCCATTTGTGTTTCAAGTCCTAGTGGAATGGTTTTGGTCAAAAGGGATGAGGGCTCAGGAGTGCTGTGAGGTTGATGTGTTCCAGAAAGAGAGGCCAAGGCTAGAGAATTTACACTACCTGACATGATTATATCTGCAGTAAGTGGGGTCATATATCATTCTGGCTGTTGGATAATTGTATCAAAGAACTTACAGGTGCTTGAAAGGATGGGAGTCAGTCAAGTTGGGGGAGGCCTATTGGTGTACTGATTATGGTTTCTTGATTGAAGATCCAATCAACAAATAAAACAAAGGAAGAATGATTTCAATTGGTGGGAGGGGACCAGGAAGTGCTAAGTTTGAGGACAGGCAGGTGGATCTTAGGGAGTTGCCCACCAATCACTGGATAAGGGTCTGGGGCAAAGTTGATGAAAGGATAATTTTGTGGATGGAAATGGGGGAGATTGTGAGAACAGCAGTGGTGGAAAGGATCAGTGGCAGGGGCTGATAAAAAACATTTTTTAGGGAACAGTATACCAAACTCCAATAAAGTCAAAAAGTGGGTCAGGGCCACTGGTGGTTTGGGCTACAATTACGGGGCTCCCACATGTCAATAGGAGTTAAATCTTCACTGCACATAGACCACTGGTGACATAGACTAGAAGTATTCCAGGTAGCCTATTTCCAAGCAGCATGTAGCAGATACTTTTGAATGTTCCAATTTTGGCACTGAAATAAAATATCCAAAAAGTGAAGTGGTTTGAAAGTTATCAAGGGTTAAATAATAGTGAGATTGGGGGTTTTCCTTAAAATATAACATGGTAGAAACTGCTGGAAAGAGTATTTCCAGTAGCCTAATTCCAACCAGCTTGTGGCAGGGAAGTTTGTTTGAATTGTCCAAGTTTGATGGTGAAATCAAATAATGCAAAAACTGAAGTGGTTTGAAAGTTCTTGAGGATAAAAAATGGGTGAGATCAGTGGTTTTCCTGAAAAAAAAAAGAAAAAACATTAGAGGCTGGAAACAGGAGAATTGTGTAGAATTTAAATCTTTTGTGACAAAAATGAAAACCTTGGTAGATTATATGTGTAAATTGGTAAGAGTTTCTACTGGTAGCATATCTCCAAGCTGATATTCAATGGATGAACAGCTGACTTTGACTGCCTGGATGAAGTTTTATGCCAGTAGCCAATAGATTAACACATATCAGCAGCATTCAGATTAGAACAACCACTTGTAGAATTGAATACCCTTGATGGAAATTTTAGGAAATTTTAAGGGATTTTTTAAAAAATAACTACTCAGATACTTACCAAGCAAGAGGCTGGTATAAATGCCTTTGTTGAAATCTTGTAATCTAGGTAAATTATAATATATATTTTTTAATAATCTTGCAAATCCTTTCTTGGGGGACAGGGGAGCTTGCTAAATACCTTTTGGGTACCTGGGAGCACCCAAAGATAATAGCCAATCTGTGGGTTATACAGCTGATTGGAAAATTTGTGGCTGGATTGTGGGTGAATCAGTGTCATGGGGCTAATGAATTATCAGTGACTATCAATCATAAAAATTTATACAGGCTGTCCAATCCATCTGATCATCCATTGAATATCTGCTTGCACATGTGCTACCACAAGAAACTCTTACAATTTATCTATCAAATCTGTCAAGTCTCTCATTTTTGTCACAGATGATTTAAATTCCACAGAATCCTATTGATCAAAGGCAATTTATATAATCTTATAACAGTATCAGTCCCCTTCTACACCCTCCTCCCTCTCCCTCACAATAGCAGGCTCTCACTGCTGGCTTTAACCAATCTTTCTCCCTCAATACCTCCCAAACTACTTGAGTTTCAGAAAATTTGATTCCACAGACAAACTTGGTACATTCAAAAGTCCCTGACATATGGTTATAGAACATATAAATTCTTGAATTCTCCTGTTGCCAAGATTCTACTCTGAGATTTTTTTCTCTAGGATCACCCCAGATCTAACCAATATTTAATCCTTATTAAGTTTCAAACTACATGAGTTTCTAGAATAGAAATTTCATTTCATTTCACAATGAAAATTGGAACATTCAAAGCTCCCTGCCATAAAATTTTGGCGATTAGGATATCTTTAATACTCTTTCTAACCGTCATAATGCTAATGAGAAATAAATTATACAATTCTAATGGGTGCTTCAACCGCTTTGCTTGTCAACTGATTCAAATTATAGGGTAGCCTAGGTGACACTGGTGGGCCCAGATCAATGTGTATAGAAAGGAGGTGGTTGAGTAATTCACCCCAGTTTACATCCCATGCTTTTTGTCGCTGTCTCTATTTGTCTGTTGCAGGGCCTCTGGGGATCACAGGGATTTCAGGGCTTCTGTTTTTGGCGCGGAATGGTTGGTATATACTGTATAGGGGCCCTGTGTTGATGCATAGATATGTACAGCTAGCCCAAAAAGGCTTGTGGTTTTTGCCGTAAATCATTAAAAATTTGTGGCTTTTTGAAAAATATTTTCAACCACCCAAAAGTCTGTGCGCACCCCGGGTAGCCCCGGGTACTCGGGGACCTGTAGTCATCAATTGATGCTGAAACCCCAGCGCTATCACCCCTAACGCTGCAACCAACAATCAACCATATGCTACAACTGTCAGATTTTCAATTCCATAAATTGAGAAGGTGGAGAGAGGGTGTTTGTGAAAGAGGAGCTGGGTTAATCTCAGGTGGGACAAAGGCAAAGATGCTCAAACTCGATGAATTTTATTTCATGTAAGAGGAGCAGAATTTAAAGTGAACAACTAGAGAGCCCCCTTGCAAGATCCAAAGGGGGCCTATACATGACTAATCACTAAACAGGGGACAGTTAATGGGGACAGAAGACAGGGGACATGGGGCAGGACAGGAACAGGAACTGGGGACAGTAACAGGAACAGGAATAAGAACTGGGGACAGGAACAGGAACAGGAATAAGTACTGGGGACAGGAACAGGAACAGGAACTGGAACTGGGACACGGGAGAAGGAAGGAAAAAGGAAAGAGGTGAGCGGACTCAGATGCTCAAATTCTGACAACAACCAACAGTCACGGTAGGATTTTCTTGAATTGCTCCCTTTTATTCCATTTGGCCATCCATTTCCAAGAAAAGCTGATATTTTATGTTATTATTAACCAGGATGGTAAGCTTGTCATGATTTATTTCTCCATGGACAATCTCATTGAGGAACCCTCCTTGGAAGGCTCGCCAATATCAATCAGTGAATGGTATACTCACCCAGTCATACCGCCCTTGGAGAGACATGTGCCATTGTTATTTGACGGGACTGCGCACCTTGTGGCTCATTGAAATTGCTTCCAAAACACCTTTCTTCAAAGCCAGCTCAGTGAGGCTGCCGTTAAACCTAGTCAGACATTCTTGCCTTCCCTTTCCCCAAGTCAGCCACCACCGGAAATCCAACTGAGTCAGCCATTTCAAAATGAAAACCCGGAGGCTTCTGTTATTTCTAGCCGAGAACAGACTGAAGAGTCCATCAACAACGGTAGAGGCCAAGTCGACTTCCCAGTGCACATTGAATTTATATTCTATGTCCCTGCCACCAACCCAATTCCCAGCAATTACCACAAACACAAATTGACTGGCTCAGCCATTAATCTTCCTAGAACAGACAAGGTCCTCTCCAGACTGAGAAAGATTGTACTGAACTGGAAAACAACTCAAGCAGATTTAGCCCTGTTCAAGTCAGCCGTTTTCAACCTCATAACAAACCACATGAATGAAGGCCTTGGAGGATTTTGCTAGAAATCAAGATGATAAAGAAAACATCTATTGGTTTGTCACCATCCCACACGGAGGTGAATTTTAAGCAACCCACAAGAAGAAACTGGAGTCACCAGCAATATTCAAAAAAGCCATCAGTGTGGCCAAAGGGACTTACAACAGACGATAAATTGTTTGCCGCTTGATCCAAGAGGATCCCAAGACTGTTTCCCAGGTAACTTTTCCTTATATGCTTACACTCAGCAACAGGATATACAAGCTAATAATCCTATTTTCTTTAAAATTGAAAGAAAAAGCATACAAGAGCTTGAAGAACACAAATTCAACAGCTGGTTCTGGAACGGCCACTGTTGACATGGAGCCAACCGCCGGTGCATCCAGGGAGGCAACCCATTGCCAGCTACTCTGACTGCTGTACGGTACTCACAAGCCATGCCATTGCTATTGGGAAGTCCTGAAAAGCATATCTTCAAGAACCCCGCAAACCCCTTAGAATTCTTTGTCTTAACGGTGCCCAGGGCTGATGCCTGGGCAGAAGCCATGGTCAGTTGGTTACATTTTATTTATGTTTTTATTTGTGGCTGGTTTGGTTCTGATTGCATTGCCTTCAGAGGAAAAATCCAACGGAGGTGACCCTTTTTTCACCACCAAAGTCTCTGATGTTTGACTTCAAAACAAAGGACCATTCCCCTTTGCCTCAACCAGAAATACAACCTAATCCATCTCAACCCACGTACCCACAATTACTTCCACCCCCGTATCCCATGCATCCGCCATATCCATACTTAAATCCTTACCTTGCTTATGCCCCCCCAGCTACAGCCTTGGATGTAAACAAATCCAATACAATGAATCAAACCACGACACCACCAGCAAATCCCAAGACTCCTCTTGAAGATACCACAACTCTCAACACTACCTCCAATATGTACATTTCACCACTGACAGCCCTGAAGTGAACAATGGTATTCAAGCCCTTGGCATCACTCACTGGTTGATGTTCAAGTGGGTGAAAGCTGAAGATCTTATAGTCCACGGTGTTCCCTTGGCTCCAGGGCAACCCCTTGTAAAGACTGTAGCCAACTATGAGTTGTATTTAAAAAAGAAAGGTTATTCTGTCTAATTATCCATTTCCTTAGTGATTAATGGATTTATTTTATCTATCTCATTTTTCTCTATCTCATTATCAGATTTATTTTCTCAATCTCATATTTATGTTGTTGTTGTTGTAGATTGCACTTTGATTGAAATATATGACTCAATGTCCCATCTGTTCTTTTATTCATTAATGTCCCATCTCATCTAATTCAGTCACCACATGGCCTGTGGACATTTGCAGTCACCACATGGCCTGTGGACATTTGAAAAGACATTTTAAATGTTTTTTTTCTTTTTCATTTCATTGATCAGTCATTCTTCAAGTTGCCTCAGGAGTATAGCACTAAGTTGCCTCATGAGTATAGGAAAAACAATGTGTAATTTTTTCAATTTTTCAGGACATGACATGACATGATGAAGTTACAACAGCAGAAAAGAGGGGATACAAAAATAAAGATTTAATTTCAATCAATGTAGCCAGAGCCTTGGAATAGGTTGCGGATGAGATCTGGGGTGAAAACAAGCTGAGCAAGTGCACATATTTCCTTGCTATTGTCTGCACCGCCATTTAAATGCCCAAACCGTTGCAAGGAAGACTTGAGGACACTGAATCCCTTTTCAATGGGATTCAGATCAGGCGAGTATGGGGGGAGATAGACTACTCGACATCCTGCAGCAATGATGTTGGAAATGCGGCCATTGTGGTGGAAGGTGGCATTATCCATTACCAGGACACTGTTGGGGCCTGGAAATGGATTCATCATGGGAATCTGATAATCACTGTTAGCAAATGATGATGGTGAGCCAATGATTCAACAAACTTACCAATATTTCTTCCAAATAGAACTCAAAGTGTTCTTGGTTAACACTTTCTTCTTGGACCATAACCACAACCAAGCCCAAGAGAGAGATAGCTGGTATCAAGTTGAATCTGTGAGTTGCACGGGTAACAGGGGCCCAACTTGTACGCTTGCCAATTGGGGCCCATCCTCTAGTTTGGTGAAGACCATCAAGGCATATACCGCTCTCATCTGAGGTAATTTTATAAAAGATTAAGTTGTCAGTACCTCTTATCAAGAATATAGAGTAACAGAGGAGAACATTACCTGTGAAAACAAGGCACTCAGGATTGTAATGGGCCATTAGACTGATGTACTCCATTTGCTTATTGATATCTTGGTTTGGGTGGACCTTCTGCATTGTCTTTTGGGTCAATCCAAGTCGTAAGTGTAGCTCGTTTGAGATTGTTTGCAATGAAATGTGCGTCCAGAACTGATTATAGATTTGCTGCTGTATTTCGGCGAGGTAGAGGGTTGGTGATTCGGTTACTAGCTCCAATACATACATGTGTTCCTCGTTGGTAAGAGCTAGAGGTCACCCAGTTGCCTGATATGTGGTTGGGTCACAAACCACAGACTGCGTTTGTTTGTAAATTTCACTCCAACGTCAAAGGGAGTCCGCGCTGATGTTGGCACCATTCAAAACGTTAATTTTGTCCAGGCTTGATCCATCAAATGAAGCCTGAACGAACTTGAATTTGAATAAATTATCATATTTACGGTACACTGTTGGTAGAACGATGTTAGCCAACTGAAGGAAGATGGGGAGAGTAAAGTGATGAAAAGAGAAACTTACTTTTGTATGGTTGATCGTTGGTTGCAGCGTTAGGGGTGGTGGCCCAATTTTTTAATAATTTACGGCAAAAACCGCAAGCCTTTTTGGGCTAGCTGTATGAAGTAAATACTTTATTTTTACTTTTTTCAAGATGAATTGAAGGGTGAGACGATCAAGACCAAGACCAAGACCGCACACAAACGACCACACACAAGTGACCGCTCGGCACGTCATCGTGCCCACTCATGAGACGAGGGAACGAAGCTTGAAGCTTGTGGGGTTGCCAGGCCGCTTCGGGTCGTTTTGACCCCCCTCGGAGCCGCCGGTTGACCAAACAGTCTATTAATTAAATCTCTCCTGGCCGTCTGAATGAATCCAATCTCCTTGGGAATGAATCCACCATTATACTAATGTGTGTGTGTGCGAGGAAAGCAATTAAATATGTGAATTGTTCATATTGTAACAAACACACAGACTGATTTGAATTTATTTGCATACAAGGCCAATGAATCAGTCAGCGGGATTACCACGCTACACAGCAGTTGCGGGGTGCCGGCAAAACCGCTGATGGTTTGGTCGTCAATTTGCCGGACCCCCCCCAGCCAGCTTTGACCGTCAAAAAACGGCCCCCAGGTCAGCCGGCAAATTGACCGCCCAAATTCCAACAGGCCTGCCGGCGTGAATTTGGGCAAAAAGCCGGCAAACTGAAGGTCCAATTGACCCAACCGGCAGTTTGACGTCAAAGCCAACCCCGTCCAACCGACGGTCGGGGTCAATTGACCCCCTGCGCCCATTAACCGGGGGGTCACCTTACTTGGCCAGCTCACGGATATCCGAGGGAACAATGTTGGCGGCCACCAGGCCTTTTTTTGTTGTTTTTTTCATTTATTTTAGTCAGCTCTATTTACAGGATTTTTTATTTTATTTTTTTTGTGATATTTTTTTTATTTTTTTTTTACATTTTTCGTTTTTTTTTTTCATGTTGTATTTTTTGTGATATTTTTTTGGGTGATATATTTTTGGGTGGGGGAACATGGGGGAAAAAAGATATAAAAAAAATGTTCGAGCTTAGTCCTAATTAGCCAGGAGTTTGATTTCTGGGAAGCTGTTGTACTCTTTCAAGCCGATCCACGATCCGCGACTCACACTATTGAAACCAAAAAACTAAGCAAGAAGTTGATATATGTACAATACAACATCCTCAGATCACAGTTCAAAGAAGCTTATGACACTGATGATGATCAGGAACAACAAGACAGCTTTTTTTTTTTTTTTTTTTTTGAAAACACCCAAAAGGTGTGATTGATTGATTACTTGAGATCAAAGCAGACACCTCTTCCAAGAAAAAAAAGAAAACAAAAAAAAATGAGGAAAGTGAGAAAGAAAAGGAGGAATAACACAGACATAAAAGGGGGGAGGGGCACAAAAGCGACAAAAACCACAGTCCATAGAGCTGTTGTTGTTGGTTTGATCAGGGCTGGGCTAAATTCTTAACGACGTAGAGTTGGTTGGTTGGTTGTTGTTGTTCTGATGAGCAGCGTATTTATAAATATTGTAAACAATTCTGATCGATAAAAACAGTTTCAAAGTATTTATATAAGATGGATCCGAGTCAATGAGAAACTATATACATTAGACAAATAGACAAAAAAAAACAATGAGAAGCAGTGGACAAGGGGGGAAAAGCTGGAGGGTTTTTCTGGGTCGATAGAAGAAAGTGTGGACCGGTTGGGTAGTATTCACGCGGAGTTTGAATATTTTTTTGGATCTTTTTTAGAGTTATTTGAGGTCGTTTTTTTTTTAGATTTTTTATGTATGTATAAAAGGGTAGACACATATTCAAATGGAGGAAGGTGTCTGTTTCATCTATGTACTATTTTTGAACGTGTGATCTGCAGACGATTAAGAGATATCGAAAGAAGGGGAGAAACATGAACGATCAAGGATAAACGAGAAGCCGTCACTGTATTGAGTGATGGAGCCTTGGCTCTATCCCTATCTCGGGTCTATATCAAGAGCTAAGAGAATTGGGTAGACAAGATCAATGAAATTTCTTTTCGGGCTTGAATAACTTTTTTTTTGTGATTATTTTTGAAAGGTTTTAGTATGTTGAGGTTACAAAAAAAGAGGGCGATGCTAATAACAAAAATGGCCAGCACTAGGGGCCAGACAGTCCATGAACACATCTCCAAGATGGATAATAGAATAAGGGAAGAGTAGCTGCGGGTGATTCTTCAATAGCCAAATCTTTCTTCACGAGCACGAGCGGTGGCCATCAAATGGGCGAGGCCGCCAGACGAATGCATGGCAGATTGAAAGCCAAGATCGGAGTCAACATAGCCGGCAGCGGCAAGGGCCTGTTGTTGATGCTGTTGCATCATCAAGGCTTCGATCATTTGCTGCTGTTGATAGTAGTGATAGCTGTTTGCCGACGGTGCCGGTACAGGACTGGGCGAAGTGGGTGGGCGAGGTCCGAGGGTCTTGATCGCACCAATGGCGCGCTTCCTGATTCGAGTAGCGAAGTTCTGATTGGTGAGCTCGGCTTCGGCAGCCGGACCACGCGGTTGGCGAGTGGGCATACCTCCAGGGACCGATTGGACGGCAGGGGCCAACGCGGTGGAGAAGCTCTACCATTGGGTGGGGACTTCGCTCTCGGGGCTCGATAGACGCCTGAAGAGGGAGTAGACTCGGGGGTTGGCTCGACGAACGAAACGGCCTTCTGGTTAGGCGGGGATTTGGCCATAGGTGGAGACTCGGTCTCTGGACTGTTGTTGGATCCAGGGACAAAGACCGAAGAAAACGGATTGAGTTTGGGGGGTAAGCCGACGGTGACGTTAGGGTTAGGCGCGGGGGTGGAAATAGGCTTTGCGGCTGATGCTTTAACGACCTCGGAGAATTTCTTCTTGACGGGCGCAACGGCGGAGTCTTTGGTTTGAGGATTATCCATAAAGCTGGAAGGGCTCACGGAGCCCAGTGATTGAGTAATGGCTGGCGAGCCGGTTGGAAAGTCGGGAGAGGCCTGTTGATTGATAGGTTTAGATTGGGCCAGTGGTTTACCAAGCTGGGAATCAGTCGGGGCCAAAAGAGGGAAAGCTTCGTCCGGTTTGGAAACGACAACAGCCGGTGGAGTCAGGTTGCTGGATCGTTCAGAGGAAACCGAGGAGAACGATGGAGCATGGCCAAGGTCGCGAAGAACGTCATCTTCTTCTTCTACGTTAGGATAGCATTGGGCAAAGAGCGCATCGGCTTCGGCCTGCTGACGGCGAGCCAAAGCTCTCTCAGCCAGCATTCCCCCTTGACCTTGGGTAAAAGTCATGCGGCCAGGGGCGGAAGGCTTATTGGTGGAGTAGAAGGTGTTGTGAAGTTGTTGCTGCTGTTGTTGTTGTTCGGCTTGGGCTTGAGCGTGGGCTTGATGAGCATGAGCTTGTCCAATCATAATTTGTTCCTGCAAGCTGTGATAGATAATCGTGGGATCAGTAGGGATTAGATGGAGAGACATAGACAGAGAGGTGAGACGAACGCCAAGTTTTGCAATCTCATCTGTTCCAGTTGTAGATGCATTTCCAATTGGGCTTGCTGTTGAGCAAACTCGATTTGCTGCTGTTGGTACAGGGCGGTTTGAATCTGTTGCTGATGATACATATTGATACCCCCAGGACCAAAGCCTTGCTGGGGAGGAGATCGGCGACGGGCCCCGGCAAGAAGACCAGAGTTGTCAGGGTAGGCAATCGTACTGGGTGAGCGTTGGTTGGTGTTGGGGATGGAGTAGTACAGTTGAGCTGACATTGTCGGAATAAGCTTGAGGGTTG
The DNA here is from genome assembly GCA_007896445.1 of Puccinia hordei. NCBI lineage: Eukaryota > Fungi > Basidiomycota > Pucciniomycetes > Pucciniales > Pucciniaceae > Puccinia > Puccinia hordei. Next base: position 175,735 of record RDRW01000258.1, on the reverse strand, counting down.
ATCCGGTGGTGGTGTGTGGGGGTGTGGGTGGTTGGGTGGGGCGATAGAGTGAAAGGGAGGTGTGTGTGTGTGTGTGAGGAGGTTTGAAAGGAAGAAGCGAAAATCAATAGGCAAAGAGAATGGGGAAACAAAGGTGAAATAAGATAGAACTTCTAAAAGGGTCAGACCAAGTTAAAACAGGTGAAGGAGTGTTGGTGGTGAAGGTGGGACAGTTTGAACAGTTTGAATTGATATTTGGAGATAAACTAGATGGGCCGAATGAAGGGGGGAGGGAGGTAAGGAGGTAAGGTAGAAAAAGGATAGAGAGCTGGTACAATAAGCTAGTCGGAGGTTCAGGAGCAGAGTGTGTGTGAGTGAGTGAGTGATAGAGAGAGAGAGGGGAGGGGGTTACGAGAGAGAGAGAGAGAGAGAGAAGGGGGGCTTATGGAGCTTGAAGAGAAAGAGAGCGAGGGAAAAAAACAAAAATAGTAGATTAGATGGTTTTTATTAATCGAGCGACAGGTGAGGTGGATAAAAAGAAGAAGAGAGGAAGAGAAAAAAAATCCGAATCGATCTTCGAGCGTTTGTGGCTGTGAGAGAGGGCTGGGAGGGAGTTTAAGGGAAGAGGTGGGAAGTTTAAGGATTGAGTTGAGGGATGCTGGCTCGGTTAGAGGGATCGGTTGTAAGGCTGGTTTGGGTTGTGAGGACCGAGAGCCAGTTTGGATAAGTTTCTCGAACTAGTGGACTGGACTACCGAGTGTGGATGGTTCTAGACTTGTGGTTGTGAGGGCAATGGGTGGCTGGGAACTGATTTAGTCAGGTTTAGGATGGTGGGTGGTGGGTGTTGATTGGTTTGATGATTGAACGAATAAGAAAAGAAGAAGAACGTACAAAATGAAAACTAACTAAACCAGGAAGTAATAAAAGAGGAAAGAAGAAGAAGAGAGAGAAGCCGAGGAGGGAGGTGTTAGTCTTTAAGGAAGGGTTGAACCAGGTAAAGGAGATATTGATTTATTTAGATTATTATGGTTGGTCACGAAGAAGAAGGTCTGGCCTAAAGGGTTAGAGCATACAAGTTTTTAAGGATAGGTTGAGATGGAGAGAAGAAGAAAAACAAACAAACAAACAAACAATAATGGTCGTTCACACAAAGTTGTCGTAGGAGGGAGGAAGTGGTTATGTAGGTAGGTAGTAAATAGTTATTAAAGATTTTATTTTCTCTCTTCATGAAGTCTCGGGAGAGAACGGGTTTTAAAGAAGTGGGAGGGAGAGAAAAAGAACTATTTATTTAAATAAATGAATGAATATGTAGTTTATGTCATGTGTACATACACACGACGTAACTTGTTCAAGATACACAGTAAAAATTTAAATTAAAGCTGTATTAATTCATAATACAGATCTGGGTTCTTCATAAGTTACATATTCATATACACACACACCAACACACAGCCCTCCGTTGTTTTTTTTTTATTAAAAAAAAGGATACACAAACATCCAATGTATTGGTAAATAGATTATCTCAAAAAACACTCATAACTTAACATCTCCCTCACCAAAAATTCTTGATAACTTACCACCTGTAACCAGACTATTGAGTCAACAACATATAATAGTACCACTGAATGTTCTGTACTTGCTACTCTGGCCAAGGGACCATTCAACTTGACTCCTTGATACCTTGGATTCAAACATTCAATCTGTTCTACCCTGGTTGATTATTAATTACTGGGGTTAATGTTGGCTCAAAAAATAATACATAACACTGGTGATGTAGAAGGATAGATAGATCAATACAACTCTCACTCCTACCTTCCACACCTCCCATCATTCCCCCTCCTCCCCAATTTCTCAGTACATCAGTCTAGCCATAACCAGTTCTCCTCCTCACACTTTCCCTGAATTCCACAGCTTGGAACCCTTTCCTCCTGTTGCTCACCCCTGAGGATCTCCTCTCCAGCCCCTTCCTCTGGTTTTCTCAAATCTTGCATGAACTCAAACTGGTAATGCCACCCTTGCCTACAATCTATCTGCTTTCCATGAGTTATACATTTGAATCATTCATCCTTGTATCCTCATATCTACCAAATTCTCTCCTCATCATTATCCCCCCCCCCTTAACAAATATCCATCAATTACTTCTCTACATATATAATCCCCACACACTGCCCAGGATTAAGCCATTTATGGATTGATGACCAGTGAAAACTGGCTATTGAGCCCTTAAAACCTAGTTCAATGACAAGGTAAATTGATCCTTTAGCTTAGGATAAACCAATTTCAATGGGCAATTTGGTACTGAGATAACTGATAAAATACTTGACTCAACTCACAAGAACTTAAGGGATCACATCAAAGTTGCACAAGTAGGGTTTTAAAGTGCACTCTATCAACAGGTTCAGACAATCATAAGATTATGTAGCCAAATTTTCACAGACTTGTCATCTTTTTATTAACTTCACACTTGCCTTTTGAAAGCATTCATACACTGGCTTGAATTCCAAAGTGCAAAAAAACAAAAAAGAAATGCATGTGGAATCAAAATAAAAGTGTAAGTTGAAGGATAATTTGTATGAAGAAGCTAGGATATTCTATGGCTGAAATGATCTCCTAGTACAAAACTCCATGGGTAACTGGTCCAGGAAACAATTGACTGGTTTCTTTCACTTTTATCTTGTTGAGAACATTCTTTTGTGTGTCTGGTTTAAATTTTTTTAATGTAGAAACATTTTGGATAGACAAATCTATTTACCTGGTTTTGGATATAGATAAAATAAAATAAAAATACTGTGAGTGTGAGGGAAAAAAAAGTGAAAGGAAGAAAAAATAGAATAAACTCAATTCAATTCAGTTTCTTCCCCTTTATAAAAATGTGTCCATCATTAAATTGACTGGTTTGAAAAAACAACAAAACAAAATTTCTTTCACTATATTGGTCCTTTTTCTACCCTCGTCTAAAAACACACAATTCTTCATCTTATTTCTGGCCAATTAACTTATCTCTAGTGGACAAATTGTCTTTTTTTTGACAGCTATTGGATTCACTTATCATACATTGTTTTGTATTCAAAACTTTGGTTTCCTCCCAAAAATTTTGATAGTGGTTTGATCATAGATCTGAAAGCAATTTGTTAGAGTTCTTCTAACAAGCCCAGGCATTTTATTGAAAATAGTGCCTTTGATTTTCCATGGTATTAAACCTGTGAACCATTGTGATGATGGAAATTTGCTAGAATTGTAAAGATAGAAAAAAATTCAATTGGCCAAGGAATATCTCAAACCATATAGAGATGGGGATAACAACTTCAAGGCTTATTTCTAGCAGAAATCACCCCTGGATATAATTTTTTTTTGTCTTCTCTGTTTTTTTTTTTTTTTTGGGGGGGGGGGGGGGGTGAGACTTGTGTTGTCAGTCCTATGAATACTCCAGAGTTTCCCCACCATTGGATTCAGTGTGAAAAATATTATAATACTACATTACTAGTGTAAAAATCAATATAAACCAAGTACTGTATGACTGGTTTTAACATTAAAATAACCTAGTATATTATGTAAGTAAGTTGACATGTAAAGTTTATCTCACTTTAACCCCCACCAAATTCATACTCCTTATGATACTCTATAAAATATAAAAGGATAACCAATAGGAAAAAGATCAAAATATAAAGGTGGTATTATGGTGTTCAAAATTCAATACAATTTATTTACATAAAATCATAAACTACAATTTTGGCTGGGAGAAGTCATTTTAAGTTTTATGTACGCTGACATCTCCCAGCCAAAATTGCAGTTTATGATTTTATGTAAATAAATTGTATCCAATTTGACCAATATGTTAAGAGCCAAGGGAAAATTATCATATTTGCATAAAAATAAGAATAGTAAGATTATGCAAATAAAAATGAAGCTATATAATGGTGAGGTAATTTACCAGTATCAACGCGTATCAAATATGACCAAATATAAAATTGTAAAACTTACTTTTCTGAAAAAATCCACTATTGTCAAAAACATTCTAGTCCTTTTAGAACCCACTGGTTAAAAAAGAATGTTTTTGGATAATTACCTGGTTTTGAAAGTGGATTTGGTCATATTAGGGGGTATCAAATATTACCAAATCCACAATTATGTAATCAACTGGTTTTGAAAATCCACCATTTTTAAAAACAATAGATATCAATACAAAATGATTCAAAGCTCTCAAAAGTGAAATTTTGTTGAAAAACCTAATCCACTGGTTTTAATTGTGGATTTGGTCATATTTGATACCCCCTATTAAATACCTCCTATTATTATTGTTAAATTGAATGAACTGGCCCATGATGCAATTGGTTACAGATACATCACCAGGATCAATCAATGATCAATTGGCTACAAGTTACAGGGAAAAATTAAAATGGGAAATTTGTACTTTGTGATGTATGGTGTGCATGTCATGAGGTCATGGGGAAATAGAATATTCTGTTCTCAATAAAATAAACTACACACTGCATCATAGTCAATTTGAATTGTCATACATTAGACAAATATTTATAACAAAATTCTAGAGCCTTCACCAGGAAAAATTTGAGGGGAGTAGCAGTCAGGTGACATGAAGCAATCAAACTAGTCAATTCAGTTGATTCTTGTCACCTGACTGCTACTCATCTCAAATTTTTCCTGGTGCTTTTCATGAAGACCTACAGAGTTTTACAGCAGGTCACTTCTTGACCTTGGAATTTAATCCTCAGCACATTCATCCAGTACAAATTTAGTAAGTACCTTGAATTACCCTTCTATCAAACCCACATTGTTTTAATTGAATATGTCTGAAACACCCCCCAAGATCCACATGCCTGGCCTTGAAATATCCCTTATAAAGCAGTTGCTACAAGAGTACCACCTCTGTCAGTAGCCAATCATATTCATTGATTTCCAGTTGCTTAGTATAAATTTATTTTGCCAGACTTGCCCAAAAAGACACTAATGACAGTCAAACCTATGAGGCTAGCTTCCTATACTCTCCATTTGACTTGTCTTTATATCTGACCCCTAAGAATTAGAAGGAGGTTTACCCTCTGTGCTTAGATTGGACACTATAGAGGAAGTATCAAACTATTATTTCCTTGATACAATTCCGCACAGTGATAGTACCTGGCTTTGATTATAAAGATTAAGACAGATCTTTCATACAAAGACCTTACATCAATCCTGTTGTTAACCCACGCAAATCCCTGTCTCATATGGGAATAGACAATCAGGAAATTCCAAACAAATTCATTACACTCCTGGTTCACTTTTGGGTTTCTATTTCTAAATAGTTGATATTTGAATACAACTCAATATACAAGTCAAATTGCATCCTGAGAGAATTCAAGAGCTCTGGAAGAAATGGGGATTAGTTCTGAACCACTTTTGAATCACTTTGAACTGGTGTATGAAACAGTTTTGAACCACCCATGGACCATCTGTTTTTTTTAAATCTTTTTAAATCCCATGTGACTCATTTCAGACCAAAAAAGGGATACAGTTCAAGGCTGAAACTCCCTGGTGACTTCTGTCCAAGCTCCCCTGGTGGAATAAAATGAACCTGTGTAAATTGGGTTAAGGATCACTTCAGACAATTTGCTTCCTTTGATCTTGGCAGTTCATGGACTGCTTGCAATTTCTATCACACAGCCAGCATAATTGGCAGCTGCGTTGTGGTTGCCCCAGTTAAACTGTGATGTACTCAACCTATAAAAGATTGGGTTGATCTCAGGTTACTTGTATTTCTATTTCACTGGTCGAGTGCATTTCATTTTAATTGGGACCACAGCCCATGCAACCATGCTGGCTGTGGATCCTCAAGATAACTACATAACCCTAAGGATGACATCAAGCTGTGAGCTTGCAACAATAAAATCCTAGCCAAGTCTTGTACAGTAAACAAGCCACCCCTTAAGCCAAAAAAATTCAAACCAGCCCTCAATGGCATACCCTATGACATTCTACTTTGTACACCAAGCCCATGGGATAATCACCATTACTCAATATGCAACCCCGTTTGGGCAGGAGTGACATAGGCAGTTGCCTTGCAAAACTCATTCACAAATCTATGGCTGAATTTTGAATGGTCAGAACAGAACCCGGTGACGTTCAGAACCTGAAGATTTAATACAAGAAACTGCTTCACTTGTGAGCATGACATGCACAACAATTTACTGCAAGCTACTAAAATTACAAGGTAGCAAAATTCCAAAAAGCAAATGTCATTTATACAACATATAACATTAGTAATCAAGAGTCTTACAACAACAAGGGTAGATAGTTCAATGTTACAATTACAGAGGATCAAAAAAGGAAGAAAAAAAGGTAGAAGACTTTGAGTGGAATTCTACAGACCTTACCGAATCAGATTCGCAGTGTTTGTGGTCACCTTTGTCCGCAAAAAGAATGGTATTTCTTGATTCTAAATGAACACCTGCAGCTGCAAATTCGACGGGACTCCAGCATATAAATCCAAAGATGTATGAAATAAGAGAAGAGACTGTGTTTCAAATCAAAGATCCAGAGTGAGCAGCACTGCTGCTCCCACCTTGAAGAGTATTATCAGTAGATTGCCTAGATATGATATATGTCGAAACTCTCAAGAAGTATTGCTCAATAAACTGGAAATAGAGAAAAAAAATCAGATGGATCAGAATATTAGCAACGATGAAGGATTGAGTGGATGGTTTCAAAAGAATCAAAGAGGAATCCCGTACAGCACTCATCCACCACTGACGTCGAGGAAAGAAACAAAAAAATAGACAACATCAATCAAGACAAATTGCCACAAGACAGACAGAAGATTGAAAGAATGGTGATAATGTGAATGAATTACACCCACTTCGTGTTCAGAGTTATGCGCTTCGACCAAGTTGTGAGCCAGTTCATGAGCAAAGGTTGAAAAAGTACCGATCAGAGCATTCGACATGTTTCCTTTTTTGACTTCCTCGTCGTACCATCTGAAGTGTTTCCGCGCACCCATGCCCGATCGAAAAAAGGAAAGGATGAGGTCGAATGATCAATGTTAAGAAAAAGCAATATGGTACTTGTGAGAAAAAAAAGACTGACGAGAGATAATATCTCAAGTTAAAAAATAAACTTCCGTTTCGATTGAATGCAATAATAGGACCTTCCAAATCATAGAAGATATGCAAGCTATTTGGATTGATGTCGAAGATTTCTATGACAAAAAAATGATAGCGTCAGACGGAATGGGTGACAACTACACAACAACAAGTTCTAGAATGGCAAATGTAATAAAAATAGACAAACCGCCGATAGGTTTGATGACCAGATCGATGTAACGGACGATAGCATCACCGAATTGAAACAAGACCAATTCGCCGTTAAGGTTATGTCGGTCGATTGAGCGGGAGACGTAGAACCTCAACCCGGAGATCGTGCTCAAGAAGGTGAGATCTTCCCTGCTCCCTTTCGGATCGCAGTAGCTCGCCTCGGACTCCTTCACCGGCTTGGTGTCAGGGAGCGTTCGGATGTCCGCGCTTGTGTCTGGTTTGGACACGTTGATCGCCTTTAGTAAGTTGCTTCGTATGTCCGACATCGGTGTGATCTGTGAGTGTTCATCGTCAGATAAACATGGTCGTATCAATATGGTCGCCAACTCCTGGCACAAGGACGGACAAGGCCCCTGAGTTTGGGAAGACTTACTTGGGTCGGGGGCTCGATAGCAAGAGGTTTGGTTGCTTGAGATTGTTGGGAGACTGATGTAGAAGCAAAGGGTGAGGGAATAGGGACTGATGGAGCCGTAGAGAGAGGAGAATAAGGAGGAGGCGCATTAGAGCTATTTTCATTCAAGAGTCTCCGACGCAAGGCGCTAAAGAGTCCAGGAGGAATTTCAGGCTTCCTGGTAGGCGCCAGAGGGGGTGTGACTGCGCGCCGCCTTTCGTAGGCACCGTGTGAAAATTTCTCCTCTACTCGCTTCCGATGATCTTCTTTCTCTGCAGAGAGCGCTTTCCTAATAAAACCTGGATCAGCATCCGGAAAGCGCTCCTCCAGGCCCTTCGAATGGCTCTCTAATTGTTCAGGGGTAAGTGCATTTGCATCATCCAGTTGTCTTTGTAGCTTCTCTTCTCGCGCTCGTTGTAGAGCGGCATCCCGCTCTGCTTTCCGTGCATTGATGATCCTGTTCGGTATGTGATAATAGTCAAGTCAGCCGACTAACAAAGCGCGACAATGTCAATGGATCTGCATACCGATCTACATTCACACCACGTCTTTTGAGATTCTTCAAACTAGTTTGGAGGATCGTCATCTAAACGAAGTGCAGGGGAAAACACCCAAGAGCACGGAAAGGAATAAAAAACTCTTGATCAATCAAACATGGTCTAATGAGGGAAAGGATGAAGGAGAAAGAAGACTTACAAAGAACAATGAATCACTTAGTTTTTGGTGCGCCAAGATCAATTTACAAATCGAGCTAGCGAGCTCGAACCAATCGATCTCACCCTTGCGGATCAGATACAAGACCATCGAGTTGCGGCCTTCCATGGAAGCAGCGGCGGTAGCCTCCAGGACACTTGAATGAGGCTTACCGAGATAAACTAGTTGGCGTTGTAGGGAGACTTGTTCGACCGATTTGACGGTCAGGTGACGCTTCAACCATTCAGAATCTCTGATCACATCATTTCGGGTTCCTGTTTGTCGCTCGTGAAGGAAGAGCGCCGTTCGCTCGAGAAGCAACCTGCGGATCTCTGCTGATCTCTCGGTCACCTCCGGGACCGATCGTTGGATTCGAAATGATTCTTTGACCAGTTGGGTCAGCCTGGGTGCACCCAAAGACTAGATGACAAATCCAAAATATAAATTATGAGAGCTCAAGTTAAATAAATCGTATAAGGCCAAGGAAAATTCAAAACTAACCTCGGCTAACTGTTCAAATACTTCCTCTTGAGGACAAGCAATAATTATCGTAGTAAACTGCGAATAAGAGTGTGAGTCATCAATGATGACCACATCAGCTGGGAGAGCCAAGACATGGACAAAAGGTTGGCCAGCTTCGATCTCCTCGTCCTCATCTTCAAGGGTCTGGGACTTGGCCGCCACACCCGAGCTTGATGAAGAAGCGACTCTCCTCGAGCCGAGAATAAAGGCTGAGCGTTGCATAGCCCTCTTGAGGCTGTGGCCGAGGAGATGAACATTAGCAGCTATATTCCTTAGGACTTGGAGATACTCCTCAGCCGAGCCGGCTAGGGCATAAAACTTAGCGGGGTCAGCGATGAGCATTTGGGCGATTTCTTGGACAGTCGGCTCGTTCTTGACTCCACAGGCTAATAGAAACGGGCGAGCACTCGGTCCAAAGTCGATGTAGGTGAAAAGACTCTTGAAAGGCCCCTGGTTTGCCGAATCTGCCGATTGGAAAAAACATCCTTCTGGAGCAACATGGGTGACTTCTTTCCCGGGTATTGGGACAAAATTGGTCTGCTTCAAAATGTGGAGTTGCGACTGAGAGAAGTCTGCAACTCGGGTAGAGAGATACTCGAACATCGTTTGGGCCTTCTTAGTATCGGGCGGTGGATGCTTGAGTAGTCGATCTACCAATTCTTGTGGATCTGGGTTTTGTTTGAGACCAAACTTTTGATAATCAGGGAGGTATTTATCTTGGAGGACATTGAAACCCATCACGGCGGCTTCTGGGTTAGAGTAGGCATCACCAGGCTTGAATAACCCAGTTCCACATGGTACGAAGGCCGGCATACTAGAATTTGGATGATATACGGCCCGATAATCGGCGAAATGTTCGAGGAAAAACTGGAGGGCCTTTTCCCTCAGCTGAGCATGTTTTGAATCGGCGGCAAGGTCCAACAAGGCCTCGATACTTGGCATTTTCTTCAAGCCCAAGAAAAACAGTAGCTTGGCTTCGTCCGACGTGGAGCGCCACTTGCCGGGCCATTCGACCAATGGTAACTGAAGCTCTTGATTAGCAACTGAGGGCTCGTATAGCTGATTGGCAGAGTACCTCTTCGTCTTTGGCGCCAAAGTTTTTCCATCCGGTCCTGGTGGCGGTACAACTTTGGGTTCGCCTTCTTTTGGAAGCCAGTTGGTTTGCCTTAGTTTGTCAACCTCTGTATCCGTCAGGATATCCTTGACGGTGACCAAGTACTTGACCAAGTCGGCATGATTCCATTCACCACTTCCTAACAACCTCGAGAAAACCATTTGTAGCTGAGCGGCAAACAGGGAAAAAACATCATCAAGGTGTTGACTCTATCTATCGGATACTTCCGAAGGTTATGACGTACCTCGACATGTTTCCTGACCCCTGTGAAAGAAGAAGAAAAAGTTAAAATGAAGTGTTCAAATAGGCAGAGAGCACAAATACTCACCAATGTCAGACAATAATCTGTTCATGGTTCCTTTGACCGGTATCCCACTGGGCAAGCAGACAACCGCCAAATCTTGAAACAAGGTGACGTTTGAATGGTAAGCGTCTGAAGGCTTCCTCATCCCATGGCGGGTAGGAACAAAAACTTTATCGCTAAGATAAGTAACAACCTCGACTCTCTGATCGTTGGATAAGCTTGTCCAAGCTTTGCAGAGAATGTTCAGTAGTTGTTCGGCTAGCGGTGGAGATTCAGTGATCCGATTGGTATCTTTGAGCTCAGGCGAGAAGAGGTGGGTAGTGAATTCCAAGATAGTCAGCTCCCGAAACCCAAAAGCCCGTCTCAATGCATCAGAGTTCATAGATTTCGTCAAACAAAAGGGTAGACAATGGGCTGGGAGGGGCACATCAGTGGGGATCAATTTGATATTAATAAATGTCGAGGCTTCGCTGAGGGACATGATGATGTCTGGTGGTTGCATTAACGCAGGCTGTGTCGAATCTGGTGAATCCGGTGCTTGATATTTGAAAACTGCGCATCTCTGAAACCTCTTCAAGAGTGACCTATCATATCCTTGGATGCCAGTCAAGCTGATCCACCAATTCAAGCACTCTCGCATCTCGTCAACAGTTAGGACCCTATTTTCTAATTCTTTGAAGACGTCCTCGAGTGTTACTACGTTAAGAAAGTGCAAGAGGTATGTCAATAACTAAACATGCACAACTCGGGATAGAGATGGCTAACGGTAGGGAAAATTGACTCACTTTCTGAAATCATCCGTCGTTCGCGTAGCTTACTTATCATTAGATGTCCGTCTTTGGAGATTTCATTCGGCAATAACGGTACGTTTTTGATAAATCCACTTAGTTCGGTATTTGGTAGACGGATTTGATTGGCCGGCATTGGTCCAAGGCTCGACGGGACTGTCAGTGTGCGCTGACGATCGCAGCGAAAGAAACTCTCTTCAGATTCAAAGGATACCGTGCCGGCGGGGGTCGACGCGTAAAACGAGAAGAACTGCATCGCATGTAATCCACGGAGGGTAAGTTGACTTCGTTTGGATTCGTCTTCAGTTTTTTTCCATAGGCCTTCAATCTCCTTCAATTCTCCTTCGTAAACTACCCGAGCCAAAATTCCACCGATTGCGAGTAACTCCTTATTCCAATCTGCAACATACTTTGCTTGTAGATCTAATGACTCCCGTTCAACGGTTGGGATGAACCTAGCGGCAACTGAGCCTGAGAAACCGGTGGTTTGATGTGTGGGAAACCCGATAAAAACTCGTCCTTGAACGTCGAGGTCAGAGATTAGACCATCGAATACTGCTCGCGCAGTTTCATCCCCACTCAGCAGCTTTGAAAAGCCAGATTGGGAGCTGCCCGAGTCCTTGCCTGCATCAAATTCGTCTTTATTCGTCCAGATCAAGGCATACTGCGTCTTTTTTGGCGGTGGCTTCTTGGTAGCTCTCTCGAGCTCGGCACGGAAGGCAGATGGGATCGAAACATTGATGTTACCAGTAACGACTCGTAAGAAAACAGAAGCCTTCAAGCTGGACAGCTGGGTTGAAGGTTCTGACGATAAATCCTTGGGAGTAGAGGGATTGGTGGAAGGGGTGGGTGCTGATGAGGGAGATTTCGTAAACGCAGATAACATCCTCGAGGCAAAAGAAGAGGTTGAGGTTGCAGCCGCAGCCACAGCGTTCTTGATTGCTAATTTAGATCTAGGTTTTGAATATTGAAGGGTCCATTTGAGGATATCAGTATCAATCTGGACGTGAGTCTGCTCGACTGATTGTATCTTCATCATTGAGGATGGAGTAGACAGTGTGATATTTGAAGGGGTTGATAAGACCTGAGGCGGGGCAAGTTTTTTGTCGAGCTTGCACATCAGATGGTCGTCAAAGTACAAGCTGACAGATCTGATTTGGGTGGTGAATGCTAAGCTGGTCGCCAAAAATCTTGAAAATTCAAAGGGGGGTGGCATTGGGGAGGGAGATCGAACGTCCATGATAAATGAGGTCCATTCTGATGGGCTTGGGTTGATACCTCGACGGGTGACCAGTTGGTCAGGATTCTTGGTACTCCAGTTAAAGCCCATGATTGAAGGCCCCGACAAGACGATGGGAGAATCACATATTGACCATAATGCGTAAAAACCAACCTGAAAAAAGGGGGTTTTAGAGATCTAGCATACAAGTTTGACTTCCAGGAGTACAAGTGATAAACTGACCCCAAAAGCGCCGATTTTTCTGTTGACATTGGTGCGATTTTTTTTCAATCAGTTGATGAATGCAGGAAGCGACGAGTGATGTAAAATGACCACTACTGACGATTCATCTGGATTTCCCTCGGCAATTTTTCTCAGTCGTGCTAATGATTGTGTACCAAATCAGCAGTGCATGTCAGCCAGTCTGCCAGGCGATATTATTATCATGAGGCCTTACCCCAATCTTGATCACGAAATGGGATCCCATTATTCCTAACGAGGACTCTGGATATCTTTTGAGTAGTCAGATCAGGTAGGGTCAATGATGAACCAGCAGCACTAGAGGATTGTGTGATTGGTTGGCTGGTAGGTTGCGTTAAATTTGAAGTTGTGGTAGCATTTGATAAGAATTTGATTTCGACTGCGCTAGCCGAAGCATCATCGGCGTTCTGCAGAAGTTCTCTAAACACCGTATTTTCGCCAGAATATCTTGCAAGCACTTTGTCAATCAGTGCTCTCTGGTTCACTTCCACTGCCTCGTCCGGAACGCCCTCGAGGGCAAGTGCATAGTCGGCCATCCCTGAAAATTGGCGGTTGAATTGATGCCTATGATGCAAGTCTGAGTATGTGATGAGGAGGATGGATTGAAATTGGTTCTTGAGATATTGGTGTTTGTGGTGGTTGGATGATTGATGGGAAGAAGGAAAGCCCAAGTCCAACGCTGGGAACAACAAGATAATTACAGCATCTATTTATGTATGTACATATACGTGATGTGAGTACATGATTGACGTAATCAAGACGCCATCACCAGGGAAATGGACAGCCCTGGGTGCGCGGTGGAGATGCTGCAAACAAAACTTGGCTCTCAAAAGTAAATTTCATGTCAGAGGATTGAAGAAACAGGGCTGGAACTGAACTGGGTGATGATGGACAAACAGGAATGATTCAAGAGAGATTCCAGTTAGAGCTATGGGTTACGACCAGATCACAAATATAGTTTTTTGAGTGTATGTTGCAAGCAACAACAAACAGTGAAAAACACAAATGACAATATCAAGCATAGATACACTATGACCTAGTACTATAAGACAAAGAACAAACAAACAAAAAAGGGCAACAGGTAGGAGAAGACATTTTAGATATCATTGAGAGAGTTGCTCTTGGAATCTATGGGTATCAAGTAAAAACTGAGCCAGAGGCTCTTCTGCCTTTTGGTTTCCCAGAATTCCATTGGGTTTTTTGGAATTGAATTGGATCTTGAGTTGCCAGAGGCCTCTTTACAGCCTCATTCTGTGAACTTTTGACTTTGGGCAGAAGTTAATCAAGTGAACAGCTGTCTCCTTGCCTCTACAGTTTGGGCAAAGAGGGTCCACACTCCTGTTAATCTGAAATAAGAAGTTTTTCAGTGTATTATGGCCAGAAGCCATCTGGTTGATGAGAGATCTCAGAGAGATATGAAGGCCCAAGGGGGCTGGTCTTTTCACAGAAAGGTCCTGCAGGGTTCTGTGCCTGATATTCAACAGGTTGCATTTGATTCCTAGGAAAGGGGTAGAGGGGAACTCTACCACCTCTTTAGCCAGCTGGTCAGCCATCTAATTGCCTGGGATTTCCTTATGGCGCAGACACCATACAAAAGTGACCATTGTTTCTGGAGGAAAGTTTGTCAGGGGTCTGCCTATCTGCCCAGGCAGCACTGGGATGCTACACTGCACTAGATATCAGCTAACTTCAAATTACATTTCCACAGCTGGGAACAGGATATTCCGAACTCCCTGATTGGAATGATCCCACTTGACTGATCCATCAGTGAGGCTTATAGTACAATCCAAGCAAGGCAAGAATTTAAATTCAGCAAAGCAGACTGTGTTAGCTGATCTGTCTGGCAAACAAAATTTTGGCTCTGCATCTGGTAACCAGCTTGTCCTAACTCCCTGATGGAACAGTCCTGCTGGACCATTTCAATCAGGGAGGCTGCTGGAATGATCCAACCAATTCAAGTGGTTTAATTCTGTGGAAAGGAATGTATAATCTGCCATTAGCTTACTTGGTGGTGTAGCATGGCGCAGTCTTGGAACAGGTTTGGGGGCCTTGGGGTCCTTGGTCCTAAATATCACACCTTGGCTATCCACATAGAGGGGGTGGGGGGGGGGGGGGGGGGGCGCTAGGGGATTGCAGGGGTACCACCAGAAAGGCTAATCTGGATGAGGTTGGAAAATATGTTCTTCTTGCCCTTGAGAATGGTAGAAGTGTGCCAATTGAGCTTGGTTTTGTACCTAGATTCTTCAGAGTAGTTGTTGGGAACTTTTGAGGCCTTAAAAGGCTGTGCTAGTCTTTTCAATAAGCCCCTGAAAAAATTGCAAGTGAAGTATAGTCAGCATCTGTGAGAGTTTGAGCAGAAGAACTGGATGATCACCTTGATTACCATAAAAGGAATTTCTTTTATGGTATGCTTCTTTGGCAATTGTCTTTCATAGGCCTGTATTATGGTTCTAATAAGACTTCCTTGGATTTTTTTCAAAGCAAACACTTAAAATTTTGGAGGGAATAATACCCTGATGTTGGATGATGGAAGGTTGGGATTTGGGGCCTTGTCTCTTTTAATTTGACTGTTGAGGCTGATGAGGATGTTCATCAGCCTCATTTCCTCTTTGGGCATCTGAGACATAAGAGGAGGCAGTCAGTTAGTATATGAACAGCTAGATTTGGGCCAGAAAACCTGGAAAATCACATCCAATACACCAGGAAAAATGAATTGTCACTAGACTACAGGTGACATCAGCCTAGGTTCAATAAGCTGCCCATTAGTAGAAATGTTGGCCTCATTTACAGCCCCTTGAAGGGCACAAAGGGGCCATTGTAGCCTAGTTAGAGGGCAATCAGAGCTAGAAAAAGGCTACAGCCATTGTTTCTTGATGTCACCAGACGTCAGGTGACAATTTATTTTTCCTGGTGATAAGCCTTGGGCCCACCAAAACAGTATTTTTGCTTAGTTGGAATGGCTCTCACATTGAATAGATCCAAGCTTTAAAGGCTTCAATAGATTGAGTGGTTGCATGAGGTGGTGATCAGTCTGAGACAAAAAATAAAAATGCTGGCTGGGGGGAAGAATGGATTTGGATTCAGACAGGACACTCAGGTAATTGAACTTGAAGGGGATCAAGTTTGTGTGAGTGATTTTCACTTGGCTTTTTATGGTGTAGTAGTAGTGAGATAAGGTAGTAACCTAACCTATATTGAATGTAGTTAAATAACATTAATTAATAGAGTATTACTTTTTTCTTCATTCAATTTCTTTGTTTTGTTTCAACCTTCAATCATCTCACACAAATCTCCAACTCACTCCTCTGGGTTTGTGTAGTTTGTGTTATCTGTTAGTCAAACTTGGTGAACTAACATTGTGAAGGGGATTCACTCAGATTTCCAGAAACACTTGTTCAATTCAGGTCAGATCCATCTGGTTTGGGATTTCCTGAAAGCAGCAAGTTTTACCAGGCTGGGGTATGATGGATTGAGGGGGAGGTGGGTAGAAAAACTTCAGGTTGGTTTCAAATCAGTTCTATGTTCCCCTTGCGGTCTGCAGTGTCAGAATATGAGCCTCTAGTCTCTGCTCAATTTTTCTTTCTTTTCCTTTTTCTGTTTCTGTTCCCCTCACCTGTTCCAGTTTCTGTCTCCCAGTCCCCTTTCTCCTGTCACCCCTCATCTGTCACCTGTCACTTTTCACATGTCACCCAGTCACCTGTCACATATCACCCAGTCACCAGTCACTTGTTATCCAGTCACCTGCTATCCTGTCACCTGTCACCTGTGTCTTGCCATGTCTGGCTTTGTGGCCTGGTACTGCCCTGTTGTGTTTTCCCTTGTCCTTCTGTCTAGGCCCCCTTTGAGTCTTGCAAGGGGGCTCTCTAGCTGTCTAAATATGGTTTGCTCGTGAGGTTGGTAATACAGCATTGAGTCTGATCACTTTTACTTGGAAAAATCATTTTTTCTTTAATCCTTGGTCCTTTCTTAGGCTCCCTCAAGAACTTCATTAATCACCTTCTTGCTAGGAGTGGATGACCAGCCCAGTTGGTCAGACTGGTGTCAATCCAGTTTTGGAGGGAGTGGGTTAGAGGAAG
Organism: Puccinia hordei; assembly: GCA_007896445.1. Taxonomy (NCBI): domain Eukaryota; kingdom Fungi; phylum Basidiomycota; class Pucciniomycetes; order Pucciniales; family Pucciniaceae; genus Puccinia; species Puccinia hordei. The sequence goes on along the minus strand of RDRW01000258.1, from coordinate 159,084 downwards.
GCATTTGTGGGTTAGAGGAAGGCATCAGATGATAATGGGGAGCTCCATATCTGTAATAGGGTCCACTGAGGTGATAATAGGGGATGTGCAATATGTGTCCTTCAAACCATTTGGGTTGTTACTCATTTATGACATGTTTCAAAAAGGAGAGGGGACTTACATGATGGTGTTATTGGCTGTTTGAGATTTCCAGGTGTGTATGAAGGATGGTAACTATGCTCAGAATTGGAAGGAAGGTCCAACAAGTCAGTAATTCCTGAGGCTGAAAATCTGTGGTGGTGTTTCACTTCATTTCAATTGACATGATGAGGATTTGACAAGGCAATGGGACTTACTATGGTTTTACAATTGAAGGAGGGGATGGTTGTTGATGAAGCATGAGAGGAGGACTTGAGAATTGGATATATCCAGTCTTCAGGTGGGCTGAAAGAGCTGTGGTTCCTGTCATAGTGCCTGTAATACATACTTTGTAGAGAATTAATAAACACACACCCTTCAAAACCAGGGTTTTCATCCTGAACATCCATTTCAAAAAGGCTGTCACCGCTAGAGGGGTGTGTGTCCTGTAGGTGGTGGAATTCCAAGTCCTGTTTCAACTATAACCCAGTTTGATATTATTTCATCAGCTATCATGAGGAGCTATGAAATCAGCCATGTTTATTGCATATTTAGGTTCTATGCATTTATTTGATCCATAGTCACCCATTAACTCTTGTCGTAAATTCTAGAGGCATAGGTCTTCCAAAACACCCAAAACAGTTGTAATAGAATCATACCTACCTAAAATACTATAAATTCTATTTTCCCCCGCTTGCAGAACTGCCCCCTTCCCAAAGGATTTCTCACCCTGTTGGGGTACCAGCCCCTTTCTCTTTCCTCACCAAGATTAGTACCAAGAACATGCTGTGCTTGAGATGACAGTTGACACACTTCTCTTTGTCAGTTATTTAGAAATTAAACCAAGATTGGGTGCAATACTGTGGTGTTCTTGAGCTGATGGGAATTTACTTCTTTTAATAAGGATTGTATATCTTATAATTCCCAATAAAATTAGCCCATTTATTAATGCAAGAGCCATGGCAACTTAGTGGTTTGGGCACATGCCAGTGATGATATTGATTTCACTGAATTTTTTGTGTTACAGGTTGAGATTAATCTGCAGGGTATGAAAAACTGTGGGATTTTGAGGGTGGTACTGTAGGAATGGGGTGGAACAGGAAAACATAATACAACTCTCTTATCTCACTGCACAAAACAGATTTTTGGTGTTGTAGTATATCATGTAAAAGTTACCTTTACATAAACTACAGAGTAACCTCCGTTACAAATCTCGACGTCTACCCATTTCTCTTTTCACATGTCATAGAATGTCTGTCATTACATAATAACCATACTATAAATAAAGCATGTATTTACAGTATGTTTCCGTTTATTATTTATTCAATACAATCTATTCTTGATTCTTGTCATTTCAGGTTATGAGCCATCTTCTCGCTTATACATCAATCTTCTGGGTGTGACATACTTATCGAGTTTGTTTTCCTATCATTAAAATTTATAAGTGGCAAATACTTTCCGTGGCTGTGTTGGTGCTGGTGTGTGTATGTCAGTGTGTTTTTGGTGTCCTGTGTATCCTATAGATAGTGTTGCTTTGGGGCAAACATTGTTTAAGGTGTGTGTCTTAGTTTGTTCGCTAGTGCTTCCAGGTGTCTATCTTCCATTTTTCCGATTAGTCTCTGCTCCCGTTGCGTGTGTGCTTAAATAGTCTCCCAAATCCTTCTGTTTGTACTCATCTACCCCTCATCAACCATTTCTACCTTTTCTACTCCCATTTTGCAAATTCCTTCCTGTTAAATTCCTTTCCCAATTTTTTTTCCTTTTCTCCGTTTATTCGGGCGTTGATAAACGCACGCCAAGCGCGCACGCCAACGCCAACCCGCACGCCAGTTTTTTTTTGGTGTGCGGGGCCTACATGCCATTTTTTTTTGGCGTGTAGGGTCTACACGCCAAAAAAAAAGGGCGTGTGAGACCCACACGCCATTTTTTTTTTGGCGTGTGGGCCCCGCACACCAAATAAAATTGGTGTGTGGGCCCCGCACGCCAATTGTTTGGCGTGCGGGTCCCCCCTCGCTCATGTAATCGAATGGGAGGGCCCATTCAATTACGTGAGCAAGCCCACTCCCGGCTGACAAGGTTATACAACCTCGTCAGCCGGGAGGACTTCCTCCCGGCACGAGGCTGTATAACCTCGTCAGCCAGGAGGACTTCCTCCCGGCTGACAAGGTTATACTTGCTCACGTAATTGAATGGGCCCATTCGATTACGTGAGCGAGGGGGGACCTGCACGCCAAACAATTGGCGTGTGGGTCTCACACGCCCTTTTTTTTTGGCGTGTAGACCCTACACGCCAAAAAAAAATGGCGTGTAGGCCCCGCACGCCAAAAAAAATTGGCGTGCGGGTTGGCGTTGGCGTGCGTTTATCAACGCCCCGTTTATTCCGGTTCACTATGTCCGTTCAAAGATCCCCTATCCGCGTCACTACCCGCTCTACCGCCCGGCGACAAGCTCCTTCCCGCCCTACCTCCAATGATGATCCGGTTGCAAATTTGACGGATGGGCGCCTGCCTAGGACTGTGCCCCTGGCTACCCCTCCATTTACCGAACCTCAATTGGACCACCGTACGGAGTCAGCTCTCATTTGGGATGCAATTGCCAGGATGTCTTCTTCGATCCTTCAAGCGGATGGCGGCAACTTCCGAATTTGGTTGCGTGAGCTCACCGAGGTGGCTTTCAGTTATCTCCGGGACAACGAATTTTATGTCCAGGATCGGCGTGGACACACCCTATTGAGGGCGGCGCGCGGTATCTTGTTGGGTTCTGTGGACCCCGCTATTTGTTTTGATCTCTATGACCATACTAGATGTGACAAGATGCTGACAGCTATTAAGTCTCGTTTCGCTACGATCAGTTGGACTAATCAACTCGCTCGTTGGACCAATCTTTTTCATCTCCCAACTGCCTCTGACACGAGCGCCAGTGAGCCCGCAAACATCTATTGTTCTCGTTTTGAAGATCTAGTAGCATCCGGGGTTTCCCTATCCCGCGACGCGGTTCTGGGTCTGATCCTCCAAAATTCTATTCCCCATGGCACGGAGCTACGAAACGATTTTGACCAACGAGTGGATTCAGAATTATCCCGCAATCCAAACATCACTCTCCATTTCGACAGGCTGGTGGACCTTCTTTCTTCCAGCCAGGCCCGCATCAATATTCAGAATCTTGATCGATCTTGACCACCGGCTCCAGCTGTATTCTCCACCGAGACGATGAATCATTGGGCCCCATCCATCAAAAGCTTACCCGGTAATGTTTATGGGTTAGCAGGCTGTCCTGATTGCCATTGGGACCGAGGCAGGACTTGTTTCCAATGTGGTTCACCGTCACATCAAATAGAGGAATGCCCTGACAACAACAGACAACAGCGCCCCGTTCGTTTTACGACTGTTCCCCCTTCCCATCCATCTCAGTTCCAGGCACATTATCCCATTATCACTCCCCCTGCAGGTTATTTCCTCCCTTCCCGACCCAGTGTCCCCTCTTCTGCTTCCCCCGCCTTGAAACGACCCGCCGATTCCTACTGCCCCAATTACTGTGCTGACAAGCCCCGGCCTTCCGCTCGCCATGCTGAACATGACCCTGTCGAGTATGTCGCCAATTCTGAAGGCATGGACTATATATTCCATCATCAACCCTCCCCCGAGGCTCGTCACGTGGAGTTTGCTTTGTCCCCCTCCAACCCTCTGTTGATACTGGTGCGGCTCACCACCTGACTGGTGATAAGTCAGCCCTTTATGATTTTACATTACTGCCGCAGCCTATTCCCCTTAAGGTAGCTACTAACGGGCCCTCTCATTTCATTACGGCTCTAGGTACAATGCTTTTTCCTGGTCCGGCATCAACTCAAGTTCGTCTTGAGAACGTGTTTTACTGTGCCTCTGCCTCCAATACGCTCATCTCTCCGGCTGCTCTTTGCCTTTCTGGTTTCACCTTCTCCTACAACTGTGACGACGACTCTTTCAGCGTTTTTCGCGGGCGATCCCGCTGGGCCCATTGTACTCTCAACTCCCATAGCTGCAAGTGGCTTTTCCCTTCCCCTTTTATCCATTCTTCTTCCGTTCCTTTTCCTACCCGTGTCCCTCGTTTTTCTCCTTCTTCTCCGCCTGTCTCCACATGTGCAACTGTCCCGACGAATGCATCCCCCCGTTCTGGCTGCGTCGCCAATGTATCTACTTTACCTGTGATCCCTACAAATGTTCCCGTGAAATCAGTTCCGTTCCCTTATATGATTCCCACCGCACCAGAGAGACAGGATCCTGTGCCTCCTTTGAGCCCTGATGAGCAAATTCTCATGCTTTTGCATTGTTGCCTGGGTCACATCAGCCTGCGGGTCATACGACGTATGGTAAAACTACAGGTGGGCCTAGGTCTGCCGACTAGCCTACCGGCCGGGGAGATCAGATGCTCCACTTGTATTCTGGCTAAAAATATTCATAAGAATTTGTTGAGTTCTACACAACATGTTTTCTTGCCCATGGATCTTCTCAACTTTGATCTGATTGGGCCCTTTGAGGTCCAAGGTGAGGGCGGGGGACGTTACATCCTCAACATTCAAGATGTTGGTTCCGGTTATGGTGAGATCAAGATCCTCGGCGCCAAATCGGAAGCAACCGCACACCTCATGGCTACTATCTTGAGGCTAGAGTGCCAGACGGGCAAACAACTCAAGATGGTGAGATCGGACAATGGGGGGGAATTCAACAGCGCCCGACTGTCAGATTTTTTTAAGTCTAAGGGTATCCACGTCGAACAAGCAATAGCTTACCACCACTACCAGAACGGTAACATCGAGCGGTTTAACCGTACTCTCCAAGATATGGGGTGCACTTTACTACTCGGCAGTGGCTTACCTAAATCTTTCTGGCCGTTCTCCTTTGTATGGGCCTGTTTTCTGCTCAACCGGATCCCTAATGGGTCGAGCGGCGTCTGTACGCCCTATTAACGGATGTTTGGCCATAAGCCGCAACTGGATGTGGCCCGCGTTTTTGGCGATTGTGCTTATATCCATGTTCCGGCTGAAAAACGGAAGAAGCTGGACGAGCGAGCAACGTTAGGGCGTGTCGTTTCCTTCCTTCCTAACTCCAAGGGGTGGTGTGTTTGGGTACCTTCCTCGAACTCCTTTGTCAACTCTGCTGTAGCAACGTTTGAACAGACTATGTCCACCAGTCAAAAACCAGCCCCACTTTTCTCCCTTGCCGATATGACTACTTTGCGGCTTGGCGATTTCAGGGACAAGGCAATCGCGGCTGAACAAGATCTCTTGGTCAAACACATCAGTGGATACGTTCCCGAAATGCTTGCCGCTGATGTGCCCCACACATACAAACAGGTGCTGAAAGATCGTGATAGCTCTCTCTGGTTATCTGCGATCCGAGACGAACTTACCCACCTAAATGAACTTGGCGTTTGGGAAATTTGGCCCGTCCCCGCAGGCACAAAGATTCTGACAGCCAAATGGGTATTAACCAAGAAGCTGAAGGCTGATGGATCCTTGGACCGCTTCAAGGCCCGTTACGTTGCACGAGGTTATTCTCAAATAGCTGGGCTACAGTATGGGGAGACCTTTGCCCCCACAGCTACCTTCAGTTCTCTAAGACTGCTCCTTTCCATGGCAGCGGAAAAAGACTGGCCCGTTCATTGTTTCGACTTTGTTGCCGCCTATCTCAACTCCCCTATTGATGAAGAATTGTGGGTACAACCCCCACAAGGTCTTTCGGTACCCGTGGGGCATGCTTGTTTTCTTAAAAAGGCCTTGTATGGTACCAAACAAGCAGCCCGCTGTTGGTGGCAGCATTTTTCTTCCACTCTGGCATCTCTCGGATACAAGGCTTCCTCTTATGACTCAAGTTTGTATATCCTCGAGGCGTCTGATGGACCTGGCGCGATTTGGATCCATGTCGATGATGGGGTGGTTACCGGTCCCTCTGTGGCCGCCCTGGCGAAACTGGAACAAAACCTATCCTCTTCCATTCAGATTAAATGGGAAGCTGGTCTGTCTGACATAGTTGGTCTATCCGTATCCCGTGACACGCGCGGATTTTGCCTCTCTCAGCCTAAACTCATTACTAGAATTTTGGGCGACCATTGGGATGGGGTCTCTTTGGCCAAAACCCCACTGCCACCCGGTAATCTCCCTACAACCAACATGACTTCTCCAGGCATTGACTCTTCCTCCTATCTGTCAATCATAGGCATGCTCAGCTATCTTACGGTAGGCACGCGCCCGGATATTTGTTTCTCTGTTAATTTTCTGGCTCGTTTTGCAAAGTCTCCATCTACCGAACACTGGGCCTGTCTACGTCACCTTCTGAACTATGTTGCATCAACCAAATAACAAACCCTAAAACTCCATCCTGTCCCTGCGTGTCCCCAATTGCTAGGTTTTGTTGACGCAAATTGGGGGGGGGGGAGTTTTCTCACTCTACTTATGGCTTGATTATTTTGCACTTTGGCTGTCCGGTTACCTGGGTTTCAAAGCGCTTGGCGACTGTCGCATCCTCAACGGCGCACGCCGAATATATGGCTTTAGGCCATTGCACGAAGCAGATCTTGTGGCTTCGGAATTTGATCTTCGACCTATATGGGAAGTGGACAACAGGCGACATCAGATGCAACAACCAAGCTACCGTTAAAATCAGCTCCAACGATTCCTCTAACAAACGCGTCCGGCACACCGACCGCGAGTTCTACATAACTAACCAGGCTTTCTCAAGGAAGCAAATTGCCGTCTCATGGGTTTCAACAAAGAAGCAGTTTGCCGACATCTTTACGAAGAATCTCAGGCCTCAAGTCCATGAGGTTCAGAGGACAGTAGTCCAGGGGGGCGTCTTGTCGAGTGGGGGGGTGTTGTAGTATATTATGTAAAAGTTACCTTTACATAAACTACAGAGTAACCTCCGTTACAAATCTCGACGTCTACTCATTTCTCTTTTCACATGTCATAGAATGTCTGTCATTACATAATAACCATACTACAAATGAAGCATGTATTTACAGTATGTTTCCGGTTATTATTTATTCAATACAATCTATTCTCGATTCTTGTCATTTCATTTGGAAATCCCAAAAGGTTGTCTATCCTCTTGCCTGTGACTCCTCTGCTAAACAAAAAAACTCATCCAGTTGCTGTTTGAAAAAAAAGGACTGAGTCAAAGAGGTTGAGTGAAAAACAAAACCTCAAGCAACAAACAGAAAGAACCCTCAAAGAGAGCTCAGAGCTGCAGCTGATGTAGCAGAAAAAGTACATGCTAGAAGTTGCATCTTGTAGAGATCTCAGGGAACTGTGCTACACAGAAGAACGAATTGTTTAGTTTTCCTATCTGAAGCAGTGGCTAGATAACCTATTATAACAGGCAGCCAGGTTGTGGCACAGAAGTGGTCACCTGATCTGGCATTCATCTGGATGGAAGAAATGAGTGATATGTGAGTGAAAGGGAAAAGACAAAGAAAAAAAGTGTGAAGCCTGTGAAATCCCGACAGTTCCTTCACCAATCCAGTAGATGTTACTCAGTTCCAATTGAATATCTCAACTACTTGGCACTTAGAACTACCAAAATCAAGATCAAAAAGACTAGGAAAATGGGGGGTTATCTTGGATGCAACCAGAAACCAAATCAAAGATTTTAAACAAAAAAAGCTGTATGAACATGCGCACAGCTCATGGAGGCCTTGATTCTAGGGGGCATAAAATTCATGTAAGAATACCTGTACATATTAAATTAGTATTAGTGAACACAGTGCTCATTCAATGGTCAATGCAGATACATACACTTAGTTACATACCTACACATACACATGTTTAAGCTGAACAAAAAGCGGAGAGATCAACGAAATAGGGAGGACAAGAAAGTAAGAAAGGTGGGTAGAAAGAAGAAAGAGCTTTGTTAAAAAAGATCAAATGTCTGAGTCGGACAAATCGAGACCGCTAGGCGGAAGTTCTCCAAGAAGACTATCGACCTCGTCAATGTGGGGCTAATTGGAAAAGGCAATACATGTGAATTTATTTTTGAATCATCACAAAGGAATCAAAAGAGAGCGGGGGTACCTGGATGCTAGGGGCGGTAGACAATCTGTGTATGTGTGGAGGAGGAATGTGAAGCGATGTACCTGGTATGGAGGGATGCAGAGTGGGGTCAGCCAGAGTATCTGAGGGAGGGGGCTGGTCGGGGGGCTCAGATTGATCGAGGACGACGGTCGTGTCCGCGGTTTCGGAGGATGAGCTTGGGGAGATGCGGGGCTCGTCTGGTAGAGCAGTCTTAGATGAGGTGGCTGTCAGAGCGGAATCGGTGGAGAGGAGCGAGCAGACGTTTCGGAGTGGATCTTGAGTATTGTTGGCGGTGGTGGGGGAGGAGGAGTGGACAGAGTGGGGCTGGTTTGGATTGGTAGGTGTGAGAGTGGGCGAAAGGGGCTCAGGCTGGATGGTGCGCTCAGCGACAGACTCTGCCCAATGTGTCGCAGTGTTGAGGTGGGGATGGTCTTGGGGGAGGGAGCCGTTAGGTGAGGGCGTCTGCAAGTCGCGATGGAGGGAGGCAAGCGACTGGTTGAGGTCGACGGAGCGACGGGCCTTCTGGGGCGATCCGAGCAACAGGCTGCTGAGTGGATCGAGGATCGAGTAGATCTCCGGCCCGGTCCCGCTAGTGCTTCGATCGATCGTCTCTACCGGGTTGTATACATCAAAAGGGTCTGGAATCGAGGCGACCATCGCTTCTAGTGTCGGATCTGAGATCGGCTTGGACGCGATTCGGTCGTAAACTTCGACTTCTGATTTGACCACCAAGCTAATCTTTTTTTTTTTTGGCGGATTCCCAAGCTATCAGTCTCTTAATATTTGACGGTTCAAGTGACAGGTTGACGTACATTTTCAGCTACCTTGTTCCAGACTTGTCGTTCACCCTTGGCTACTTGAAGATAGTAGGAGTGCTTGAGAGACTCGACCTGTTCGACTTGATCCTGCAGTTCCTTGAGACCTCTACGGAAGCTATCGAGGTCACGTGGCGTGTTCCGCGAGTGTCGACTACCGCCCTGAGTCATGTTCCTGAGCTCGGTCTCTCTGATGGCCTTGGTTTTGAGCAATAGCAAAGACTCATATCGGTTCTGTTGATGGGCTAGTTGTTGCCGATATGATTCGTAAAGGTTCGAGAGTGGGAGTTCGAATGAGTTTTTGAAGGTATCCGACTGAAAGGTTTGAATGGTCAGATGATGGATTGTAAACCGAGCTAGATGTGAGGGGCTAGAATAGCTTACGAGTACTTGCTCGAGATTGGCAGTCAGGAAATGGAGGCCACTGGCAGCCAGTAGTTTCTCAGCAGGGTTCGAGTGTTGCGAGTGAGTTGGGTCGTGGTAGCTGGAGTGGGGAGTATGGGGCGAACTTCCGATTGAGTCTGTGGTGGATTCGAGCTGCTGCTGCTGCTCCTGTTGGATAGCCTGGGTTCCTTTGAGTCTGGCCGAGTCCTCGAGTGACTTGGCGAAGGCTGCCGTTGCGTTTGATAGGTTGATCAGTGCCAGTCGATAGACCTTGGCAGTCGAGAGTAAGTTTGAGAATGTGTTGAGTGAGTCCTTGAGGTCAGCCTTGGTCAGGAATGAATGAGAGTCCTGGTTGTGATAGTCTGAACTCATCGTTGGCTGTTCGTGGCGTGTTTTCCTTTTTTTCCCCGGAGTGAGTGGCCGGTAGCACAGCAGCAGCATTGTCACCAATCACAGACAACTGCTGCACAGCTCTCAACTTTAAATTTTCATCTATACATCTTCTACCCAAGTTTTAAAAACAAGCTCCCTCACACCACAGAAGCATTACATATTTTGCTTTTTTGAGGTGGTTTCAAGAACCAAATTGATTAAAGCCCTGACTTTTTGGGACAGGATTGGTCTGAATCTGGTAACATCCCCACCAGTGTGGTAACCCTGTTCCCACTCACATCACAGCTTCTTCTATATCATACAAACCTATCACATATCCATCATCATTATTCCAGATTCAGATTCTACACCATGTTTACCCCAAGTCACCTGCTCTTACCACCCTTGTTTTTTGAAAAAAAAAGTGAAATTTGGCCTATGGCATTGCTCACTATGAATCTGAGTAACTTCAACTGAGAGTAAATACAAACAATAGAAGAAATGAGAACAAACTTGGTAGCTAATTTTATGGATAAGGTGACAGGAAATGATTTAGAGTTGGAACAATGTGAAATCAGATGTTATATGTAAATCAAGAAAGAGGGAATAAGGAAACAAAGGTAGGGTAAGGAAAGAGAACAAAGACTAGTTGGTTAAATTGAGGGGGAAACACCCTATGGTTGCCAGGAAGGTAGCCAAGAGATTTTCTGCTTTTTGATTTTGTAAGGTTTTGTTGAGTCTGTCAGAGTTGAAGCAGATTTTTGATTGACGGAGCTGTTGTCAAAGTTCCAAACATTGGGTTTTGAAAGCAGGGCAGTAGTTCATCAAATGAGCTACTGTCTCCCTATCCCCACACAAAGAGCAGAGGGGATGAGAGCGTCTGTGGATGCAAAAGAGGAAGGTATTCAGTGTGCAATGACCCAACACCAACTGATTGATGAGGGAGGAAGAGAAAATGAGGAGTGCAGAAGTGTTCCTTTTATTGCAGGATGGGGGTGAGGTGCTGTGCAATCTTTCTAAAGTTTCCCTTGACTGGGATTATCGGAGTGTTGGGGTTTTCAAGGGCTTCTTTTGCAAGCTGATCCACCATCTCATTGCCTAGAATGTCCTTGTGACTAGGACACCATACAATTGAGATGGATGTGAAGTGGTTGATTGATTCCAGGGTGAAATCAATCATTTCAAACAATAGCTGACCCGGCTTTGGAAGACCTGGAGTCTTGGTACGCTGAATGACCCCTTGATTGTCCACAAAAATGAACAGACAATGAAAGCCATGACGTGGTTTGCTAAAGATCTCTCTTGCAAGCTCCACCACTGCCAGTACCCCAATTGCTTTGCACTCATGATTTGACACTACTGTGGAATCACCCAACAAGTAGGCAAGAAAAAGCCCAAGGTCTGGGCAGACCGCCACACCTGCACCCCCTTTTTCTGGGTGAAAAGATCCGTTGCTGAAAATTAAAAGCACCCCTGGGACTCCTGCGTGTGAAGAAACAAGTTACTTAACGGAATTCAAGGCAGCCTCTTTAAATAAGCCTTCATTGAGGTAATTGAGGTGAACTCAAGGCATTCTTGCAAAGTTAAATGAGAGATTGATGGTTTCTGGTCCGCAATCAATGGCGGAATCAACTAGGGTTGACGCAAGATCTGATCTTGCCGAGTCAGGAAATTGGACAAAAGAATCCAACCTGCTAGTCAGGATTAGGGATTGGACACAGTTGTTAGTTTTCAAGAAAATAAGTTTCCTGAAGAAAAAGGAAAAACAAGTCTTAATAATTTTGTCATGCAAAGTCAAGGTTGTTGACCTGTTCTGGATGAGGCTTGCTGAAGTTGATCTGAAGAGGCCTAAGGTGAAGAGTCCGCTAAGTCAATCTGCCTTGTTGGAAAGGGATACAACCTTTCCCTTATTTGCCTGAGTCGCCCAGAGTGACACTCCATAGGTCAGACGTGGAGCTAGAAAACATCAGGGGAGTCAGCCTGTGATTCAGATGGCGAGCCAATGTGAGTCTGACCAATTGGGTAGGTAAGACATCTCTTTGTCTCTCCTTGTAGGGATATATCTCAGCCAAGCTAATGTGATGTGGTTCTTGGCTTGCATGGTGCCTTTGGTTGGCCAAAAGAGCATGATTTCTTGGTAATTGCATTTCTGCAGCAGGTGTGACAGTTTGGCCTAATTGGGCCTCCATTTTTGTGTCTATTGCCTTGATACTAAAAGTAAGTCTTTATAAATGAAACCCATTGGGTTCTTCACAAACAGCACTGGCCTTGTGAGGTCTAACACCTCAGATCTCCTTGGCAAACTGAAGTGCAATTTCAAATTCAGTTTTCAATCATGTATACTTAAGAAACCTAAAGTCAAAAACAAAAAACCTTCCCATTTAAGAACCCCAAAGAAGATCAAACATTTGTTGGCAACTGCCGGTTCAATAGGCACAGAAGTCTCTCCTTAGGCACATCCAACGGTCCCACTTCACCAAAACAGAAAACAAGACACTCATTGCTGCAAAATTGTTGCCAATATTGCCAGACAAATGTGTCACTGGGCAGAGTTCCTGGGAAACCTTATTAGATCCCATGTTGTAATTGCTCTATACTCCTCCAGCTCAAAATACACATCTCCAAATCAATATGGAGACTGCTTTGGCACTATTCCAAGGTCCTCTGCAATAAGGCATAATGCTTCCTCAGGGACTAAAACCTTTCATAGAGTGTATTCAACTGATAGGGGATTAACTAATTCTGGCATGGAGTTGAAATTGCCATGCGGCAGGAATATATCATTGATCAGGGACTTGTAAATTTCTTGATATCCCGGAATCCCATAGCTGGAAGACAAGAAATTAGCTGAGTATGTGCCAAGTACACTAAGAGAGGCCAGTGGGAATGGGAACTCAACTACCCCGGCTTCTTCACCTCCAGCAAGCCCATTTTGCTAAATTTCCTGCCCGTTTTTGTGGGTCCCATGATTTTCCAAGCTTGCATGGCGGCATCCAAGGAGTGTGAAGCCGCTTGAGGGTTGAAGATGTTGACCAAATTTTTTTGAAAGCCTTTCAAGCAACTAAAATAAATACAACAAAAGACACCAGCGAGTTGGATAGATGCCCAATATTGGTGAGATTTTTAATTATATCCACTCAACCTGTTCAGTGAACTAAAATTAATGGTCCCAGGCCAGCCTTGGTTGAGTCCATCAGGTATTGAATACCTCTCTGCTCACTGAAGAGCACAATACTCGGCTGCCCGGACAAACTGCAATGCAGTAAAGTGCTCAGTCAGCTCAAATTTCAATATCATAGCGTGTGGAGACTAACCGGAAGATATAAACCCAATGGGTTTTGTATTTCCAAGCGTTTGCGGGTACTTAGAAGCCGCTCCAGATATTCACCAAGATTAGACAGTTTCACTGATGGCTGTAGGGTAAGCGGGTCGTCACAGAACTTGCACACAGTTGCTGGTAGGGTTTTTTAGTCTATATTTGTTGGATTTTTATTACACAGATGCCACCATGAAAGTACTAGGGTCTCCAATTGGCTCTTCAGCATCCCAGGCCTCAAGAGGTGGAAAATAAGTGGTATCAATTCCATGATTAGTCTTGAAATTTTGGTTTTCCATGTAACCTGCATCCGGCACAGTCATCTGGAGTGAGATGCCCTCCTTTGCCACACTGCCAGAATAATTGCCTAGTTTGAGTTCATCCCAGTTAAACTAGGATGCAAACAACCAATTTAAAGTAGGTTGACCTCAACCAATGAAATATAAAACCAAGGGGGGTCCCTTGGATTTATATTTCATCAGTTGATTTCAACCAAGTTTAAATTGGTTGAGTGCATCCCAGTTTAACTGGGATGACTTCATCCTAGGAAATTTTGCTGGCACATCGGAACCTCACACTATGACCACCTTACAAGATGGTAGAGAATTTTTTCTGGCCATGTATCCAGACCCTGATCAATAATTGCAAATAGAAATGGAAAATTGGTTACAAAAATAAGAATCTTGATCCTTTGATTCACCCTAACCCAAGTAAGACCCTCATTTGCTCAGAAACTCCAAAACATGAGTCATCACCTCTGTCTGCTTTGTGGTCCCAGCAGGCGTCAGGTTGTTGCTGATTGAAGGGCCTGGAAAATCATCTTTGGCTGATTGCCCATCCCCTTCTGCCTCCTCCAATTCAAATGTTTCTCCATGATTGGGAGAGTTATGGAGAACCACACACTCCTGGAATCAATCACACACGTCAAGTTAAAACATACTCAGCAATAACTGAATACTATCACAAGTCAAACTTACCATTATCCAAGTGGTGACCCAAATCATATCCCTCTTACCCAAAATACGCAACCACATGCCTTTGAGACTCTGAAAGCAACCTTTCAAGAGGCCAATACAGTTTTCAACAACCACTTGCACAGACAATAAATGCTGATTGGATTTGTGCTGGTCATTGGAAAGCTGAAGGTTTCTTGAGCTTCTGTAAGCTGGAACAATGTTGGCAGTCGGTGGAAATGCAGAATCTGCTAAAAGGTACTCTCCAGCGGAGAAAACTTTGTGAGGTCTAGTGGTCAGTCCATAATTGCTAGTCATTCTCTGATTGTGTGAGCAGCCCGGCCATCCTGTATACACATAAGTGTTGAATTTCTGTTGATTCTCATTTCACTTCTGTGAAATGACAGTCTGTGACAGTTATGTGTCAAGGACAAAAATCTCCACTCGCTTAGGTTTACTGAAGATGCCTATAAAACTCAAGAATCATCCAGACTCACCTTTCTCAATTGACCTCCCTCTTTGGCTCACTTTTCTCAAACTTCAACCGCTCAACTCAAAATCAAGCTCAATGCTTCAAACTCCAACTCAAGCTCAAGATCCTCTCTATGTAAAGTCACTCATTGCTCCGACCAAATCATCACAAATTGACTCACTCCTCATCTTCCTTATTCTACTCCTCAAGATTCCCTGCTCAACCTGCTCCAACAAATCTCAATAACTAAAAGCCTACAATACTGCTTTTGTCCTGTTTGTTTCTTTCCTCTTTACCTTTTCTCTCCTTTTATATCTTCTTTGTTTGATAAGGAAATCACTGAACATTTCATTCTTCTTTTTCATTCTTGTCTTTGTCTATATTTAAAAGATCAATCGCTTCTCTTATTCCTGCTCACATCTTCCTTCAAGACCTCTCTAGTCATTTATTTATATTTCTTATCAGATTGATAGTATGTTCTCTCTTTCAATTTTTTGTCTTATCATCCTTTTTTCTGACACTCCATTATTTTTAGTCTGGTTCTGTTTTCTAGAAATTTTAGATTAATTTCATAATAAGTAATATTCTTATGTTTATTGCATGCAATAAGAGTCGCTATGGCATAGAACCCCTTGTAAGAGTAGTAATTGGGACCATCTGTGTGTGGGCACTCATGAATAACCACCAGAGTGCCATCTATTAGGCCAATACATCCATTGAAACCAAGTTCAGTGTAGTCTTTGGACATTGCAATGTGTTTCTCCCGTATCAGACAAGTAACCAGCTGGCTTTGCATCTGAAAGAAAGCCATGATACAGTGGTTAGTGTAGAGCTTGATGGTCCCCTTGCCAAGTCTAAAAAAACGGGATAGCATGCCAACAGAGGCTGCATTGCCAAAACAACCCAGTAGTTTGAGAGCTACCATCATCTGCTTGGTGACAGGTTGCTGCTGATTTTGAAAGTGGTTTTGAAAGACAGGGTGGTCAGATTCCTCTTTGCAGAGATTGGTGAAGGCCAGCCAAGACAATCAAAATTATTGTTTGAAACATTTGGTATCCAGATACAGGAGAAGGTATTTGGTTACCATTGGTGGCTTGGCCAGAGGCAGCTGGAATCCAAGATATTGTGACAAACATACAGCTAGGAGAGCAGTCTGATAACTGACCAGAGTTTTGTCTTTTTCTTCATTGGAACTGTTGGTGTTGTCTGTTCCGCTAGAGGAAGAGTCATCTTTGTTGCTGCCAATCAGCTCAGAGCTGACAATTTTCATCTGTTCAATTTTAATAGCATCCTCCAACTGGCTGATGATCAGTTGACGGTTTGATTGGTGAACCATTGTGTATATTTCTATTTATCCTTTTGCACATGAAATATTAACCTATCAGTTGGAACCAAAAGCAAAAGAGATCAGAAAAGACTTACTTTTGGAAGATGTTTAAGTGAGGGTGCAATGATAATTTGGGCTGATTCAAGAGATGATTTGCAGTGGGTGGTGGGAAAAGTGATCTCACCTCAAAACGTTTTGCACCCCGGAGCTCCCCGGTGTCAGTGCAAAACGGGTTCAAATTCAGTTAGAGGCTATCTGGGTTTCTGCCACATGTGTTTCCAGGGTGGAATGCAATTTGGGGCGCTCAACGTTGACCAACCATCAGGGCCTATTTTTGCGGCAATATTGATTTCCTGCTCCTGGGTCCTGGGCCCACTCCTGGGACATACACTTTTAAACTTTGAAACCCTATTGTATATAGTCTATGTAGTCCCAGTCCCTCTTCTCTTCTTCACCGAGTTGAGGAACCAAACCAGGACGCTAACCTGAGCCAACTGCCATTGCTGGACACGCCACAGGTCAGTGTGCAATTTATCACCAAGATGAGGAACCAAACCGGGACGCTAACCTGAGCCAACCACCATTTCCGGACATGCCACAGAGCTGTCACGGTTTTCTCTTTATACAGAGGATTCACATTCCTTAGGTTGAGCTGTGAATTTCTGCAACTTAACCATTGGCGGTCAGATTATTGGAAAAACAGATGTCAATTAACATTTGCCTAGTTTACCTTGCCTATTGGAAAACTTAGCAAACAAATGTGAATGCTCTCAAAAAGATTTTTAAACGGTAGTGAAAAGGTGATCCCATCTTTGTACCAATGAAACACCAATCAGCCAATGACCCAAGTGGCCATATAAAGCTGATCTAAAAAAATGAGAAATATTGGACAAATAATGAAGCAGAGAGGCAACTTGAACACAGACAAAACCAATCTTCAGCAAATGCAAGCACACAAACAAGAAACAAAAGAGAAACCCCTCAAATTCAGTCAACAAAACTTGTGTACTGAGAATTGATTAGTGAATATATAGATGCATATGTAGAAGTTCATTTGCTTGTAAAAATAGTAAATGAAAACATTAAAATAAGCTTACAAGTAGTTTTAGGAAGGATATTTAGACAAGTGAGAGTCACAGAAAGATAAAAAGGAGTGAGGCGTGTGACCAGCATTTGAAAGAGCGGAAGAGCCTGACAAATAAGAATAAATAATCAGAGGATAACAATGAGTGTGAAGAACTATTTCTTTTGAAGACCATCATTGTATAATGGTTAAAAATTTTGGTTGAGAATGTTTTGTTGTAAAAGAGTGGACTGAACTGTAAACTGTTTCATCTTGATTGACTCAACTGCATAAAAGACAAGAAACTAAATCAAAAAAATCAATAATTGCTTCGAAGGAACAAAAAAGGTAGGTTGACAGTATTTTTTGGGCTGACTTCTCTGGCTGAATGTGCTTTTGAACTGGTGTGATGGAGGTGAACATGAGGCATTGGGAGAGGTTCTTTGGAGAGTATGTGGGAGGACTTCAGGGAGATTTTGGGAAGGGGTGTAGGTATATTGTGAGAACGAGAGAGCAAAAGAGCAAAAATGGTTAGATAAAGCAAATGATGCATTGATTTCCATCTGATTGGTGGTTGTTTTGGGTCCTCTGGTTGACAACGGACAGGTAGTTTTATAGTTGAGGTGATTGAGACAAGATGTAAGAGAAACCTTGAACCTTGAAGGGGTACTCTGGCCAGTGAGGATGAACGGAAGAAAGCCCTTGGCCTGCTATCTGCCCTACGCTATCCAGAGGAGGGGCTGGTCGCAGAGGCTTGACATGTTCAACTGAGAGGTCGAGAGTGCCATCACCTGGGGACATCAGGACGTCACCGTTGGGGTCAGACTGATTGTCAAATACTTCTCCTTGTATTCCACCGCTCCATTGCCCATGACGTTCTGCATCTCCTGCGCTAGACCAATATCCCTCAAAGTCTTTAGCTTGGAAATCACCGGGTGCTATAGAAAGTGTAGGCGCAGAGAGTCTTTATAAAGACCAGCAAGTGTGTTAGCACACAATACAAACCTTGTTGAGACGATGGGCGAGCACACCTTTATGAAGACCAGCAAGTGTGTTAGCACACAATACAAAACTTGTTGAGACGATGGGCGAGCACACCTAATGTGTGAGAAAAGAGTTGAGACAGATGAGTAACTGAATGAAGAAGAGAGAAATAGAACGCATTACATGATTTATATTTATAACAACATTCAATTAGGTTTCATCTAGGTTACAACTCTGAGTATCACTACATGACCGGTTGATGAGTATGCTACTACTGAGAACTCACTAGGTGCTGAACAAGTCCTGTGGAGGCAATCCGGCGGTCAGGACATGTGTCCATCATGCGTTTGATAAGAAGAACAAGCTCCGAGCTCAGGTGACTGAGATCAGTCCGACTGAAGTCGCTCGACCTCAAACTACGCCACTCATCGCCATTGTCGGGGAACCACGTTGGTTGCAATCTCAAGCGCAATCAAACCAACTGAAAAAATGTCCGCCTTTTCGCCATAGCGTCCGCTCAAGATTTCTGGAGCAATATATTCTCGGTCGCCCTTGCGTTTGAGATCAGAGCCAAAAAAACGACCGCAGCTTTTGAAGCGCATCATCGATCTTTCTTCGGTATCACTGATGTCTTCATACCGCAGAAATCGGGAGGGAATTACGCTGTCATCGTGTTCAGATAGATTTGCTGGTACGTGTTGGAACAATTTATGACGACCGTTCAACAAACCACACTCGCCAACCTCGCTGGGATTGACTCTTGGCCACCTTCGAGCCAAGCCAAAATCACCGGCTTTCAACCCACCGTGGGCGGTGATGAAGATGTTGGCAGGCTTGATATCGAGATGTAGGACGCCAGAGGAGTGCATGAAGGCGACAGCCTGAGCTAGCTCAGCTGTAATTTTCCAAATGCGCCCCTCGTCTAATCGACCTTGAAAGCCGGCTATGAGTCCCAGGAAGTGTTCAAGCGTACCCTTCTCACAAAACTAAGTCTGAATATTTCAGCTCCTGTTGTGACCTGGTCACATGGTATGACTCGGCTGCGGCTCAGCCAGCCGGAGGAGACTACATCTGTCTCCTCACCGGCAATACATACCGATTACCGACCCTGCGTCCCTCCACTTGACACTTCCCAGGAAGCGTGAAGTTGGATGATGTGGGCAGAGTGAGTTGGGCCTTGGGTGGCCGCATCAAGAAGTCAACTTCCTCGTATTGCCCTGCCCTCGGGATTGAGATTGCATCAGTCATCCAATCAAAAAAAGTGATTTGAAGAGAGAGGGCCACGGAAGTTATGCTTACAAAGCTTTGGGCATTGGCAGGCCACGTCGGGCGTTTGATGGCAAAGACTTGTTTTGTTGTGTTCTGACGGACTTTGAAAACTTCGCCAAACTCACCTTTGCCAATCGTTTCTAGTTGATCAAACTCAGCATCATAGCGTAGTCGCCGCGAGGGAGTTTGACCGAGATGACTATTCTGCTCTGGTAATCATCATTCATTGGACTTGAATGTTGCTTATTGAATGATGGCCGGCGCGGGGGCGGTGAGGCTGATTGGAGCGGGAGCCACCTTGACATACATATGTCCACAGGAAACGCCGCGTCTGTTCTCTTCTTTATTTTTTCTTGCCCGGGCCGGTGGTAATGCAACCAGTGGTACCACTCTGCGGTAGGAGGTCGGTACTTAGTTAAGTTGGACCTGCTACGTAGTAGCTTCCACATAAGATTGTCAAGTGAGACTAACCAGTGCTCCTTTCTCTCTTGACTCCTTGACTTCCGGATGATGATAAAAATGCTCTTTTTTTCTCTCGGGTTAATTTGCCCACAGGAGCTTCTTGGGATTATGCTTGATCGAGATTGTGGGCAAGTCAAGGCCGGGGTGAGCCAATATGTCAGGGCCAATCCCAATGGAAACCCCGGGCAGACCGCTTAACCCACTGATTGAAAGACTAAAGGTTTTTCTTAATGTGTCTCTAGTCGTTCCCCTTTTTTTGCTAGCGTAACGCAGGGGGCTGGAAGAGACCAATCATTTGGAGTTGGTGCGCATGCATCGTGTGCTTGAAGACGTGGTTTGTCTTGGATGAGGAGAACTGAGCAAGCGGTTGAAGACACAATCCGAGGTGTGAACCAAAAGAAGGCCGGTCAAGTTTCTGCTGGTCCGTTTTTCGGCAGCCAATTTTGATCTAGCCTAGTGTGGCGAAGGCCGGAGGGAGCTCAGGTGCATGGACATTGGCCATCCTCTTAGTGAGTGGGCTGGCAGCCGGCTCAAACTGACCGGCTGGAATAGGAATGTGCTAACTGTGGGATCCCCATCTTCACACAAGGTCCGGCCTATAAAAAGATGTCCGTCTTTGGCTTCCTTCATTCCTCCATCATCACATCCCATCACATCCCATCATTTCTGAGTCTTCCAGCTCTAGCTTCACTCTATCCGCTACCTACAGCCCAATAACAACCGCTTAGATGTCTTGCGCTCAATCCTCATCACAAATGTACTCTTCCATCAAGCCTCGTGGCCTCATTCAAAATTCACTTGGGAACGCCGCCATACCAAAGCAATATGAACGAACTCAAAACTGCAGCCGCCCTCGACGAAATCAGCTATCTAGCCGCCCTTCGTCACTTCAGGCCCAACAGTCACACAACTTGAGTGCCCACACTCGATCAACCCAGCGTCGCGGATCCCATGAACAGCGGAGCAAAAGACGATCGCTAATGATCCCAGCTCCACATTCTCGTGTTGCCCTATCTCCATGTCTATCTTCACCCTCGAAAATTAAATGTTCAATCTCCAGGTCGGGCTTGGGAGAATGTCAGCAGGCCCTCCAAAAGGTTCAATGTCGCCGCCCAGATGCAATCAAAACACAAGCACAGGTCGAGGCAATCAACGTGAAGACTAAGAATAAACCCTACACCCTATCCCCCTCATGGTGTTCTCCCAACGTTCACAACGCGGCCTCCAAATACAATGCCTCAAAGAGTAACACCCGACGTGCAGATGTTGATTTTCTCTCGGTATTCCTTAACAACAATGGAGGCTATTTGGACGATAGCGATGACGAGGACGAAGAAGAAGAAAAGGATGATGATGATGATGATGAAATTACAGTCAGCTCAATTCGAGCCAACACTGTTGCTTTTCTTAGAAGCATCCCATCTCCCTTTGAAAAACGACGTTCAAGTTCACTCTCCTCTTGTTCGGACAGTGATATTTTCTCTTCCGCCTCCTCCACCAAAACCGCCTCGTCCACAAAAACCGCCTCGGATTCTTCTTTGAGCTTCACCCCCGTTACTTACCAGCGTTACTGGGAGCGACCTCAACCCGTTCAACCTGTAACACCAAGCCCACCTCGATCTCGATTTGCCTTTTTTAAGAAATAAACCATTTCATCACCAATCAATTAATCTTATCGTTTACACTCTCCTGATCCTCTCAGTAACCTTTCTACTCATTCACACAATATTATTTTTCCAAATTCTCTAGTTTTTCAAACACCAGCAATCTCAGTGGTGATCATATTTTTCTCTCAATTTCCTCAATCAATAAATCAGTAACAGTATCAGTTTTCCTTTGTCTTGTAGTAGCATACGTCTTTGTAGTTTTGATTGGAATATATATCAATTGAAGCGCCCAATCTTCTTAATGATCAGGTCATCTGGTACCCTCAGAAAACAGTTCCATGAGACTGCATTATTTCAACCAGCCCCACATTGAAGCTATTATCATCCATCCGGTTTATGTGAGATGCACTTCAAACTACCAGGTTTCTGGCACTGATAATAATTGGGCCATACTTAAGGCCCCATTTGAACAAGTTGTGTACATTAGTGTGCTGTATGGTAAGGATATAGCCAGGAGCGCAGTACTCTTTGATACTATTTTTAAAAAAAATCATGCTTTCCAGATAGGCAGAGCTGCAAATTTCCATTAGAGTTTTCCTAGTCTCCCGTATCCACTGATCTTCACCCATCATTATGACCAAAGCTCAAGAAGCTTCAGATGGTTGGCATACAAAAGTGCAAAGGTGCCTCAATACACTTAGCCATCATCCTCATATTCCAGGATTGGGAAAGGGTAAACAAGGAAAAATTTAGGGATAATTGTTATTAGTCTAGGCTTGAATGTAGATTGGGGCAATTACACAAAGACCACATTGTAAAATGATTTTGGCATAAAGAGGTAAGGTAAATTGGCATACCTCTGGGCTCATGAGTTAAGTCTACTAGAATACTTGATGCTTCCCACATTTTTCTAATTGTAATCAATAACCAGTAGATGCTTCATTATCTGGGTAATTCAAAGATTGATGTTTCATGGCTGGAAATACCTGAACCCATGCCCCCCAAGTTCAGTGTCCCTGAGTTTCACCCCTTTTGACTCTTGGTTACAGTGATTGTTAACATGTATGTATCAAACATTGATATTTTTGCTAACATCACCTGAAAAGCCACAAAAACCATTTCAGGTATAACATTCTCTCAACGTTCAACGTTGACCACTAGTCAAAAACAGTTCAGGAATCATTGATTGCTTGCCAACTCCTATTGCAATTCAATCCAGTTTTCAACAAGGCCATAGTAAAAATTCAAAACATTGCAGATGTGCCTTGATCAAGGGAAAGGACTTTCCTGAGGAAGAATTTTGAATGTCTACAAGTTGAATGGGATTTTTCAGCCTGAGAGTACATACAGCATACATTTGAAAAACTAGTCTTGTATCTCTTTAACCAACCAAGCTGAACAAAGACAAATCAATTACTCTGATTGATAGGAGTCAGAACTTCCAGATTCAATACTTAAAATATAATCATTGTTTGAAACACTTTGGATTTGCATTTGAACCTGAGAATAGTAGCAGCAGTGTTTTTTTGATTTGATGCTGGATGTGATAGTATGCCATCAATTCTCCAAAGCTCCCCTCAAGCCAGCTGGAAAGGGCTTGAATCCTTTTTTTTTTGGTCATGTATCATTCTACATCATCCCTTCTCTTATCAGTCCTCAAGAATTTTGTTCCTAGAGAGAACTTTGATCACTTGATATTGTCACGGTTTCCTTGTCCCCTGTATGTTGTTGGTGTTCTTCACTTTGCCTGTTTTCATATATCCATCCTCCTTCTGTCTCTCCTTGGATTCATTAGTCGAGTCTCTCATGTTCACAAATTATTTTGTTATCCAGGGCGGGAGGGGCAATGGTGTGTTCATGTTCCCAAGAGTAGTAAGAATATTCAAATATGTATATCTTTTTGTACATCAAGTAATGGGAGATTCTACTGAGGGTGCTCTTATGCAAAGTGGTTGAACTTTTGTGTACAAAGACCCCAACCAACCGAAGGCACAGATGGCAGACTCAACAGACTCAAACCGGAACGAGCAACTAAGGACGAATCGACCCAAATTTCAACTCTTCATTCTCTGTCTCATCAGACTATGCGAGCCCATTTCATTCACCGTCATCTTTCCAATGGTCGCATTCGTAAGATAGAGCGTCCTTCCAGTCAACATTTACCAAAAAAATCAAGCTGATACTGAATCTTACGTATGATTATCGTTCTAATTACATAGATGGTAGCCGAATTCAACCCGACTCTGTCGGATAAACAAGTCGGCTTCTACTGTGGGGCGATTGAATCCACCTTCTCCTTAGCCCAATTTTCAACAATCATCTTTTGGGGAAAGCTCAGTGACCGCATCGGTCGGAAACCCGTCATCCTTATCGGCCTCTTGGGCGTGTCGATCTCCACCCTCGCATTCGGTTTCAGCTCCAGCTTCTGGACTATGATTGTTTCTCGTTCTATCGGGGGAATTTTGAATGGTTGGTGTCCATCATAAACCTTTGGAGCCAGAACCGCACTGACGTCGATATATGTTCACAGGAAACGCCGCGTCTGTTCTCTTCTTTGTTTTTTCTTGCCAGATCGTCCGATTGATTGACAGTGGCTCGGCATTTATGATTCTAATAGGGTGATCAAATCTGTGGGCTGGCTTTACTTTGATAGCACTCCGTGTGCGATGGGCTGGCTAATTAACCATCTTGCTATTGCAGATGTTTGCTGAAATTACCACGACCGAGAATCAGGCCGCGGCTTTCTCCTTACTACCTACATTTTTTGCGGTAGGATCGGCTATCGGTCCATTACTTGGTAGCTGATCATCTTGATTTTCCTTGATTCGAGTTCACTAATGACTTTCCTTCGGAACTCGTAGGTGGCTACTTGTCTCGTCCCGCGGACAGGTTTCCGAACTCATGGTTTGCTACCAGTCTTTTCTGGAAGAACTATCCATGGCTTTTGCCATGTGCAATAGGTGCAATAGTCCCTCTCCTCGGCTTGGTCATGTCAGCTTTGTGGCTCGAGGAGGTAAAAAAAATCAATATACTTCATGAGTTTGCTCAGAATGAAATGT
The DNA here is from genome assembly GCA_007896445.1 of Puccinia hordei. Taxonomy (NCBI): domain Eukaryota; kingdom Fungi; phylum Basidiomycota; class Pucciniomycetes; order Pucciniales; family Pucciniaceae; genus Puccinia; species Puccinia hordei. The sequence goes on along the minus strand of RDRW01000258.1, from coordinate 134,840 downwards.
TAATGACAAACGTGTTTTCCTTCTTTTGGCCTAGACTCTTCCCCATCAAAAACCGAAAAACAGCGAGCGGGAGCCATTGCTTCAATCGGAAGCTGAGATCGATGCTCAAGAGCCACTCGTTCCCCTGCTACCCTCCGCTAGTTCACCGACCAAGATCCTTGATCTATTGAAAGATCGAAACCTACTAGTCATCCTGATATCATATTCGCTACTGTCTTTTCAAGTAACTCAATTTAGACCAGCGACATCTCAATGACATGAACAAAATCAACTGACGGCTTTTTCGTCTATCAAATCAATTTGTAGACCATATCTCTGGAGGCCTTGATTGTACTATTTGCTTATACGCCCATGAAGTCCGGAGGGATCGGTTTCTCCAGCGCAGGTAATTGTACTCTCTTCTGCTCATGCTTTTTAGCCAGTTTACGTTTTCCAGATCAAGGATAATGATGTGAACAATTCCATTTCTCTCGAGGTAGATATTGGACTGGCTTTATCACTATCTGGAGTAATGACAATTACTGTCCAGCTTGCACTTTTCCCTTTCTTTCAAAGACGATTTGGAACCGCCAAGTTGTACAAGATATGCATGTCGGCGTATCCCATCATCTGTCCGTATGATTTGACTGCTGCCTCAAGACAGAAGGCCCTGCCCAGCTGACAGGAAAGATGCGTCTTCTTATTTAGTTGTAATGTTCCCAATCATTCACGCTATTGCTCGGAATCAAGTTGATAATCATAAGGAAAGGGACTCTGGCTTTAATGGAGTTTGGGTTGGAATTTGGACAATCATGATTTTGAAGACCACAGCAAACATGGTTTTTTGTAAGTAGACCGCGGTTGTTCCTTGGATCTGTACCCAAGTCTTCAGTACACTACGCTTCGTATCACTGACGTGGGCTGTTCCTTGTTGTAGCTTGTAATATGCTTCTGGTGAGTGCAGTGGCACCATCGAGAGTTGTATTAGCAACCATTAATGGATTAGCTCAATCTTGTGCCAGGTAAGCCTCAACTGAAAACATGTGTCCTGAACGTGAAACTGTTTGGCTAACCTATCCATCTTTATTCATGAACTTGTCAAGTTTTGTGAGAGCAGTTGGGCCAATCACAGCTTCTAGTTTATTTGCCCTTTCGGTGTTGCACCAAACATTTCTGGACGGCAATTCTGTTTTCCTCTTGTTTGCGACCATCGCTCTTGGCGCGTTCTTTATATCTTTAAACATCCGGGATGGTCTTGAGGAGTGGAGGAACACATGAAGGGGAAAATAACGTGCCATTACTCTTTCATCACGGATATGTTCGTGTCTCCTGGCATGAAGTGTTGCCGATCAAAGAGCCTTATCCCTCCCTTAACAAAAAGCCCTGGAGGGTCGCAAACTTCTCAAAGTATAGCTTGTGATAAAATCGCCTTAGGCTAGATCACCCTGAACCAGTCACTCTTCCGACCGGCCTTGAGTTCTCGAAAATTCCTGTTGAATAGAAGTTTGCGGTCAAGCCACACCCCTAGCCATTTCACCTCTGAAGCGGGTTTCAGGAGGTGGTTTCCAACGGGAAAGCCTTCCTCTGTGACCCCTCACTTAGTGAGCCATAAGAACTGAGCTTTGGCCTGGTCAAGGATGGCTCCATGGGTATCACCCCAACGGAGCAATCTTCTTCCTCCTTCAATTAAGGAATCCCTTGCCCCCTGAGCCAAAGAAGCTGCCACTAAGTGGACTGCGTCATCTACATAACCTATTGAGACCCTATCAGAGGATGTGGAGAAATTTGGTATTAGCAATGGATTATTATAAAGGATATAAAGAATCACAGAGAGAGGGGAGCCTTGGGGAAGGCCAATGTCCACTTTGAAGAACTTGGATGTGAAGTCATCCAATCGGATGGTGGTAGAACAATCTCGTAGAAAATCTGTGATGATTAAAACTAGGTCAGTTGAGCATTTCATCTGAAATAAATAGTGAATCAAACGTGAAGGGTGGACGGAGGGGTACGCAGATTTGACATCCAGGAATAACCCAGTCTTACCACCCTGCATTTGGCTTTGGACCAGAAGTTATTAGCATTCATAGTTTTCATTGGTAATTCCTAATTGCTGTCTACACTTCATCTACATTCACATATCGTCTTCATCATCACCACAGCTACATTATTACATACATTACATAGCTTGCATCATCTGAAGACATCATTGAATTTGTACACATAACAAACCATCATTACATACTTCCTTCACCTGACATAGACATTACCAGTGCTCATCATTACTTTATACTTCACTTCACTACTACTGTTTCATCATTGCTCATCATCAGACCTTGTTATATTGTGCTCATCATATGTTCCCCGCTTAAAGTAGTTCCTCACATATATATACTCCCCTCTGGATGTTGTAGCTCTTATATCAGCACATTTGTCATAGCTTACATTACTAGTGTAGTTATAAATTTCCCTTCCAAACTCTATTCTTCCCTTTGTTTAGTTCCAAACCAGTACCACTGGTGACTGGCACACCAGTTTCCACCCCACCTGCTCAGAAACTCCAAGATTCAGGCTAGAAAATTGTCCCTGAGATCCCCTCAGTCATCCTGGGTCCCTGCCCAGATTCCTGTCAGATTTTTACTGAAGTCCTCACCTCCCCTAACTCACCATCCCCACCAGTATCACCCACTCCACCTGCTTGGCAACTTCAATATGTATGCGTAAACATTTCTGGTATATGCAATTCTTGAATTTTAAATCCCCGCAACCCAACTCCATAGGATGAGTCCAATGATTTCTTTGTCACCAAATCAGTATATTTTTACTTTCAATTTTTTGATTACTTTATTAAAGATTAGTAGTAGCAGAGGAAAGAAATGAAATTATCAAACTACAACAGACATTTGATAATCTACAAATAGAGTAATAAATTGACTTGAAATAAGTACAATGGCCTGCTGATGATCCAAAAACAATGAAACAGATATCAGGTAGCTGCTTCACTCTTGCAGTCCTCTCCAGGAGTGTCCTCATCCCCACCCCCACCATCTCCACCCTCTGTGCATTCACCATCATCCACCTGTACTTGTAATACTACATCTTTGTTCCAGTCATCCAAGGGAACCTCTTTCATGTTGGGTGCAGTAGTAAGAGGACCCTGCATGAAATTAGTTTCAAGCTGAAGCACTAGAGATGACCACTTCAAGTAGAGGTCTTGGTGGATTCCATGATCAATACAATTACAACAAGCACAAAGCCATGTCATATCAGAAGACCATTCTTGTAACATGGTTCCATGCTCATATAAGGCACAGGAAGGGATGATTCTGGCAGTAGTGAGTATATCTTTTCCAACTTTGCTATTTTCTTCATAATTGTGTCCCATTTGAAATGAGCAGTTCATGTGTTCCTTTAGCTGTAGTGCTTTTTTATTGCTCTCTGATTTTCAGTAGTCAGGGCTTAATTATGACAAAGGATTTTCCAATTACTACCATGAAAATTGTGCAGCTAAAGACCACACGGAATAGGTTTTGGTGTCGCAAGTAAACCTAACAAACACTTAAGTGATAAAATGTTATCGACAATTGATCGTGTCTATTTTGGACTCTTAATAAGATCCCCTTCTTGGATTCTCTTATTCATACTTTTAGTCCTCACAACACTCATTAAATTCAAGTATACATGTATTCTGTAAGATAGAAAATTACGTGCGCAAAAAAATCATCATGTGATTTACTTGATTCAAAATTGGCTAGCTGTTCAAATTACAAAACAAATTGAGTTTGTGTATATTTTTTCAAAAAAACCTTTCCTGGGATTTGGTAGCAATCAACCCCAGATTTTAATCATACTTGGGTCGCGGGTTAACCATTCTGAGCGCAGTTGATTTGTCGCTAGTCATCATCTTTAGGTGGGGGCAGGCCACACGGCTGGAGCATGCGCTGAATGAAGCAAGACCGATTTCAGTCGGAGGACACGTATCATGATTCTAGACGAGAATCCATGGCTGCCATGCTACTTACCTCACAAAGCTCGAACTTGGTCCTACCAATCTTTTGCCCCTCGGCGATCGCCAGGTAGGTCAGCAGCGCCGGATGACCGACGACAGACGCACATGTGTCTCGGTGTTGATGAGTTAGCCATTCACTGTGCGGAAAGTTAGTATTTTTTTTCTAACGGGAAAAATGGTCGAAATTGTTTTGGAGGAAGGAACAACTCAACTGTTTGGTAATATCTGCATGTCCAGTCCCCACGTATCGCGCGTGAAGCTGCTCGAGCTGCGTATTAGCGGTGTAGCGCAATTCGGACTACTTAGGCAGACATCGCGACCTATGTCAGTTGACGAACGGTGTGAAGGCTTAATGGTAATGAGAAACTGACCATCTGCGACAATGACTAAAAGAGGGTGAATGTAGAATCACTTTCACTGGGGGAAGCAAGTTGAATATTTAATGTATGTTGAAACCGGGTCCCAAACGGGGGTCTACCGGAAGTATCATCCCCCGGCCCGTGGTGCGGTGCTCATGTCCCACCACCGACTGTTCCAAAACCACTGCAACTCCCAAACCATAGGAAGGGGGCGGGAGAAAAGAGCAAGAACGAAACATAATCGAACTATCATGGTAAGAATAGGGCTGATGAACACATCAACTGGGCTGCATGGCTAACTCTGACAATTTTCCGTTCATCTAGAATCGACTGTTCGGATCTTCGAGTTCGAAAACTCCAAAACCGACGCTTAACGACGCCATCCAATCTACCGAATCTCGCATCGATACCATCGAGGTCAAGATCAGGAAACTTGATGCCGAACTGATTCGGTATAAAGACAGTATGAAGAAACTGAAGGAAGGGCCTGGAAAGGTCTGTCACCTTATGTATAATCCACAAATAACAGCCATCCTCATACGAAGACCCTTTCCGACTTATGTTGATTTTAACAGGCGGCCATGCAACAGAGGGCGATGAGGGTCTTGAAACAGAAGAAGCTGTAGGTCGAGATCTCCTTTTGTCCTTAGAAAAATAAAAGTCGGATCGCATAGGTTGTGCCAACGTGAAGCTTCGGACTATGTCATCAGATACGAGAGTCAGCTATCACAACTTCAGCAGCAGACATTCAACATGGAACAGGCTATCATGACCACTGAGAATCTCCGCAATACAATGGCCACGGTCGATGCCATGAAACAGGCCAACAAAGAGATGTCCAAACAGTATAGCAAGATTGATATCGATAAGATCGAAGTCAGTCCCCCTATCCCGAATGAGCATTTCCACACATCGTTTTCGTATCATCTTATGCCCCCCCCCACCCACTTTCTTACCCTCAGTCAATCAGCTATGATATGGAGGATCTGATAGAACAGGCCAATGAAGTTCAAGAAAGTTTGGGAAGATCATATGGAGTACCTGATCAGATAGATGAAGACGAGCTGCAAGCAGGTAAATATTCCCAACAAAAAACAGCATCCTCCTGATTTTTTATTAACCATTATCACATAAATAACAGAGCTAGATGCACTTGGAGACGATCTTGGAGAACTAGAAAATCCAGAGGCAAATGATGGAATCCCAAGTTATCTGAAGGAATCGGACACCACACATCTACCGGACTTGCCGGACACTGAGGTTATTTCCCCCCCCTCTTCATCTCGGCATATCGATTGACCACTTTGTTCAGAATCCCACCCCCCACATGACGTGAGAGCTAAATTGAACTTTCGTCCGCGATCTCCATTGCAGTCGAGCAAGCCAGAGGAACCTATCAAGACGACGTTGAAAGCTACTTAGGGAACCTCGAACTTCATAGTGCGTAATCTGCTCATACAGCATGTAGATCCCTGTCATTCATCTCACTAGGTATACCCAAGAATAAGCCTCACCCATCCACCATATTCTCTCTGCATACATTCTCAACCCCCAATCTATCTTCAGTGAACATGCCTGTACCGACTGTCCTTATTGTTACTATGATTTCTTCACCGTGCACTTCCTTCTCCACCTGTCTCTCCCACAGGCTCAAATGCGACCTGTCAGGGGAGTAGTGTGTCATGCAGACAGGTTCGGAGTGGGGTTTTCCCCATCGGCACAGTTGTCATAATTGTCTTTTTGTATTACCATTTTTTTTGCGGGGTTTTTTTCGCATCCCCATTGTGAGTGGTCAAATCAACAATGTACGCCCTGCATCGGTCTGTTCATTGGCTTGAGAACTTAGGTCTAAAGATGCCTATGTGTTGAGCGTGCAAAGATCCATGTTGGATGCTAGGCTCAAGGAATGCATAAGTTCCATTAATAGTACAAGAACGAAACCTAATTGTGCCTGCAAGTCTTGAGTGAAAGGTCACCAAGTTGAGCCTTGTGCAGGTTACCTACATGTACCAACGATTATCTTTTGTAAACGTGTCACGTCAGCTGATATGGGTATGATAAATGAGAAAGCTTCATGCTTCATCCCCAAGAAACAAAGCTAATCAATGTGTATTAGACTACTGTCAGGAAAAAACGACGCAATCGATGTGTAGTTGATGAAAAGAGTATATCAGATGGTCCGAGACATTTATATTTGCAAAAGCACAAATCCTATCTGGTTGATGAGGCCAACAAGCATTACTGAAATATTTCGGTCGTCAAATCAAATGTTCTCAGAGCTGGGGCAGAATTTACGATGGTATAGTGTAACAGTTGCAAGATTCTGACCGGTGAAGATAGATTTGATAGACGAAGTTTCACTGGACTTGCTTAATGATAGCTTCGGTGACCTCGTCCGTTGAGCTTTTCCCACCGAGGTCGGGAGTAAGAGTTTTGGCCTGTTGCAAGACGTGGTTGACGGCGTTATAAATCGTTGCGGCAGGCTGGGTGAAGCCGAGGTATTCGAGCATGAGTGCGGCCGAGCGGATGGCGGCAATCGGATTGGCAATTGGTGGTTGGCGGTCGAGGATGTCGGGTGCCGAGCCGTGAACGGGTTCACCCTGGGTGTTAAACAAAGCCGGTCGATGAGAAAAGGTTCAGCCTTGAAACAAGTAGATCGCAAAATAGTAGCTAGAAGCACACTGACCATGATAAAATCGTCTCCGGCGTTGACGGATGGGACTAGCCCTAAGGATCCGACGAGCGCCGCTCCGGCATCACTGACCAGGTGCCAAATCGGTAAAAGGTTTCTTCAGCATTTTTTGGGGCGTTTTGAGGGGCAAGGGGGCAAGAGACTTACGAGACGATATCTCCGTACAGGTTGGGACAAACGAGTACGTTAAATCTTTGAGGAGTCCGGTAGAGGTTGTAGATCAAACTATCGACGATTCCTTCGTCGATCTTGATCTGGTCATATCTCGGATCATGCGCTTGGGCCTCAAAGACTGACCGAACCGATTCCCGGAACAGTCCATCTGAAACCGACAGGACATTCGATTTGTGGACAATAGTCACCAGTGGCTTGTCCTTTTTTTTGTTTTTTTATGAGGGGGGGGGGGGGGGGTATTTGATATTAAGAAAATTAATGATCGCTTCAAAGGAAGAAAAAAAAATCTACTCCCAGATTGAATCTGGATATTCTGAAGTAATTGAATTGACCTTCCAAATCCTATCAGGTTCTGCCATTTGAGACCTGACAGCCATTCCCTTGAGGGCGACCTCGGCGGCCATCCTGCCTATCCGTTCGCTGGCGCGTTGAGAGATGATTCTGATAGCCCTTGCGACTTTACCAGGCGAATGAGGGTCATCGGATGAGATCGATTCCTGTTTGACGTACAAACACTCGGTATTTTCACGGACAACGGTAATCTCGAGTTTCTTAGAGATCGAATGGATCGGTCGGATATTAGCGTAGAGGTCGAGTTCCTTGCGTAATCTAACGATGGGTGATGAGTAGCCTTCGACCTTATGTGAGGGCGATGAGACCGCACCAAATAAGGCCGAATCACACTCGCTTCGCAGCCGGTCGACGGTCTCCTTGGGTAGTGAGACTCCAGTCTTGAGGAAATGTTCATAGCCTGCTTCGAGATCGATAAACGATAACTTGGGTACACCTGGTGTTTCCTGGAGGACTCTCTTTGCGGCCTGATCAAAAGATTAAGGTAAAATCCAAAAGGAAGACGAGATCGATCGATCCACCGATTTGAATGTAGAGAATTCAATCGGCTTCAGCACTTGTTCATAATAAATATCTCTGGTTTGAATTTTTCATCTGAAACTTACCGGTATCACAATCTTTCCGATTCCATCGCCAGGGATTAATCCGATTCTCAGGGCTTTCTTGAGTGTTCCACTAGCAGCCATCTCCGATTGAAAACTGTGTTTACGTAATCTTAACCCAAGTTTTCGATTGTGTTTGTCCCCAAAAAAATTATACCACGGTCTCCGGGGGGCTCACAGAAATCCCGGATGAAACGGGTAATTAATGTTTACATAAAATACATCTTATTATATGATCATCTTGCATATCCATCCAACTCCACACTCTGTTCACACCGCCGGATATCAATCACCGACACTTCAAGTCCTGTTGAGTTCCGTGCCGAGCTTAGCCTCCATGGATCCTCAGGGATCGGTAAGACTAGCTCGGAGCTATCTATCTGAATACTCGACTTGAGGTTGGTAGTCAGTTGAGCCCCGATAGCTTGTAAGGATGCCCATCCATCAAGTTTCTCATCAATGGGTGATCCCATGCCTTCCCGAGACACCGCACCTGTTCCAAAGATCATTTGAATCGCGTTTTCCACTTATAAAGCCGGCAGCCTTCTGGCACCTCTCCAGAGCACATTCCACATTTCTTGCCCTTCCACTTAAAGTTTCAATTCATCAGTCCTATCCAGTTTGTTGCGTTGTTTTGGAAATCTAAATCTGGTTATTTAGATACTACACCACCCTTTCTGCTTACGCGTGACTTCCTCCGATCTTACTTAACACAGTCTACATATAATCACTTGATCAGTTGCCTGCAGCCAACGACCTCTTGAGAAAAGCCAGGAGCTTGATTTTTATTATTATTCCACCAAATTTCAACCCTCCGGACGTTCGGAGTACATACATAGTAATCTTCTAGACCCCTTGATCACCATGGACTCTCCTAAAGCTCATCCAACCTTTTTCGGAGCACCCAATGCCCAACGCCCACTCTCTATGCTACCACCAAAGCCAAGCCAACTCACTCTACGACAAAAGAATCTGGTGGTCCACCTCAAAGCTAGCGAGGGTAAAACGAGCTGGGTGACCCCGGCCTACTTCTTATTTTCATGTTTTGGAAAACTCATCTTTGGCTTCGGGGCCTCGATGGCCGTCAAGGGAGTATGTGCTAACGATACCGTGTCCATGGGAATCGGTGGTGGATTGTGTTCTTTCGGTTTCATCTGCATCTTGATCGTCGCCTTTGGATATGGTGCGGCTTGCCACCGAATAGACAAATTTCGAGGTATCCTCTTCAAATGTATTTCGATCACTGCTGCTCTTTTGATAGCAAGCGGATACGCCGTTAATCGTCAGTTTTCATTCATTGACATTTATTGAATTTATTATCTTGATTATTTTTTATACCATCGTGCGTTGAGCTTGAGGATGGCCCGTTAATCAGATTCGCTCTTTTGCTTTTATTCTCGCAGAGTATTACGTTTCCACTCACCACGAGTTATTGGACATCCGACTCAGTTTTTTCCCCCTTTGTCTTGGCGCAGCCCTGTTGGTTATATCCCTCTCGAATTTTTTCGCATACACTGAGCTGGTCAGGGGACGCACCCCAGGTTGTGAGTACTCAAATTCAAGAACATACCTCTGTCACGTGTGGTTATGACTGAATGGATTTCGGTCTTGGGCACATTTGATGTTTAATTCAGTACCTCGTGACCGCAGGCCTCTGATCGCAATGTGCTTTTTTGGGCCAGGATTAGGCACGGTATTTGGTGGATGGATCACTGGAGAGAAGGGAGAATGGCCTATAGCTTTCAATGCAGGTGAGAATTGATTAGTCAATCTGTTGAACAAAGAGATGTAATCTTATTGCTGAGCAATATGTACCTTTGGTTGTGTAGCGGTTTTAACGCTTGCCATGGCTTGTCTATATTTCGGTATATGTCTTTTCTGGTCCGATCATTTGCTTCGGGAAGCCGAGTGGGCAGAAAAGAATGCAATGCTTGAAGCTTACCAACTCAGTAGCAACGAGATTTCATCTCGGCTCGAAGAGAAGGAACACGTGTGAAGCTCTTCAATCGACCCCATTTCAAGGCAGCCAGCCGATTGACTTCCAACCTATCATCTTCAGTTTTATATCCCCTATGCTATCCACTTCCCTTTGTTTAAAATCGTTCATACGCATATCTCCTTGCTGGGGATTGTAAAATAACTTATTCATATATCACAAGAAACATTTACATATTACAAAATCCAAGTCAAAGTGACAACAAGTCAATCATTCTGCCATATTGTTGTTATTTTTATCTACCACTTGAGACAGCTACTACATTGTATGGGATTTTATATAATGCACAATAACGATTTGCAACAGTTTTAGACGCCTGTGACAAGGTCTTCTAGTTCAAGCCCAAAACACTTCTTCTGTTTGCTTGGGTTGTATCACCAGGAAAATGAGCAAGCTAGCTATCTATAGCCAAGGGGGGCTGAGGAAGGTCAACTTACGATGCCAGGCCGGACCAAAGCGAACCTAAAACGCAAGTCCCAATTCCCTGCTGTGGGCGGCGCAGGAAGTGGCATTGCCCCTGTCGTATTGCGCACAGAGACCCTGCGCTCTCCTAGAGAGGCTTACGTTAAGCTCGGCACCAAAGCCGTTTTACAAGATTTGAGGACACCACGGACGCAAAAGTACGAAGTCATTTCGAAAGATCATCGAAATGACTTCGAATACCCTGCCTGCAGGGGGAGACGTCGCCGACCTTGGTCGTCAGCTTTTTCGAATTATATTCGAAGAGGTCCATCGAAATGGCTTCGAGGAAACTTCGGAGTCAATTCGAAGTTAGGCCACTTCGAAATGACTCCGAACTGGAAGATCGAAGGGAACTCGATTATAGTTCGAAGTATATTCGAATTCATGCGGCTTCGAAATGATTTCGAATGCATATTTCGAATCTACTTCGAATTATAATCGAATTCCCTTCGGTGAATCCATGAGGTCGCTTCGAACGAACCACAAGTTTACCTCGGATTTAATTTCGAATAATAATCGATTTTTTTTTCTTATCCGCACTTCGATTATTAATCGAAATTATTTTTCACCGCACTTCGAAAGATTATCGATTTGTTTTTCTCAAGCTCACTTTGAATAATTTTTTTTCGTTAATGCGGCTTAATTGCATTGACTTTCAAAGCCAGTTGTCATAGTAGTGATATACAAACAGATAGACAGAGAAAGAGAGACACTGAGAGAGAGAGAGATGAGAGAGAGAGATGAGAGAGAGAGATGAGAGAGAGAGAGAGAGAGAGATGAGAGAGAGAGAGAGAGAGAGAGAGAGATTGTTTAAATGGGAGTGTCAACCAAGCTACTAACAAGCGAGGCAATGTCCTCTTCAGAGGGTGGTAATTGGTCGGCCTCCGGAACATCTTGGATTGTCTTGTGGCTGTCCCAATTCTGGACCTCCTTTTGGTAGACAGCCTTGAAGTATGCAACACCGTACACCCTTGGCTTCTTCCTCAAGATCCCAAGCTGTTCGTCGATATCGTCCCACAACGAAGCCTGCTTGTTAGTGGGTCGTCTGGGGTTTTGGATGCAATTAACGTTGGCCATGAATCGCAGGAAGCCAAGTCGAATTTTGATCCCTTGGGTGATGCGCGAGTCGGAGTGAATTTGGTCCGCGCTGAGCCGTTTGAACGTAGGATGAAAAGCGGAGAAGACGGCGGTGACGAGATTGCGTAGGCTAGGAACCGGGTCGAGTGGGTCGTGGCCATTCAACCCCGCCTTGAGAAGATTCGAGAGGACAGCTTTCTCGCCCTTGATCGTTTCAAGGACGAGCTTCTCGAAGTGGGCCTTGGCCCGGCCCTCGTCGTAGTTGGTCGGCAAATGTGTCGTCCGAAACGACTCCGGTTCGTCGGCAATGCACTCCTGCGTTGATACATTTGAATGTCAGTTTCATTGGTCCCAGTTGATGTGAATCAGCTGGGATTAGGGATTATTACCTTCACCCGAGAGAAAGGCGTCTTGGAGACTTGCAATCGACGTGCAGCGCGGCTACCATACGATTCAAGATCCTCCTCAAGGAGGATCTGATGGATTGTTTTGCGGAGCCAAGATTTGAAGCCAGAAGAGTAGTCGTGGGGTTGGTAAGATTGGTCTTGCGCTGGGGGCGGGTCATTTGAGGGCATTAAACTGGGGCCGGTTTGGTTCGCCGGAAGTCCAAGGCCATTGTGCAGGGCCAGCAGAAGCACAGCTGTGTTTCTGGTTTCTTGGCTCATCTGAATACACTGTTTCAGCTTGTGCAAGCACAAAAAAAAGTTTGTCGGACTCACCTGGAAGAGGGGCTGGGCCCGTTGGAGAAGATCATCGCTGAGTCGGAACGTTGCTTGGATGGCTTGAAGAGTAGCTTGTAAGGTATTGGCATCCGGCACAGTAGGCGAGTGGTGGGTGATCCCAGACGATCGGGACGTTTGAGATCCCCCCATCGTCATATCCGATCCCGCCGGGCTCAAATCGTTTCGATCACCTTGGCGATCGTAGGGGGAAGAAGGCGGGCGGATTTGGGATCGTACCGGAGTTCGCAGCGGGCCGCCTTGGCTTGGACCGTGGGGATAGCTGGTGTGATTGACTGGTGGGGGCATCATGGGTTGCGTTCCGAGGGGGAGACTCATGTGCTGGGTAAGCATCGAAGATTGATCGGGTCCAAGGGGGTTGTAGTTGGACTCAAGCTGCTCCCATCCGACGGCTTGATCGATTGGCTGTGACATCTCTCCTGTGTTTGACAGGAGAGATTGTTTCAATTAGTTTATCTTGTTTGTTTTGAAAAAATAAATAAATAAAAATCGGACTTACGATGTCGGTGAGGTGATTTGATGTCGTTGGTTGAACTGGGTTGTCTTGATTGGAGGGAGAGGTGTGTGGGGGGGGGATGAGTGGGAGGAAGAGAGGTCCGGCCGAGTCGGAGGAAGAAAGCCGACTCGGAGGGAGAAAGCCGACTCGGCAAAACCAGAGAAACAGCTGCGGGCTGTTGCGTTGCGTGTCACACGTTCAGCTGCGGGCTGTATCTGTTGCGGGGTGTTGCGGGCCCCAGTGACCAGTGCTTTTGGGGCCATGTGCACAAATTGACACACCAATTCATGATTTGAAAGGATGAAAGTTCATCATCATTAGCTGCTCATTTTCTCTTACCTACCCTGGTGTTTTGTGTGTCATTTCAAAAGAAATATAACATCAAATTAGAATTTTACTCTTTTACTTAAATAAATCATTAAATAAATATAAAAATATAAAAATATAAAAATATAAAAATATAAAAATATAAAAATATACATGAAAATAAATAAAAAAATATATTTTTCAAATAAATAAATAAATAAACATATAATTAATAATTAAATACATAAAGCAAATTGCTAAATAGGTAAATGAATAAATAGGTAAACAAATCAATCAAAAATAAGCAAATATTGAAATAAAAATTTCAACAAATAAATAAACATACAAATAAATAAATCAATAAATATATAAATCAATAAATATATAAATAAACAACTATATAAATTTTCAAATAGATAAATAGGCAAATAAATAAAATAATAAATAAATATAAATATATAAATAAGCAAATAGATATTCATTTAAATATTTTTGGTTGATCTGCTTTGTTTACCATGTTCTCTCAGGGCTCTCAGGGACAAAACAATATGGGGCGTGTGCCACCAAATAGTCATGCTGGTAAGATTTTTATTTTTGCTGCTGAGATGGGGTTTTTGGGGGAGTACTGATGTTTGATATATTGGTCTAATGCTTCAGGATTTGATTCTGTGACCTATCCTGATGGTACATACAGATATAGATGCACCTTATGCAAATCTAAATGGGCTTTGGAGGAAAATGTTGCCAAACATCTTCAATGTCGCACACATATTGAAAAACTGAATGAACTGAAAGAATTTCAACAGCAGATGGCACATTCTATCCAACATTCTCAAAGGGTAGAATCACTGCCTCATGTTTGGAACCAAGATCCCTTGGAGGCCCAGATGGGCACTGGTGCTGATGATACACCAATGCTATACCATGCTTCTGATACCCCAGGGCCCTCTCAACATGGTTCCAATGCTGCTGATTTTGATGCCAATGACTTGCTTGGATTTGGAATGGGGTCTCAAGCCATTGGAGTAGAATATTCTGGTGAAGATGGCATGGAAGATTGGATGTCAACAGCACTGGTAGCTGGAATGATGGATGAGGAACTGTCAATCTCAGGTCAGGATGCTCATGGTGAAAATGATGCATTGAGGGATGAAGATAGCTCTTCTCAATGGTTTCCATTCAGAAATAAAGATGTAAGTTCATTATTTCTGATTGATTTGATTATTGTGGGAGAGCTTTTGATTATCCACTGATTATACTTACTGCTCTCTCAGTATCTCATGGCTGCCCTGATGCTAGGCCACCTTCACAACATATTGTCCCGAACAATGTATCACCAGCTACGTATGGTCATGACCCTCAGAAACATTAAGCTTCCCCATTGGGATAGTATTAAGAGAAACCGGGAATCAATTAGAAAGCTTTTAGACATCAAGATAAACAAGAATTTGTCAGTATTCAATAACACATGCTATTCTCTGAGTCTCAGAGACATAATTGGTCATGTGAGTGTGGTTATGCATTTCCACCTTTATTTATGTTCCACAAACACAATGGTACATGGGAATAAAAATTTATAACTATCATTTTGCTTTTGTCCTCCTGTCTAGGAATTGGCTAACCCAGTAGTTCACCCACACTTACAGTTCTACCCACATGATACCAAAGGAAAAAACATTCATGCTCTTTACCAAAGTGCAAAATGGCGTGAACATCTTGAACCAGAACACCGTGTCCAAATGGCTGAAATGCATGGTAAACACTACTACATTTTTGAGCCTGTCACACTCATTGGACCAGATGAGAATATTGTGGTGCCAATATTCTTCTACCAGAATGAAAATGGATTACATGCAAAGTGCACTGTAGGCAAATTTACTGCATCAGATCAATACATGAAATTTTTTTTCTATATAAGACCCAATATCAAATACAACGACTCAGATTTACTGGATGTTCCACTTACACAATTCAACAAGATATACTCAGAAATACTCTGGAAAGATGGTTCCTTAATGATCTCACATGGTGACTACAAGATATGGGGTGAGATTTAATTATCTGAATAACAGAAATAAAGTTCACCAAAGGATGTATACTAATTGGTAGCAATGACAGAATTTGGTTCATCTGTGCCAATCCCAGTTCCAAATCCTTGGAGGAAGAAGGCAGGGAACAAGATCATCCGCCATGTGCCTATCACACTATATTCTGATGACACTTCAGGTAACCAGTCCAAAAGGTGGAACAAACATGTTTCATACTACTTCACATTGGGTGGACTCCCCCCAGAAATGACAAACATGGAATATAATTGTCATTTCATTTCAACATCTAATGTTGCATCTGCTTTGGAGATAGGCGAACCTATTGTTGCTGAGATAAAGTGAGCCTCACATACCTTATGAATTGATTATTATAGTATGAAAGCTGAAATTTCATTAAATGTAGCCAATTGGCCAATGAAGGTGCTATTGCATATGATGCAGGATTGAGACAAGAAGTGCTCTTTATGATTATCCCCCTTGCATTCTTGGCTGACTCACCCATGGCTGCTGAAATCACAAGTACCCCAAATCCCGGGCTGGCCAACAATCCTTGCCGAATATGTCATCTGCATGCCAAATCCAAAGAACACCGGTGCTCATTGGAATTCCTCAGGTCATTCTTTGGGCTTCCTCAGTTACCACCAGGCCGACAATGGGAAGAAACAAAGATACGATCCCATGACCTTTGGGATATATATAATGAACAGAGCAAGAATGATTTCAATTTGAAAACTGCAGAGTATGGGTTGAAGGACCAAATAACCCACAAACTGATTGAATTGCAATCTAAACATGTACACGAAAGAATACGCATAGCTGAACTGGCAAGAACTTCACATTCAAGAATATTCAACTCATTCTTGGAACTAGCCTCATTTGATGGTTGTAATGACACCCCAGTGGAGATATTACATGTAATATTACTGGGTTCTGTGAAGTATTTATTGGGAGACCTTATGAAAAACCGGATACCAAAGAACAAGCTCATTCAAGTTGAGGCCCGATTAAAATCCTTCAATACAGAGGGCCTAAACATACCTCCCATTCAAGCAAATTATATGATGTGCCACCATGCCTCCTTTATTGGTAAAGATTTCCGGACCATATTGCAGGTAGCACCATTTGTCTTCTTCCCTTTCATGACAGAAGGAATGAAGGCCCTCTGGTTTTCACTATGCTACTTATCCAGTGTGGCATTTCAGACCTGCATTCCGGACATGGAGACATACATCCAAGGACTGGAATTAATTATCAGAGAGTTTATGTATCACATAAGTAAAATGTCTGGCCAATGGTCAAATAAACCCAAGGTCCATATGCTTCTACACCTTCCCCAATCCATCAGGCGATTTGGGCCTGCTAGCCTGTTTGCCACAGAGAAATTTGAGAGCTACAATGGGATAGTGCGCACAGCATCAATTCACTCAAATCGCCAAGCACCAAGCCGGGATTTGACCCACTCATTTGCTAACTATCAAATAGAGAGGCTATTGTTTTCTGGTGCATATTTGTACGATGTTAAAACAAGGGGATACTTTCAAGCATCTTCACATGTTACAAATATATTTCATCAAAATTTACTAATTCAAAAGTCATTTGGTTACAACTCAACATTGATCAAAGGCAGGATTGTGTATCCATACATACACAACACAAAATTGAAACAAGCTGATATTGAACTGATACCTGAAATCCTGAGGGACAGATTCCCTACCCACAAAATCAGGCAAGTGGCAGCAATCAAATTGAATCCCAAGGAAATAATTCATAAGGGGATGTTTTATCTGGTGAGTCAAAATCTGCAAGATTGAATATGCACTTTCAGATTTACATTGTGCAATAAGCATCCAAGCATAATGATATCATTACTTTGTGACATGAAAATAGGAGCATGGACAGCAAAATCGACCAAATGCAATTGCATGTGTGCAATCAATCTGGGAGGTGTCACCAGGTAATAAAATTTATTTGAGGCGAGTGGAATGTTGGCGTGGGCGCATAAACAGCCATACTAACATGGCTACCTTGGCAAAAAGGACCACCTCAACTCTTGTACCTGTTTGTGTAAGTCATTCCTACTATCAAAAAGTTTCCCAAAATACACTTCACTGAGAAAAAAGGCATGTCTCTTATTTGCATAATTCCATGGTGGACTTAGTCAATCAAATGTTGCCTCAATGTCCAGCACAACTGTTTTGAAGGAGGTTGTACTGCAGTGGAAGCAACTTTTCATGTCAACAAGAGGCATGAGGGCACATCCACGTGTCATCACATACAGCACACTAATCACAACAGTTATCTTTTGAATGCTTTTTCACATCATGAAGCTGAAAATCACCGCAATGAATCTGGCTTGAGGCCTAAGGAGATTCCTGAGGGGCAAATGATGCAAGCTTTACATGAAGGCCTTCAGAAATGGCGGAACAAACAAAATGATGGTCATCACAGTGATTAAAAGGAGGCAATTGTATTTAATTATATGTGTTTGAACAAATTTCTACTAGTGTCCACAGGTGAGTGAGACATTTCAGCAAGAAAGATTGAGTGGAGGGTAAATTAGTGAAATTGCCTTGGAAATATAAATATCAAGAGGTATTGCAATAACCTCTTGGAATTTAAATAAAACAATGCAAAAAAATCATAGCAATTTGGTTATATCTTAGATGAAACTCCCTTTTAAATACATATAGCTCATGGCCAATTGGAATCCCTCTTGAGAAGAAAAAAAAGCATTCCAAAAAAACACAAATGTTTGTATATATCTCAGATGAATTTCCCTTTTCAGTATACATCATGCAAAAAAATCACAACAGTATGTATATATCTCAGATTATTTACCCTTTTCAATATACATATCATGGCCAATTGGATCACATCTAAGGATGCAAAGAAATGTCCTAATTAGGTTATATCTTAGATGAAAAAAGCATGCAAAGAAATCTCAACAGTTTGTATATATCTCAGATGAATTTCCCTTTTCAATATACATATCATGGCCAATTGGATAATTGGATCACATCTTGATAGAAAAATAAAAGGATTCAAAACAATGGAGATAGAGCAATATTTAGAGTAGAAAAGTGATCATTCCAGAGGCAAAAGTGTGGCAGATATCCTAGGTGTTTTTTCATGATGAAGGCCATGGGACCTCTTGATTGTGATTCTTTTTGGCCATTTGTTGGGAATGCGCCTCAATGTAAGGTCCAAGTACATGATTACACACTGGAAGAGATTTGTGGGAAAGGATTTCTGCACAGTTTTACAGTTGGAACCATTTGTGTACTTCCCATTTATGACACAATCACAAAATGACATATGGATTCCATTATCCTTTATTGGAAGCCTGACATTTGAAACCAACATTGTTGAAATGATAGCCACATCAAAGAATTGAGAGAGCATATCAGCAATTTCAACACTACCAAAGACCTGCATTACAGATACAATCATGCTTGAAGGTGCATATTCAGGTCAGACCAAATGGAATAACAATGGTGGCCATAACAAGAAAACAAATCAAACAAACCATAAAAAAACATTAGTATCCATCAAGCTCACCCCACAACCCCAATTCCCCCCTCCCTTACAGCTCAAATTTATCCCCTCATGCTTCATCAAGTACTTCTTACCACCCGGATTTTTGCAAAGAATTTGATACATCTATATTTTTGGCTACATTAAAAGCAGGACTGGGGGAGGGACCACATTCTGAATGAAAAATCAGGTAAACATGAATATGTATATTTGTGGAAGAAGGAACCCATTGCTGAACGATGAAACCAAATAAACATATAATATATATATATATAACCAGTAAATTACAAGTGTGAGAGATCAGCCTTGAGGATTGTAAGATCCCAGCCGCTTGAGAACATTGGCCACACCAGATATGATCAAACGAGCTGGGCCCACACGGAAGCCTAGGTCTGTGAGCTCTTTCTGAGTCATGCCTTTGAAAGCAGACCAGTGGTAGAAAGCATGTTCAGACATTACAGACAAAGTGTGTCTGTCATTTTCAGACAAGTATGAAATGAGAAAAAATTCCGCCATGGTGAGATTGGCTTCTCCCCGGCATGGAGTGCTGGTGGGGTGTGCACCAGCAATTGAGAGAGAATTGCCCTCAATTGGAGGGATAAGGGGGAGATGTGGGGCCTGGTTGGTGTTGATTTCTTCACTGCCGTCTGCTTCAACCCCATCTTCTGAGGGGGGCCAAGATATGTGAGTGTAGTCAGACTCAGTGGTGCTGAGGCTAGGGGGGGACTACAACAACTTTAAATTAGTCAATTTGCCCCTCCATTTTGAAAGATAATTCAATTAAATCACTTACAGGATTTTTTGACAATCTCTCCTTGTGTTCAGGGGAGAATTGTATTAAAACTGAGGCAGAAATATCCCCTTTCTTGGGGATATTCACCATGAGGCGTCGAAAGCGCCCGTACGTCGAAGCGGATACCAGGGGGTAGAGGTGGTATCGTCGTCCGCGGCGGATGCGGCCGGTCCAAGCGAGATTGCGGGAGGCATCCTCATACTTCAGGATGCCTCCGACCATGAAGTCGCTGCGGGCCAAATCAAGAAAATCGAAAACGAGTTTCTTGAATCGGCACAGCCGGTGGGTGGTGCGTTGGCTGACCGGCATCATCTGAGAGGTGTTGGTCGGCCAAAAACCCTGTGCCTTCTCAGCCGCACAGAGCTTGAGGATGCTGTCGCACAGCCAGGCGTCGTAGGTGATCTCCAGCTGGTTGGTGTGGCGAGGCATAGGAATGGAGTCGGTGAGAGGTGGAGAGGTGGGGGATGGGTTATAAAAGCACTCAAATGAGTGCTTTTATAACCCATCCCCCACCTCTCCACCTCTCACCGGTCTCGATTAATGTCGAGTGGATTCCAAGCCGGCTTGGAATCCACTCCCGGGTCGACCTGAGAGCCATGTGTGGTTTCCAAGCCGGCTTGGAAACCACACATGGTTCTCAGGTCGACTGCAGTGGTGATCAGTCACCAACCACTGGAGGGGATCAGTTACCCCTCCAGTGGTGACCCTCGCCTGTCCTCCTGCACACTTCACACATGGAGGAGCCATGTTGAAGTGTGCCGGTCTCATGTAGATGGTCTTCGAAGTGACTTCGAATGTCTTCCGAAGTCACTTCGAAGACCATAGCGCATCGAAGTGATTTCGATGCGCTATGATGTCAAATCGAAGTACATTCGAATTCGAAAATCTAATTTGAATGTACTTCGAAGTCGAACATCCAGTTCGAATATACTTCGAATTGGATTACTCATCCGCGTAAATCCGCCCATTGCTCGGATATTCCGATGCTCCAGGTGGAATCTTCGATTGCTCTTCGAAGATTCCACCTGGCCTTCGATTTATCTTCGATTCGAATTCGAATCCATTGAAAAAAAAAAAAAAAGAAACAATCGAATTTATTTCGAACTCATTCCAGAAAAGTGCGTCCGTGGTGGAAGTAAGCTGAGAGGACCACGGGGTCTCGGGGAGTGGTCCGGGGTATCAGGTATTGTGGCACCGCTTCCCTCATGTCCCGACCCGAATCAAAAACACCAGACAGGTAACGATGATGAGCTGGAAGAGTCAACGGCCGAGCCGGAGCCGGTTCTATCATCAATTCATGAATGAATCGCCTACCGTCAAACCACCACGACCAGCCGGGGGCAGAAGACGTTCTGGATCTCGAATACAAGAATCTCCCAGGGTACCGGTCCGACTGCCATCACCATCCAGACTGAAGTCCATCTCGCTCTCACCCCTGATCGACGAGAAGTCTCCACTGTCGCTTCCCGAATCGGATTACAGTCGGCTGAAGTGGCTCAATCGGTTCACTCCGCGGTGGAATGAGTCCAAGAACGAACGCTTGACCCGCTTTAAACTCCGTGCCCAAAGTATGCGCACCCGAAGAGCACACGTGTGTATCCTGTTCAATTTCCTGATACGAATACCTCAACCTGATTCACGTCTCTACATGCCCTAGCTCAGACTGAAAAGCTTTTGAACTCATTCCAACGTCTTGATGGATTTACGGGTACGATATTGCCATCAGGTGCGTCCAATCCCCCCCCCCCTTTTTTTTTTTTTTCTTCACTACCATATGCACAAGCACGCGCACCACTCAAACTGATCGTGAGATTAGACCTTATGATATCATTTAGTTTTTCGAAATGGGCGCCCTCCCGACAAGCCCCCCTTCTAGCAGAGCAACCGCAACAACAGCAGGGCCGACCAGCAGGGAAAAGTAAGAAAGGACGAGAGGATGGGCCCGGTGCTTACTTGACACCCAATCGCATCTTACACCCCTATTGGGTATCCAAGAAAACGGGCATGTCAGTCTGGTTACTGTGCCATCAAGACATCCTGAAGCATCGTAAAAAGTTGCGTGAGTAGGCGAGAAGCGAATGACATTCTCACTCAGGCCTTGCTTTGTCTGAATCTATATTCATCCCTTGCGACCCGACAGGCCCACTGTACAGGTTCACTCACGAGCCCAAGTTTTCACCTCATCTGGCCGACCAAATTGCCAGCCAACTAGCGCGACGAGTTGCACAAGAATGTGTGGTTTTGAGGTCCACGCTGAGCCATCCTGCTTCTGGCACGATTACTTCTCTGGATGACTTGGTTGTTGCGACTCGACCGACAACAGTAGCCAGGATATCCCACCACCCCACCGTATCCAGCGGCCCCGTCCTGCTAAGGTACTTGGAAAGTCTCATGTCTTACCGGCCATCAACATCCACTGAGCTCGATGCTTCAGATAATTCCATCAGCCAACATCTCCCTGATGCTTCCGCCAGTCTGGGCGCGATACTCATCAAATCATCCAGCTTATTCCGCCAGCTTATGAGCCTGCAACCTTCTCATGGGTCTAGCTCTGAGCAGCTATCGGCTGAGCAGACCCCGATACAGAGGCCGCATCAGTCCCTCGACACGCTCATCTTTTCGCTCAATCTCCCCGATGGACCGGTCCCGGTATGGGACCTCGAAGGATTGTTGACACTGATGGCCAAACCGCCGCCCCGACAAGCATCAGGTACATCTCTAGTGACTGCTGCCGTAGGAGGCTCGGCGCCTGTCTTGGACGACACCAGTCTAGCGGAGGTCCTGGCAGGACAGATCGACGAAGCTTTGCGGGGGCCACAACGTCTCGCCAGTGCCGATTCGGAGGCCTACCTTTTGCCGCTGACCGAGCGTTCGTATCCGCTAATTCTGGCCCTGCGACGGGCGACCTGGTGGCTCGGCCAGGGCTTCGAAACTGTCCACTTTGCAGAGATCGAGACGATGGTCCACGAGGCTAACGTGCGTAAGAGCGAGCGCGAGACCCAATGGCTCAATTGGGTCCGCAGCAGAAATGTTGTCGAGGGAAAGATTAAACGCAAGGGACAGCTCTGGATCCCCTTCGAGACTCGCTCTGGCACTCGTAGGAAGCTTTGGAGACGCGTCTGAACCCGGTTTCCCATTCACATCTACTCACTCTACTGGCTTCTCCATTTGGCAGCAGAGCAATGTTGTCTGTCCAATGTTTGCTTCTTTTGCTCTCATCACCCCCATCTCTGTCAGCGGTGGGTTACTCCAGGGAGGTTGTGAATCCAACTGATGGAAGTTTATTGGAATTGACCAGAGGCTCCGGGTTGTAGATGGTTGAACTTGATCCACAGAGTTTACACCCAGCCGGTGATAAGTTTTAAGTTCAGGCATGATCCAGACATTAATATGGAGATTTGAATGGGTCAAGCAAGCGATGAAGTGGTAATTTGTTGATATATCTTCAAGCTCAAGAGGAATCAGTAAATAAAATGAGGCTATTATTATCCTCTCTTCTGAAAGTCTGGGGATAAAGAGAGTTCAGAGGGTACAACTTAGGGCATCTCCACTGCGGTTGCTATGCTAAATATAGCAACCCAAACCCCATATAGCAACACCACTGGGGTTGCTATATCCGAAATCTACACACCTCCGTTGCTATAGCAGTTCCACATCTGGAACTGCTATAGCAACCCAATAGCAAGCCATTGGCCAGATATCACACAGCAAAAAAATGTGATATCTGGCCCCTCCTCCCCCTGGTCACTTTAAACCACACACAACTGGGAACACCCAAAGCCTTTCACCACCCCAAGCTGTGATATATTGTAGCTTGCGGTGTGTAGCAGTCCAACCTCGAGTTGCTATGACTCCAGCAAGGTGCCCCGGTACAGCTGCAATAGCAACCCAGATAGCCCCCCGCGGTGGAGATGGCCTTAGGGCATCTCCACTGGGGTTGCTATATGGGGTTGCTATGCTAAATATAGCAACTCCACTGGGGTTGCTATATCCCAGAAATACACAGCTCCGTTGCTATAGCAGTTCCACATCTGGAACTGCTATAGCAACTCAATAGCAACCCACTGGCCAGGTATCACACAGCAAAAAAGTGTGATATCTGGCCCCTCCCCCCCGGTCACATTTTTTGGATTGTATTTTCAAGTCTTGACTCTTTCTCTTCAACTACAATGTTGTAATGGAAAATCAATCCTCAGTTGAGTGAAGAAAGTATTGTGTTTCCAAAAAACCTTGGACAATTTCAAAAATTCAAAAATTATTTGCACCAAAAAATATGCATATTTGGCTTGTTGAAACATGAGGCAAATGCCAGTACAGGCAGACTGTATGGCCCTGTATCCATGCTCCACTGGATTGGTGGCTGTCTGCAATGTGGCTAGCCAGTCTCACCAACTCGGCCCACCGGATTGGAAAGACACCTTATCTTCACTACTCAGTATTTGGTCCGGCAGGCTTTCAAGAATTTCTTAGTGCACTTGAAAATCCACTCAAAACAACGGGTTCTTCATTCTTATAAAAAAATGACATCTTTCTATTATAAACCTCTGGCTCTCGGCACTCCCACCGCTGGATCTCCTAACCTAAGCCTTCCATCCACTGTGGTTTCAAGCGCGTCCAATCCAGCATCCACTGAAGATAGCCAAGAAGACACTCCAATTGGTGACAAACAAGCATTGAATTCTGTTTGTTGCATTCCATTTATAAACAATTATCTATCATTGCTTAACTGATTTGTATGGTGTCAATCACAATCTAGGGAGAACCAATGAAGATCCTCATCAGCTTCAAGCTTTTTGTTGCTACCCGGAATAAGAAAAAGGAAAGGGTTTGGATTCCGGTTAAATCTGTGGCCGAGTTCCCATTGAACATATTGATTGGGGTTACCACATTTGAACAATTCCAACAAGAGGTTGCTTTGGCATGTGATCATCACTTCCCAAATACACAATCTATTATTGTTGAATCACTCAATAACCCAGCCAAGTCTTTATCCTGTTTTGCAAGTATCCCCCACTGCCCTGATTGGAAGAAAAGTGATAGGATTTCTTTGAAGATGGAGGAGGACTACAACAAATGGCTCAATGCCGCATACGACCTTGGCCAAAAGTCTATTTCTTTGATTATCAAGATGGCCAACCCAGCCAAAGCCAAGAAACGTGCCTTGAAGGAGGACCTCCTTGCCAAGCAAGAAGCAAGGGCTGCAGCGGCCAAAGAATCTGCTTCAAAGAAGCTTAAGGCCACTCATAGCGGGGTGGACAATTCCAATGCAAACTCTCAGGCCTCTGATTCCAAGATTGATGCCGATGATTTTGACAACATCAACCTCCACATGAGGAAGATCTATCATGCGCATCTGCTGAACACAATTTACAATTGATCCCGTCCAATATACATTGATCCAATAAACCCCTGCCGATACATTCTGTTGACACATGCCACAGTGCAGTTATGGGCTAAAAATTTGGTAAGACTTTCTGAGGGTCTCATTTGCATGACTTTTTCATTGCTGATGATTTTTTTTGGATTCCAGATGGATCAGAAGCCTGGGGTGGATCTTCAGTCGCCCCCAAGATCACTCAAGTATGCCACACTGAGCACTCCTAAACGCATTCAATCGGAGCCAAGTGGTGGTGCCGATTCACTTGGGTTATTAAATGGTCTCCTTGGGTCTCTCCAAGCAAATGCTGCCACTCAAGGTTTGGAGAGCCCTGAAGCCGCCCCACCCTCCTCCCCACCAAGCAAATCAACAATCTCAGCATACCTTGATTTCATTGGGGCCCACAACCAAGACCATGTGCTGGAGATCCTTGTGGCAAACGATCTCACCTCGCATAAGCTCTTCAGGTCTTCTGGGCTCGCTTGGAAGGATGTGTTGGACCTTGGATTAAGCCTTGGAAATATTACAATTTTGTTTGATAATACTTACAATTTTGAAAAACACTTGGCCGGCTAGACAGCCATTTTCATCTTGCAGACCTACTCATAATGCAGTGAGAAAAAAAACACCTTGTTATTAGATTTTTTCCCATAACAATTTCAATAGCAATGGTGATATTGGTAACACCCACATGAATACTGTCCTTGAAGTCGTTTTTGGGATCCTTGCCTTAAGTTGGCTGGGACACATGGAAGATATGACTCCGAGTCATATTGGTTCCACTTCCAATGTTCCAAGGCGATCTAAAGTTGCTACATTGGAGTGAAGCTTCAAGCAATTGATTGTCTTGGACAGCTGGAAAATCCATTGGTTTGAATCATCTGCGCCAGATGTTGGATTGAGAGGATCAAATTTAACTGTGTCCCACCAGGAAAAAAAATTTGGAACCTCCATGGAGGTGACTTCTCTATATCCCCCACTTATCCCACCTCTATCTACTATGTATCCTTGGTGTGCACCAATGTTATCTCCATGCCTATCTATTATGTATCACCAATGTATAATGATACATCAGAGGAGTTTTCAAAAAAAATTCAAAAGATCCAATTGTTTTTATAGAAATTTCTGAGGCAAGAAATTCTTTTTATTACAACCAATGTTTAATCAATGACAGCTCATAATAAAATCAAACAAATTATAATTTGTGAAATGGAGACTACAGTTTGATCTTGGATGAAAATTATATCCAACCATGGTTTATCTATTACTAAAGTTCTTGGAAAACATGACCATAGAACTCTGAAATAAGCCAGTTATATTTGAAAAGTGCATACATCATCCCAGGAGATCCACCACCCCCACTGCCAACACCTTGGAAGCTGAATTTCTGATGTGCACAAGCTTCAAAATCAAAAAAAAAAAAACATCAAGTAGCTTGATCAAGTGAAATTCAAGGTTTCAAAAATATTCTTTACAACATGGCTAACATGAACTCCTTGTGGTTTTCAACTCTGGTACAATTGTTGCACAGTCATTCAACCACAACTAATATTTTATTTTGTATAAATTTGATATTTTGGGATTAAACATGGAAATAAAACCAATCTTGATAATCAACTTGAAGGAAACAACATGATTCATTATAAGCCATTTATTGAAAAATTTAAGTTGAAAAATTCAACTTTTCCTGTTGAAAAGGAACAAAATTCTTATTACATATTCCTTGTCTATGTTGAAACCTTGCATTGTTAAGAATGATTCTTTTGTACCCATCAGCTATTCAATTTGAAGCCAATATGGCATTGGTTTCCCCAATTTTTTTAATTCCTCCATGTTCACAAGTTTCAGAAAAACAGTGATATCATATTCTTTTTCCTTCATCAGATTATTTGTAATTATGGTAAGTGCAAGTTGAACTAAGAACACAAGCGTAAAAATCTCCTATCAAAAAGAATCTATGGAAAGTGGGCCTTGAATTCTGCAAAAAATCAACAAAAGATTATTCCATTAATTTTGGTGCCACATTGCACATTCATAAATATGGTATATAGATTTTTCTAAAATCAAATCAAATGCCCTAGTTGGAATCAGGAAACACTTTCCAGGTGTAGGATCTTTTTTTTCCCCCACATATGTTAATATCCATTTGAGAATCACCATTTCAACCTCCTATTAATTTGATATAGACTATATCTCTCATTTCTGTCTCAATAAATTTCAACCTAACACATAATTTAATTTAGACACAACAAGATTTAAGGTGGGAATCAATTTCTTTTTTGATTCTCTCTTCAAATCTGCTTAAATGTATCCCTGTCAAGTCCCAAAAAGAATTGTAAAATAAAAGATGTTATTGATCCTAATGAAATTTGGCCATTCAATTACATGAGAATTTTTGAATATCCACAAAAAACAGCTTAAGTCATTTACTTGGAAGCTTCCCGCATGGAAAAGCCCTCTTGGGTATCAAATCTCCTGTATAATTTTGTGGTGTTGTTGAAATATGTATACCATCCTGTTGTGGTGTTACTGCTCTGAATCCTAGATTATCCTTAGATGATACTTTAGATAATTTTCAAAAACCATGTCAAGTCCTCTGGTAAGTTATGCAAAATTACTGAGAAAGAGCAAGAAATTGAAAATCATGATGATTGTATTGATGATATATTTCTTACCATATCTCTTACCAATTAATTCTGGAAGCCTTCTGATCTCACCTCCTATCATCACACTCTTTTTTTCCAACTAAGACCCAAGATTACTTATTATCAAAGAATGGTTGACACTGGTCTTGTATTTATAGATTACCTTTTCAGCTTCAATCTGTCATTTTATAATATCAACTTTGGTTAGAAATGATTCACAAGATTTGAAAAATCTCATTCTTTTTCCATGAATAATCAATAAATTTTGGATTCAAACAAAACAATTTTGCCATATCCTATGATCTTATGTTGAACCCCAATCTTAATTGGGCGTTGATAAACGCACGCCAACGGCGCACGCCAACGCCAACCCGCACGCCAATTTTTTTTGGCGTGCGGGGCCTACACGCCAAAAAAAAGTGGCGTGTAGGGTCTACCAGCCAATTTTATTTGGCGTGTGAGACCCACACGCCAAAAATGGCGTGTGGTTCCCACACGCCAAATTTATTTGGCGTGTGGGCCCCGCACGCCAAATAAAATTGGCGTGTGGGCCCCGCACGCCAATTGTTTGGCGTGCGCTCCCACACGCCAAACAATTGGCGTGTGGGAGCGCACGCCAAACAATTGGCGTGCGCTCCCACACGCCAAACAATTGGCGTGTGGGAGCGCACGCCAAACAATTGGCGTGCGGCTCCCACACGCCAATTGTTTGGCGTGTGGGGGGATCCCGCTCACGTAATCGAATGGGAGGTCCCATTCGATTACGTGAGCGGGCCGGCTGACGAGGTTATACAACCTCGTCAGCCGGGAGGACTTCCTCCCGGCCGACGAGGTTGTGTAACCTCGTCAGCCGGGAGGACTTCCTCCCGGCCGACGAGGTTGTGTACGTCGGCCAGGAGGAAGTCCTCCTGGCTGACGAGGCTGTATAGCCTCGTCGGCCGGGAGGACTTCCTCCCGGCCGACGAGGCTATACAACCTCGTCGGCCAGGAGGACTTCCTCCTGGCTGACGAGGTTATACAACCTCGTCAGCCAGGAGGACTTCCTCCTGGCCGACGAGGTTGTATAGCCTTGTTGGCCGGGAGGAAGTCCTCCCGGCCGACAAGGCTATACAGCCTCGCCAGCCAGGAGGACTTCCTCCTGGCTGACGAGGTTATACAACCTCGTCAGCCAGGAGGACTTCCTCCTGGCCGACGAGGTTGTATAACCTCGCTGGCCGGGAGGAAGTCCTCCCGGCCGACGAGGCTATACAGCCTCGTCAGCTAGGAGGACTTCCTCCTGGCCGACGAGGTTGTATAACCTCGTCGGCCGGGAGGAAGTCCTCCCGGCCGACGAGGTTATACAGCCTCGTGCCGGGAGGAAGTCCTCCCGGCTGACGAGGTTGTATAACCTCGTCAGCCGGCCCGCTCACGTAATCGAATGGGAGGGCCCATTTGATTACGTGAGCGACGGGGACCCGCACGCCAAAAAAATTGGCGTGCGGGGCCCACACGCCAAAAAAAATTGGCGTGTGGGAACCACACGCCATTTTTGGTGTGTGGGTCTCACACGCCAATTTATTTTGGCGTGTAGACCCTACACGCCAATTTTTTTTGGCGTGTAGGCCCCGCACGCCAAAAAAAAGTGGCGTGCGTTTATCAACACCCATCTTAATTACCCAATTACTCATAAACCAGCCAGGATTTTCTGTTGTAGATTAAGCCCACCGGGCTTAAACAGAACCCTTGATTTTCCTTGTTTTCCTGCACATACAATATTTTTTTAGTTCAAGCATCCTTAACCCCGCCGGGCTTAATATCAATGAATTTTGGATTAAAACCAAACAATTTTGATGTATTCTATTATTTTATGCGGGACCCAATCATACTTACCTAGTGAAGCACAAGCCCACCAGGAATATCTTTTTTAGATTAAGCCCGCCGGGCTTAAAAACACCCCTGTGCTTCCTTGTTGCCCTACACTCAAAGTCTTTTAGTCCAAGCATTCTTAAGCCCGCCGGGCTTAATATCAATCAATCTGGATTCAAAAAAAAATTATTCAGATTCTATGATTTTATGTGTTTCCCAAAACTTACTTAATTGGTGAGACATAAAACTGCCACGATTTTCTGATATAGATTAAGCCCGCCGGGCTTAAATCCTAACTGAGCTTGTCATTTTTGGCCTGACCCTTGATTTTTTTTGGTCCAACCATCCTTAAGCCTGCCGGGCTTAATCACTAAGATGAAGCCCCAGCTCATAATTATACTTTTATGCTACAGTACGAGTGGAAATTTCAGATCTTCCAGGAATTTTTGAAGAGATATTTATCAAGGGAAAATACAGAGGATGTGGACAGGAATTCTGGATACTAAGACCCAAGTCAGGAGAAAACAAAGAAATACAGTCCGCTAGGTTTCATTGCAGAAAATTACTCATCCAACAAGAAGTATTGACCTTGAGGAAATGCACTTAGATGAACAGATATTTTGATTTCTATATAAACATTAGGTTTGAAATTTACAACAACTTTGGGGTCAGATTGTAGGACAGAAGATGGTGGATTATATACAAATTCAATCTTTATGGGGAGAATTGAGTGACAGGAAGTGAAAGGCGTGATAGATACAGAAAAAGAGAAAACAATGAGATATGTGAATGATGAAATTCCAACACTTAGTGAAAATTAAACTCAACTGCAAAATTTTTCATCTGGTTTTTACTTGAATGAAAGGATCTTGAATAACCACATGCAAGCTGCACGCTTCTTGCATAAAGAACCAACCACAAAAATATTTATTTTTGGTTTGATGAAACTTCAATGATTTTGTGTTTAAGGCAGCTCAAATATTGCATTAAAATAACTGATTGGACATTTTCAAGGAGAGTGCTTCTCTTTGCACGTGTTATTTTAACTAGCCTTGGGGGGGGTAGGTTAGATCAAACCCAAGACACTTATTTGGTAGAGACCACATGAGAAAATGATGAATTCAACCCTGCAGTATGATATATTTTGAAACTGGATACATATGAGTGGATTCAGATAGCCAGACATCAGGCATAAAACATATGTATCCCTCTGCTATCCCTTTAATCAAGTGATTGATATATGTTGGATACAAAGTAGAGACAGCGTGGTGAAATACAAAGACCTTGTTTTCCCTGAAGCAAATCCCTCTCAGGCTTCATAAATTATGATCAACTCTGACAAGAAGTTTTTAAATAAATTTTGAAGGGTTATGTGGGTAATACATTACAACTTTGGTTCACAGAAAACCGCCTGAAAAACCTATCCATTCAATTCACTCAGCTTAGATGATAAATTACAAGATATAACTTCCAGGGTATTCCACTTGAGTTTTAATTTCCCACAGCACCAACTCTACTATAGTAGAAATAAAGATTCTAACCTCTTTTGAATTTTGAAGAACCGCTAAAAAAAGAGGCACAGTCTGAGTGATTTCATGTATGATCCAGTATTTTTGAGCGCTTAATATATTCCAAGGAATGATGATATCATATGATATTTACAGAAGATTTCACTGTTTGTGGGTTTCAGTTTGTAACTGAAACTCAACATCAAGAATTTAACCTTACAGGTGAAATCCCCAGGAAATTCAATCACAGAGGAATTAAAAATCCCTCAAATCAATTATACATCTGATAAACAGATAAATTGTGCTGGATGAAACATTTTGATTGAGTATATGCTCAGTTGCTTTGATTTTCATATAAAAAATTTAGAGCTGTTCATTTGGATCATAAACCTCTTATTTGATCCATTTGAAACCATGATTGCTGTGAAATTCAAGCACACTAGCTCTTTGGACCAAGAAATTTAGCTCATGTATTTCATTTCCTCTATCAAAAGTCATCTGCTCTACAGTACTCTTTGGAGTTTACTGTTCAGAAGCAATTTCCAGTTTCAGGCTTCTCTATCAACAGATACACAAACTTCAAAGATTGGATAATAAAACCACCCCATAAGCGCCTTGCTTAAATACTCCCATCATCCTCCAGACAAACCACCAATTGTCAAACTTGAATTACATTTTATTAAGGATACTAAATTGGATACCATATCCCATATATACCAAGCAAGACATTGGTTTCAATTTCTTAAGGAAGCTGTTTTATCATTTGAAGTCATGGTTGATATTACGATCCAGCTGAGCTTGGAGGCCATGATTTGACATAGAGGATATTGTTTGTCCATTGTAACTATTTCCACCAAATTGATGAATCATGGAATTTAATCTCTCAATGTTGCATGGAACAGAGAAACCGCTATTAAGCAGTCCCTGATTCCTTAGTAATTTGGAATACCCATAGAATGCATTTGGATAGAGGTACTTCAGTCATATTTTGGAAAATTTGTGACATTTTACTGAAATTTCCAGCTTCAAATTCCATCAGAATCCATGATTAGAAACCAAACACAGTTTCAGGTCGAAATTGACCAATTTTAACCATTGAAGAACAACATATGCAGGTCCTGTGGATGATTAGTTGAAGTCCACTCAAATTTAAGCTCTTTTTTCATGGAATTTTCAGGATAAATATAGAATTATGCCTATTAGCTATGATCAATTCACAATAACCATATATTTAATTTATTATCCAGGATTTGGAGTTTGTTGGAATAACTGTTACTAAAATCAAGCTGCATCAGTTTTGACCTGACAGTTGTGAATTGCTTCATTTTATCTTCATGCTTCCCCTCACCATCTTTCACTACAAAGATTGTTCATTTTTCCTCAGGGTATATTGATCAAAAAATCAGGTATATTGATCAACTTTTCAATTTTCCCCTTTTTTTTTTTTTTTTTTTTTTTTTTTTCCTCATGCGGCAGCGCTACCATCCTTATCAGGAACTCTGTGTGTAGTCAATTGTTTCAATTGTTATCAACTCATTTCCCATTTCTCTGATTCATAGTTTGTGTTGAATTATATTTCTCAGAGTCAAGCGTTGGTTAGATTTGATAAATTTTGATAGGTTAAATTAGATACAATTACAATCAAGTATGTACAGGAGTTTTTACAAAGAAATTATTTATGTACAAGGAAAAATGTGATTATAAGTGAGAACTAATTTCCGGGGACCATCTCCGAGTTTTTACAAATAAATTATTTATGTACAAGGAAAAATGTGATTATAAATGAGAACTAATTTCCGGGGACCATCTCCTCAAGTTCCTTAACCAGGGCTCTAATATCAGGTTTTGAGCGCAACTTCAAAGCAGATCTTTGATGCTTGGTGAGGGAGTCAAGCCATTCACAATCAAAGCATGCCTTTAAAAATTGGATGGTGGTTTGAGTTTGCTTTCAATTGGCAAAGAAACATTCCGAAGCTCCCGGGCCGCAGCACCGGAAGAGCATTTCGGGGTTGCTGCTATCATAGCAGCCTTCAAATCATCAATTTTACACATCATGCAAGAAATTTTGTGATGTTGCCATGGGATTGATTGAACGGTGCATTTTTTGGGATTTCTTTTTGAATAAGCGATTTGGATCATTTGAGATACTTCATCATTGGTATCATTGTCACTGCATGCGCCTTCAACAATTGGAACAAGGCCCAAAAGCTTTTGATACTTTCTTAAGGTCGCAATTTGGGCGTGTCGTAGCTGCAAGAAAAGTTTGGTTTTGTTAGTCCGGGAATATATTTAAGCGGTCAATTCAATTGTTGCTTACATTAACCAATCTAGAAGTGCGCCAAGCAGTCTTGTCTTGTGCTTCTCGTTGACTGTTGGACCACTTATTCTCTTGTTGATACCTGATGAAATTTGTTTAGTAAGGAGACGTGAATCAATATGATAGGTAAACAAAGCATCAGGAAAAAACTGACCGTCTTCTGAGTCGCTGGGTAACATGGAGATGAATGGCATTTCAGATGCTTTCCTCTTTCAGACCTTTGGGAACAATTCCAGTGTACTCTTTGCATTTGACCAGCTCAACAAATGTCTTCACGGCCAGATCAAGCAGATGCTCATTATCAGGACTGTTGATTGGTTGGTTGAAATTTGGGCGGAAGGAATGAACTCCGGCGGCAGTCATCATCCTGCGCATGATGGCCAATGTTTTGGGGGTAGCGGATGGATGACCAGGACCATGAGGATACGGGTAGTCTGGATCACTCAAGAGATCCTCCACCTGATCATCAATATCCATGCGCAATTCCTCTTCATCATGATGAGGTAGAGTTTTGCTTTTTGACCCTATCAGGGTGGCGACATGTTGTTGTATCAAGCGCTGAAGATCAAATTTGAGTTAGCAAGACGTAACATGTGGGGGACAAATGGAGACATACAGTGAATTCCCCTCCTTGTGGTTTTTCATGATCACTAGTCAAATTTCATGAAGTTTATTGGGGATTTACTTACCATTTGAAAAATTATTAATTAAATATATGGAAATACTTCAACTTTGGAGCAGAAAACAAGATACCTTCATTGATACATTCTGTTGAAGTGGGGGATACAGTCAAGATACAGTGTTGATATGTTGAGGATGGGTAAGAGATAAGCAAAGGCACCTCCATAGAGGTGCCAACTTTTTTTTCCTGGTGTCCATGTTTTATGGCTCGGTAAGAGCCAGGCCATGAAATGAATGAGCCCACTTATTCATTGCCTCCCCTTGATCCTTGAAGGTAGCACAAGTGAGAGGATAAAAAACTACTGTTGCTTATCCCATCACCAATCAATACAAATGGACCAAGCTCAATTACAATCACAATAAGGTACACTCCACACTCTCTATTCCTTCAGCAATCTATTTGCTGACATAAATTAACAAATGTAAGAAACAACAAAGAGACATTAGTACAGACTAAGAATGCGCACACAAATAATACGTATAAGAAAGAGAAATTGTTATAAAAACTACTGATAACAACTAGAAAATGCTTACAAATGGTGAATCCACACCTGAATTACATTCCTGAACCCATATGTAATGTGTAATAATTATCTTACATGTAACACTCCAAAGCATCATACAATGTACCATACCTTGGTGTATCATTATATTTCCATTTCTTTGTCATGCAATCTGATAACGAGTTAATTTTATAATCAGTATTTACTTCCAATGAATTATTCAACCTCTAAAGTGTATGAATCCATTTAAAAACTCCCCAAATATCTTGAAAGACAGGCGTGAAGGTGTTTAGAAATAAATTCTGTCCAAAAATCATAAAAAGACAACCAGTGATTTTAAAAATAAACTGTTTGTCACATGAAATTCTACACCCCTTAAAGTGCTTTAAAAAGATTTAAAATTTTGAGAAAACCTGAAAATTGAGCTGTGGGGATGTTTTTTGAACAAACCGGGCGTATGGGCAAAACAAATAGAAGACATTGTTTTTTTGGAAAATAAAAAATAAAATAAACTTCTACACCCCTGGAAGTATATTAAACAGTTTTAAAATGTTGAAAAAAAATTAAAATCCGCCCGCAAAAAAATAATTAAAAAAACCAGGTGTAAAAGCGGAAAACCAGGTGTGCTGCGCAGAAAATTTGATGTCGCCGCTGCGTAAAACCAGGTGTAAACGCGGAAAAACTGGGTTTTTTTATTAATGCCCTTTATTTATTTTCACACAATTATTTTATTTTTTTAAATTTTTACAGAAATAAAAAACAAAACATTTTGTTTTAAGAAATAAAAATGAAATAAAAGTTCTTGAAAAATAAAGTTTCATTTCAATGAAATTGATTACCAATGAAATTTCTTTCTTAAAATTTAATCTCATATTATCTGTCTTGCTCTTAGTTGCCACTGATGCTTGATAAGGTCCTGCCGCAATTTATTATGAGCTTGAGAGTCTTTCATGGAGTGATAGTTATCAATGAATTGTGAGAAAGATATCCGCCCATGGTGGACAAATTCAACTGGTGTTATAACAGCCAAAGGGTTTTGATCATAACAGTAATCCAGGTATGAGTCTCTCTCATCCTCCACAATCATGTTGTGGAGTATGATACAGGCCTTCATAATTTTCCTGAGGTTATGGTGTTTCCATCCTCTGGCTGGACAAGATACAATAGCAAAACAAGCTTGAAGGACACCAAACACTTGCTCTACATCCTTCCAACAAGCCTCTTGTAATTTGACAAAATGCTTTTGATCAAGACCTTGAGGCTGAGACAAAGTATTCACAAATACTGACCAATCTGTGTAGATTCCATCTGCAAGGTAGTATCCATTTTCATAGTTATTCCCATTAATGGTGAAATGGCATTTAGGGCTTACTCCATTCAAGAGATCCTTGAATAAATCAGATAGATCAAGTACATTCAAGTCATTATGGCTTCCTGGAAGGCCAAAATTTGCATGCCAGATCCATAGATCCTGACTTGCCACTGCTTCAAGAATGACTGTTGAGACCTAGAAGATAAAAACAATGAGAATCAATAAACAATATGAGGAGATAATATAACATAAACACCTTTTCTTTCCCTTGAAATTTCCCTGCCCAAGCTGAAGGGCAGTTTTTCCATTCCCAATGCATGCAATCTACTGAACCAAGCATGCCAGGGAAACCACACTTTTCAACAACCTTTAGAAGTCTCCCCAAGTCTTCCCTGGTTGGTTGACGGAGATATTCAGACTCAAATAATGCCACAATTGTGTTGCAAAATCTGTCCATGCTTTCAAGTGAGGTTGTTTCAGATATTTGGAGATATTCATCATTACAGTCACCAGCTGCCCCATAAGCAAGCATCCGTAAAGCACCTGTGATTTTCACAAGTGGATGTATACCCATCATTCCCAAGGCATCAGGCTTTTGGGTGAAATAATTGTCATATTGCTGAACAGCATTGGCAATCTTGAAGAAAATTGGTCTTGACATTCTGAATCAACGCCTAAATAGAACCTCATTGTACAATGGTCTATCTGAAAAGTAATGATGAAGAAGTCTTTGGTAGCTGGCTTCAAAGTCCCGAGGAATATTGGGCTGTTTCCCAGGCTTGGATCCCCCATGAGGAACCATCATCTCTTCCACATTTTGGTCTTCATCAAATTGTGATAATGCTTCTTCAAGTAGGAGCCTATGTCTAGTAGCTGCACTTGCAGCACGCTGATGATTCCTCATTATCATCTGACCTACAAAGCTTTTAGGGAGGTTGGTGCTGCTACTTCCATTATGGTTCATTTTTCAATGGATGATAGGTATGGGAGGGTGGCTGTGTAGAGTAAGAAGATAATTCAGATGAAAAGTTCCAGACTAGATGGATAAAATGTTTGGTATTGGATGATAGGTATGGAAGGGTTGGCTGTAGAATAAGCAGATGATTCAGATGCAATATTCCAACCTAGATGGATAAAATGTTTGGATTTCTGGAAAGACAAAAGCAAGGCAGGAAGGCAGGGTGCTTTATACCCTGCTGGCATGATGGTAGAATCAGAGAGGCCCATTGATACAGAACACCAAACAGGGAAATAAACAGTGAGTAGTGGATGAGGCCCACCAGTACAGACATCCAAAAAAAGGTAGTGGATCAGGCCTACCAGCACAGAAATCCAAACAAACAAAAAACTGATCATCAAACAGGGCATTGTTTGTATTTTTTTCCTCTTTTTTTCCTCTTTTTTTCCTCTTTTTTTCCTCTTTTTTTCCTCTTTTTTTCCTCTTTTTTTCCTCTTTTTTTCCTCCTCTTTTCCTTCCTCTTTTTTTCCTTTTTTGCCGCGTTTTTTTTCCTCTTTTTTTTCCTCTGTTTTTCCTCTTTTTTTCCTCTTTTTTTTTCTCTTATTTTTTTTCTCTTTTTTTTCTCTTTTTTTTCTCGTTTTTTTCTCTTTTTTTCTCTTTTTTTCTCTGTTTTTTCTATCTTTTTCTCTTTTTTTCTGTCTTTTGTTTGCTTTTTTTTTCTTTTTTTTTCTCTCGTTTTCTCTTTTTTTCTCTCTTTTTTTCTCTTTTTGTTTCTCTTTTTTTCTCTTTTTTTTCTCTTTTTTCTCTCTTTTTGTTCTCTTTTTTTTTCTCTTGTTTTGCTTTTTTTTTCTCTTTTTTTTCTCTTTTTTTTCTCTTTTTTTTCTCTTTTTTTCTCTTTTTTTTCTCTTTTTTTTTCTTTTTTTTCTCTTTTTTTTCTCTTTTTTTCTCTTTTTTTCTCTGTTTTTTCTTTTTTTTCTCTTTTTTTTCTCTTTGTGTTTCTCTTTTGTGGCTTTTTTTTCTCTTTTTTTCTCGTTTTTTTTCTCTTTTTTTCTCTTTTTTTTTCTCTTTTTTTTCTCTTTTTTTTCTCTTTTTTTTCTCTTTTTGTCTCTTTTTTCATCATTTTTTCCATCATTTTTTTATCATTTTTTATCATCTGTTTATCTTTTTTCTCAATTTTTTAATATCATTTTTTTTTCTCATTTGTTTCTCCATTCTTTTCTCGTTTTTCTATAATCTTTTTTATCTTTTTTTATCTCTCCTTTTTCACTCTCTCTCTTTTTTTCTACATACTGCATGATTACCAGCATGAATTGTATCTATGTACAATTTCATACACCTCGCTGGTTGTGACCTGCGTCACAACCAGCAAGGTGAATGCAGCGTCTCCGGGTGTTACCGAGACGTCTCAGTAACACACGGGGGAACAGTTTCACGGTTGCTATATTGTACATGCGGTGTGTAGCAACCCTGCCTTGGGTTGCTAAGGCTGCGGCAAGGAGCCCCGGCACACTCAATGTAGCAACCTGGATAGCTCCCCGCGGTGGAGATGGCCTCAGACCATCTGCACCATGGGGAGCTATCCAAGGTGCTATATTGACTGTGCTGGGGCACCTTGCCGCAGTCTTAGCAGCCCAAGGCTGGGTTGCTACACACTGCAAGCTAAAATATATTGTAGCTTGACGCGGTGAAAGCTTTTGGGTGTTACCAAAGCACCCTGGTTGTCATGAGCCGTATTGCGGGCCTGCCCGCACCAAAGCCTGCACCACATGTAGATAGTCTATCACGTACATGTCACAGACAGACCACTATATAGTCTGTCAGGACGAGGATCCACATCTCTTCCTCATCCTGCAATCTACATTATAGGATCCCGAAACCCCAGAAACCCCAGAACCCCAGAGCCTTCCTCTCCACAGATCAGACCATAACATATTGCAGGATCTAACACTAAGGAGACAAAGGCAAGAAACCAACACCCAGACACCTGAACAAAACCAGACAGACAACCCAAACAATCCCAACTCCACCCGCACCCAAAAGATGGACGAAGTAGAGCAACTCCGACGACAGCTTGAGGAGATGACTCAAGCAAGGGAGAACGAACGATCCCGTCGAAGAGCGGCCGAAGCACAACGGGACCAACCATCCCAACCAACCAGTTCCACCCCAGCCCGCGGACCAAAGATCGCATGTCCCGACAAGTTCGATGGTGAACGCGGGACGAAGGCAGAAACGTTCGCCCGCCAAGTGGCGA
Source organism: Puccinia hordei (assembly GCA_007896445.1). NCBI lineage: Eukaryota > Fungi > Basidiomycota > Pucciniomycetes > Pucciniales > Pucciniaceae > Puccinia > Puccinia hordei. The sequence continues at coordinate 95,825 of RDRW01000258.1, read as the reverse complement.
TTTATACATCGGTCAACAGCGCCATGTTCCCTGACGACAGGACAAAGCTGTTATTCGCCGCGTCCTACCTTACTGGACCCGCCGCCGTGTGGTCCGCCCCGTACATCGACCTAGTCACGGAAGGGGCGGACTTCTCGTATGACGGGTGGACAAAGGATTTTGGAACGATGTATTTCGACTCCGAGAAGAAAGGGAAGGCGGAACGGGTGTTACGAGCGCTACGACAGACGAGGACAGTGGCTGACTACACCCGCACATTCCTCACCCACGCTACTGCCACCGGATGGGAAGTCCCGACCCTCATCAGCCAATACCCGCAGGGCTTAAAACGGGACATTCGGACGGCACTAGTACTGGCCCGCACCACCTTCACCACTGTCAATGAGGCAGCGGGTCTAGCCATGGAGCTCGATTCGGAGATGCACGGGGCCGAAACGACCACTGGATTTGCGAAGACTCAGCCAGATCCCGACGCCATGGACACATCTGCGATCAGTGGCCGACTGTCCGAGGACGAGAAGGCCCGCATGATGCGGGAAGGACTTTGCTTCCGCTGCGGGACGCGAGGACATATCTCTCGGGAGTGTCCAAACAAGAAAGGGAAAGGACGGACACCTGCCTCAGTCTCCGCACTCAAGGACCAGATCCAACAGCTAGCCGATGGATTGGCGGCGCTTAAAACGGGGGGACAGGCGGACAAGGTGAACAAGGGACTGGCCGATAAGTCAAAAAATGGAGACGCTCGGGAATGAAGGTTGTGCCCTTCCCGAGCGTAGCGGAGTTGTCATGCAGTATTGGTGCTAGTCAGACATTACATTTAAATGAAATTGATCCCCGATGTTTCCTTTCATGCACCATCACAACTCCCAGAGCCACACCCCAAAGCCCCTATCCCCCCCTATCCTTCCTCATAGACTCCGGAGCAACCCACGATGTTCTGAGTGAATCGTACGCATCCCGATGGGGACTCCTTGAGGCCGCTTCGGCCTTGGGGCGAACCGTCTTTGGATTTGACGGGTCCGCAAGCAGAGCAACCCATGAGATAGACCTAATGTTGAACGACGAACCCCGCCCGTCCCGATTCATCATTACACGACTGAAAGACTTGTATGATGGGATCCTAGGGATGCCCTGGATCCGCAGATATGGACACCGAATCAATTGGACAAACCGTACCCTATGGACCCCGGACATTGCGGCCGCTTCGGCGGTTTCGTCTATTCCAAAAAACACCCCAACCGGCGAGTCGGGGAAAGCTAGGAAGATTGACGAGGGGGTGTGTGTTTTCAACACAATAACGCCCCCGCAATGTGAGTTTGACATCCCTATCCCCCACATCATTCCCAAAACGGCTGGCAAGCTTGTACACCCTGTAGATAGACCCCAGAACCCCACATGGAATCCCGAAACCCGACACCCCAACCACGTACCCGATGAAACCGTATCCAACCAAACTTGTGCTACTGCGGCAGCAGTATCGTCCTACCCGCCAACATCCCCGCAGAAGGTCGAAAGGCCCATGGGGAAAGCTAGGATTAGTGACGAGGGGGTGTGTGGTTACAGCACAATAACGCCCCCGCAATGTGAGTTTGACAACCCCCCACCCCATACTTTACTGCCCGAGACAGCTGGAAAGCTTGTACGCCTTGTAGATAGATTTGCAGGCCCCGCCAAGAACCCCAAGACTCGACACTCTGACCAGGTACCCGATGAAATTATTGCTACTGCCAAGGCAGTATCGTCCTCTCCGCCAACATCCCCGCATACGGTCTACAGGCCCATGGGGAAAGCTAGGATTAGTGACGAGGGGGTGTGTGCTTTTAGCACAATAACACCCCTGCAATGTGAGTCTGATAGATCTCCCCCGCATTTGAATCCCAAAACAGCTGGCATACCTCTTTCCCCCCTAGGACATACCCCTGCAGTGATCAGCACGGCCAAAACATCGTGGTCAACATCGGCCCAATTGGCAGCAAAAGGGAAAGCCACGACTGCGGAGCGGACTACGGAAGAATTAGTACCGCGGTGCTACCACCGACACCTTGACATGTTCCGGAAATCAAGTGCCATGAGACTTCCCCCGCGAAGAAAGTATGACTTCCGCGTAGATCTGATCCCAGGAGCCACCCCACAGGCCGGAAGAATCATCCCGCTATCCCCAGCAGAGAACCAGGCACTTGATATTATGATTGCCAAAGGACTGACGAGCGGGACCATTCGACGGACCACATCCCCGTGGGCGGCACCAGTACTATTCACTGGAAAGAAGGACGGAAACCTGCGACCCTGTTTTGACTACAGGAGACTCAACGCGCAGTAACGGTGAAGAACAAGTACCCGCTCCCACTGACAATGGACTTAGTTGACAGCCTTTTGGATGCGGACACATTCACAAAGCTTGACCTCCGCAACACATTTGGAAACCTCAGAGTTGCGGAAGGCGACGAAGATAAGCTGGCTTTCATCTGCAGGGCAGGACAATTTGCCCCGCTTACCATGCCCTTCGGTCCCACGGGAGCGCCAGGATACTTCCAACACTTCATGCAAGACATCCTCCTCGGACGGATTGGGAAAGACACCGCTGCATACCTAGATGACATCATGATCTACACGCGGAAAGGGTCGGACCATGCGGAAGCGGTGGGCAGTATACTGGACACATTGAGCAAGCACCAATTGTGGCTGAAACCCAAAAAGTGTGAATTTTCAAGGCCGGAAGTGGAATACCTAGGATTATTGATATCATGCAACCGGATCAGAATGGACCCCGCAAAGGTGCAAGCAGTAACCGACTGGCCCGCACCAAAGAATGTCACCGAACTTCAATGATTCATTGGGTTTGCTAATTTTTACCGCCGATTCATCGACCATTTCTCAGGAAAGACCAGACCGCTCCACAACCTGACAAGAGTAGAGACCCCCTTTGTGTGGGACGCCAAGTGCAACTCTGCATTTGAATCCCTCAAAACCGCCTTTACATCCGCCCCGATCCTGAAAATCGCGGACCCATACAAACTGTTTATCCTTGAATGTGATTGCTCCGATTTCGCGCTCGGCGCGGTACTGTCCCAGGTTTGCACCAAGGACCAGGAACTTCACCCAGTAGCTTACCTGTCCCGATCCCTTGTACAGGCGGAACGCAACTATGAGATCTTTGACAAAGAGTTACTGGCTATTGTGGCTGCCTTCAAGAGTGGCGGCAATACCTGGAGGGGAACCCACACCGCTTGACGGCAATTGTATACACCGATCACCGTAATTTGGAAAGCTTCATGACAACCAAGCAGCTCACGAGAAGACAGGCAAGATGGGCGGAGACCATGGGATGTTTTGACTTCGAGATCATATTCCGACCAGGACGCCAATCGACAAAAACCGACGCCCTATCCCGCAGACCGGACCTCGCCCCAGCACCGGGAGAAAAGCTGACCTTTGGTCAGCTTTGAAGCCAGGTAACATCACCGAGCGACTTTTGAGGAGCTTGCGGAATGTGCGGAATTGGACAGCTGGTTTCTGGACGAATCAATTCAAATGGATGATGGGGAACATTGGTTTGAGGTGGGGACTGATTTGGAAGATGCGCGGGAACGGACAACCTAGCGTGGTCTGACACCAAAATCATTGCCAGGATTAGAGAACTGACCCCACATGACCAAATTGGCTGACTGGATTAAGCTGTTACAGAAACCGACAGGGGACCACAAAACGGTATGCGGAAGCCGACGGGTTACTCTATGACAAAGGGACGGATAGTGGTACCAGCGGACTCGGCATTGCCCCCACATGACCCAAAATTGGCTGACTGGATTAAGCTGTTACAGAAACCGACAGGGGACCACAACAGGTATGCGGAAGCCGACGGGGGGTACTCTATGACAAGGGATAGTGGTACCAGCGGACTCGGCATTGCGGACGATGATCCTCAAAAGTAGACACGACACAAAGTCCGCAGGCCACCCAGGCAGATCCCGCACGTTGGCATTAGTACGGAGAAGTTTTGTGTGGAGTGGAATGAAGAGATTTGTCAACCAGTACGTAGACGGATGTGATTCATGCCAAAGAGTCAAATCTAGCACTCGACAGCCGTTTGGAACATTAGAACCCCTCCCGATCCGCCCCCGCAGGCCCATGGACGGACATTAGCTATGATTTGATCACTGATCTCCCTGAATCCCGCTTGAGTGACAGCATACTAACAGTAGTAGACCGACTGACCAAGATGGCCCACTTCATCCCATGCAAGAAAACCATGAACGCGGAACAACTAGCGGAACTGATGGCAGAACACGTATGGAAACTCCATGGAACCCCCAAGACAATTGTCTCAGACCGGGGAAGTATTTTTATCTCCCAAATCACACGTGAATTGAGCTCCCGCATGGGGATTAGACTACAGCCATCCACAGCGTACCACCCAAGGACAGATGGACAATCCGAAATCGCCAACAAAGCAGTCGAGCAATACCTGCGGCACTTTGTTTGCTACCAACAGAACGATTGGGCCCCACTCCTCCCAATGGCCGAATTTGCTTACAACAACAACGACCACACCTCGACAGGAGTTTCCCATTCAAAGCCAACTACGGATTCAACCCGGCATATAGCGGAACCCCCTCAACAGAACAATGCATCCCCGCAGTAGAGGAACGACTCCGCAAACTTGCGGAGGTCCAAGGAGAACTCAAGCATTGCTTAGAAGAGGCGCAAGAAAAGAAACAATGAAAGGCCAATTTGACACAAGAAAACAAGGGAAACACCGGAATGGGACATAGGGGACGAAGTATGGCTAGACGGATGCAACATTTCAACGACCCTCCCCAGCCCAAAATTGGAACATAGATGGCTGGGACCTTTCTCTATCTGTAAAAGAATCTCAAGATCCGCGTATAAGCTAACACTCCCTATATCCATGCGGGGGGTACACCCTGTATTTCACGTATCAATACTCCGCAAACACAGACCCAACAAAATTGCAGAACGACGGAGGGAAGACCCGGAACCAATTACAGCGGATGGCGGGGATGAGTGGGAAGTCGAAGAGGTACTGGACTGTAGAAGACAACGCGGGAAGACCCAATACCTGGTCAGCTGGAAGAGATTTGGAACAGAAGACAACTCATGGGAACCGACGGAAAACTTGAAGAATTGCGAGGAACTGGTAGCGGGATTTAATTCAAGATTTCCGAATGCGGCAACTACTCATCGGCGGAGGCGGAGAAGGAAGTGAGGAACAAAATTGATAAGGGGTGGAATTTTTTTCTTTTTTTCTTGATTGGCGAATGAGTGGAGGATTTAGCATTAAAAGGGGGATAATGTCATGAGCCGTATTGCGGGCCTGCCCGCACCAAAGCCCGCACCACATGTAGATAGTCTATCACGTACATGTCACAGACAGACCACTATATAGTCTGTCAGGACGAGGATCCACATCTCTTCCTCATCCTGCAATCTACATTATAGGATCCCAAAACCCCAGAAACCCCAGAACCCCAGAGCCTTCCTCTTCACAGATCAGACCATAACACTGGTTGTGTGTGAGTTGAAGTGACTGGGGGCTGTGTGATACTTGGCCAATGGGGTGCTATTGAGTTGCTATTATAGCAACCAAGCTATGACAATTGCTATTATAGCACCTGCGGTGGTGTTGCTAAATGGGGTTTGGGGTGCTATATTTAGCATAGCAACCCAATATAGCACCTGTGGTGGAGATGCTCTTAATGTGAGGCTTGCTGAGGTTGACTAAATACAAGCATATGTAAAGTATGTTAATAATGAAATGAGTGAAATGAATGTGAAACTTCAGAAAACTGAAAATGGTGTAGTAAAATAATCTGTTGGCCAGTCTGGGGTGACTATTTTTTACCTGCCAGCTGACAATCTCCCAGCCACTTGAGCTGCCACATCTCTATGTGACCCCCCTCCCCTCCCCAACGCTGATTTCTATGATTCTGACTTCAAAAAAATGCAGTCATCCAAATGAATTTTCAAAAATGCCTCTGCACCATTCTACATATTTATCTTGGTAAACATACCCAACACAAATAAGCAAGATAGAAAATCAACATTAACAACAGGAAACCTCTCCTTTCTCCCCCTCCAAAAAAACAAAAAACAAAGAGCAGAAAGAAAAAGAGGAAAGTGAAAGAGGAGGATAAAGAGAAAGTATTATTATCAGCCGATGCTAGAAAGCAAGAGTCTATGTGCTGCGGCAGAGGGGGATTCGGAGGCAGAAGCGGGTCGGTTCTCTTTAGCGGGGATTTCGTGCATAAGTGGTGAGGTAGAGATAGGAGAGATGGGTTGAGGAAGCTCAGAAGATGTTCCTATTGAAGCTGAGAGGGCGGGTGGATGAGAGGGATGAGATGGGGAGATGGGAGATTGGTAAGAGGAAGGAGACGAGGTGGGTAGTGAGGCGGTTGATGAGTGATGGCCCATCCTCGGTCGACTCGGCTGATGGTCCTTAGACTCCCGATGAACTGGGTGGGGGTCGCCTTTGGGGGAGATGGAGGATGTACATGTGGATTGGGAGCCGGATGTCGAAGCTGCCGTCGGCGGCTGAAGGAGGACCACCCGACCACCATCCCCTCTCACCTCGTTCAATTCTGCTCCTATCTCTTCCTGCGAGCCAACTTGCTCTCTTCCGTCCTCCTTCCCACTTTCTGCCCCCGGCTCTTCTCCTGGGTAGTTTCTCAGGAAGGAAGCGATCTCTTCGAACGGGGCCATCAATGTGTCGTCATTCAGATCGTCCAGAACTCTCAGACGAGTGTCGATGGAGCGAGGCTGGTAATCGTTGGTCGAGGTCATCTTCTCCTCTTCCTCCTCTCTGATGAATTTTTTCTTCTTGGTTGACCTGGGCCTGAAGCCGAGCAGCTCCCTACCGATGGCCGTGTTCAACAGCTCGGCCTCTTGAGAGCCCTGCTGGAATATCTTATAGCTAAGTTTGGCCCCACGCGGTGCAGTTGGGAAGCCGATGACAGCGTCCATGCCTTCGCTGGCCCTGCGAGAGGCCCGGGTCGAACGGGTCGAATGAGGATGGGTGGTCGCGGGCGGCTCCGGGCTACTGTCAGCCGGACCGGCCTCCCATGGGACAATTCCGAGCTGCTTCTCCTTGGTTGAGACCCAATAGCTACGCATTGGGAGTCGCGCCGAGCGGGGCTCAGCCGCTGCTTTCCGCTTCTGCCCGGAGACGCTTCTCTCCATCGAGTCCCGTCTGCTCGGCCCAAGCAGAGAAGGCGTCAGGGGCGAGTACGGCTGGCCGTTCGAAGGAGTGGGTGGGTGGGTGTCAGCTGCTTCCCACGGGACTAGTCCTAATTGCTTCTGCTTAGTCGTAATCCAGTACGTCTTACGCTTCACAGGTAAGACTTGACCATCTACCGTTGTTGCTCCCGCCGGCTGTGTGACAGGCTCTGGGGTGGGTGGAGACTCGAGCTGAGCTGGGATGTGTATCCGAACTGGTGGGGTGATTTCGGGCGGACGCAAGATAGACTGGGTGAGATCTTGGGTGGGCGAAAATTTGACAGGACTGACAAAGTCAATCGCACTGCTTTTGGACTGCTCTCGGTGCTCGGGTAGAGAGGTTCTCTGACGTCTGATGGAAGACGAGCGAGAGTTTGGGCGAGAGTTAGTCAAGAGGCTCTGAGGCTGAGTTGCCAATCCGAGCTGGCGACGGACTTGGGATGGTGTGGTAGAGTAGGTGACCGTAGGGGAGTTTTCTAGTGCAGGTGTATTACTTGCTCGACTGATGGTATCTTCACTAGAATCTAGCAACGAGCTCAGGTCGGTGTCTGTGCCCAAACTAGGTACCGGTTGAGTAGACTGCTGAAACTCATTCTTGACAATCGAAAGATTTTGTTGTTCAGGGATTGCTTCGGAATCTGAGTCATTCTCCTGCTTAGAGTAGAATCCTCTGCCGTTCCGTTCACATGTCGCGCACATACATTCCCGATTCTTTTCGCCAAAATAGTTCATTCCATAGCTGGTAAGGATCTCCTGCCCAGCCTTGATCGGCTTGGTCACTTTGAACTTGATCGTGAAGCCTTCTCTGAGCAGGACGGCATTGTTATCGCAGTCATGGTTGACAAATCGAGCCGGTCCACAGAACACTTGAAACTTGCCTCGTGAATTGACGATGTGTGAGAAATCGGTGCTCTCCCGAGGTGCCATTCCGGTCGATCGATCAGCCTGAGCGGGTAGGTGTGCGTTCGAGCGTAGCTTGAGGTCTTCCTCTTCGGTCAGGTCTGCAAATGAGCCCTCACAGCCCACAATAATGTCATTGGGTGCATAATCCCTTGCAGCGAAGACAGCGAGATGGGTCAGGTTGTTTGAGGGGGTGTACGGTTCGACGAGGCGCGTTGAAGAACGTCGGGATGTAGAGGGTGAGACTCGAGGGGAGAGTTGGGAGGAGGTAATGAGATCTCTTAATTCGTTTGCTCGAACCTTGGACCGTTGCCTGGTAGATTTGGAGGAGGAGGAGGAGGAGGAGGGGGACTGAGTAGCTGCTGATGAGCAGTGAGTTGAGGGGAGTTGATGGCCAGGAGGTGGTTGTTGCTCAACGGTTGGAGCTTGTCGTCGCTGGTCATAGCGATCAGTCTCACAGAATCTGATACCACACTTGGGCAGGAATAATTGGAGGTATAAGCCGATATGCCTGAGGGTAAAAGTACGGATGAGTAAGGCGAGTAGAAGGCTTCAAGAAGAGAGATTTGGAGAGACAGTCCTACTCACTTTCCTAGCCGTGGTGGTTCGGCATTGTTAAGGTAAAGAATTACGGCAGGTAACCTGAAGGCAAAGGAGTAGAAGAAAGTAGAGAATTGGGGAGGAGGAAGGGGCGTGTTAGATGATGAGGGAGGATAAGAGAGGTGTTATTAGGTTTTTACTGACTGTCTAATGAGTGTTGTTGCCTCGGTTAAGTTTTTGAGTTGGCCTGTTTGAACCTGTTGTTTGAGGTGATTTTAAAGGATGAGAAGAAGAAGAAGGGTTAGTAGGTTGAAAGTGGAAGTTGATTGAGGTGGAGAGACTGACTGACTGAATGAATGATTTGTTTGAAGTCGTTAATGTTCAATGCTCTAGGCCTTCGATAACCAGGTGTGAATTTGATGGTTCTCTTAGAATGGGTTGTTGGCCAAAGAAAGCAATCCAGAACATCGCTGTTTGGGGTGGGAAACAGGGTGAGTTAGAGAGAGAGATATAAATAAGTATGTATATAAATATGAATGAAGGAAAAGCAGTACCTCATCAGATCATCTGCCCTAGTTAATTTCTCAGCTGGAGTGTAACTAGACTGATGATGAGTAGGGCTAGCTCTATCGGTAGAGATAGATCGATTGCTTAGATTGTTCTTGTTGACCATGTTAGTGGTAGTAGTTGGTGGTAGTAGTTGGTTGGTGGTAGTTTAGAGGTTTAAGATCTTATAATGAGGTTAATATGTAGTTGAGATTGATTGGTTGAGTATAAAACTTGTTGGTCGAAAGAAGCGAAGGAGACATAAATAATACATATTAAAATTTGTTGGTAGGAGATATTTTAAATTTTTTGATGTGGATACAACATATTTAAATATTAAATTCACAAGGATTATAATACAAAATACCTGCAAGTCTTTTTTACCTTCTCGACCAAAAGACTTGGAGGTTCCGCAACCACCTCGCCCAATATGTACATAAATACTCAGTTTACCAAACTTAATTATCCAGCCGTCTACAGCCACGAACGTTTTATATCCTGATCTTTGACTCAGACAGTCGAGTGAGCTTCAACAGATGAATAATGACCATCATCATATTGACATCCCGGCTTTAATCTTCAACTTCCTCGATCTTGGTAATGTTGTTTGTTTTTGTCTTCTCTAAGCTCATCTCCCTCATCTCCACCAACATATAACCACACTCTACAAGAATAAAGTACACTAACCAGAATTGATTTATCTTTGGGGTCATACTCCAAAAGAAAATGAAAGAAACATACTCAAAAAAATAGATGATTAGAATTTTTAGTCAGTTACTCACAAAATGTGTAAGCTCTGTACATTAATTATTCACTGTAAGAAAAACTGGATCAACTGCCTGCAGTTGACATGTCAACCAAGCTACCATGGTATCTATACATGTTTTGGCACACAGTGTGGTGTGCCTTGAAGCTTGGCTGGAGTAACACCACCAGCTTCCTTAGAGTTTCCACATGCCAACTGTAAGCAGTTAAACCAAGTTTTCTTTTTTTGCAGTGTAAGTGGGTTCAAAGTTGGAATGCACATGCATACAGACAATCTTGCATGTCAGATTTGGCAGGGTGACTTACTTGCAAGGAAAACATGTAAAATCAACCTTCAGCTATAGAATTGAATGCCAGTTTGCAAGACAAGTGCAAGTTGAATCAAGTTTGCATCCCCCCTTCCCTTCAACCAAAGGTGGGCCAGCTATGCTAACAGTAGCAGTAGTGGAGTGTAATTTTAGGTTTTTTAGCTACACTAACCAAAAGTTACGCTTAGCTGAAAATTTGGACAGCTAATGCTATAATATTTTCATTGTTGGAAAAGATAGCAGTTAGCCTAGTGTTAGTGCTACTTCCAAGAACTAGTTAATGCTACATAAAAATCATTATAGCAGTTTTGAAGCAGGTGTAGGGAAGAAAAGTTATGCTAGCATTTACACCAGGAAAAATCAATTGGCACTAGACTACAGGTGACATCAGCCTAGGTTCAATGAGCTGCCCATTAGTAGCACAGTTGGCCTCATGTACAGCCCCTTGTAGGAAACAAGGGGCCATTGTAGCCTAGTTGGAGGGGAATCAGAGCTAGAACAAAGCTACAGCCATTTTTTCTTGATGTCACCAGACTTCAGGTGACAATTTATTTTTCCTGGTGTTAGTGTAGTGGTATTCTCAGCTACCTATCAGATAGTGTAGTGATTTTAAAAGATACACTAAATGTGAGTGTAACTGTAACCAAGAATTGAGTTGGCCTGTAAAGTTTTGTGCTCTTCAACTATTTTCATTCTTTTATTTTCCTGCTTTGCTAACCTGCTTGATGGCATATGATGACTGATACAGCCATGGGTCACCAGCAAGATTTTCAGGTTCCCAGTGTCACAAAATATCCTGCAATCATCACAGTTCATCAATCAAGATAGTAGAGAAGAAGAATAAAAGAAATTAAAAAGAGGAAAGCAAGAATTTATTAATATAAGGTTAATCAAGAATAATATTAGAGACAACCATACTGTCTTTTTCCCATAGTTTACCAGGTGGCAGGCAGCAGGTAGTGGGTGGCAGGCCAGGTGTCATGCAACCAACCCAACATATACAAGGGGATTTTTCTGATTGAAGTGCAAGGGGACAGGATGAGAAGCCAATGATACTCTTCAAAGGTGTGTTTAAGATATCTTCAATTCAAAGGAGTTCAAAGCTAACTTTGAAGATGTAGCTATGATTTGACTAGGTGAACTCAAATAAGACTCAAGTGGCAATCAAGGTGATGTTTGATTGGAAAAGGTAACATAAAACAGTATTTTATTAATTAAGTGAAGAAGAGGAAGAAAGTAGAGAAAGTGCAAGTGTGTTTATAGGCAATAGTTTACATTTAGAGGTTTGTTCAAAGATGGCTGAGATAAGGAAGTACTCAGAGTTAGAGTTAGGCAAGTGTTTGAAGAAGTCAACATGAAAGCATAGAAAAAAGATATGACAAGTTGATTCAAGTATGAAAAGGAAATTTCCCGGTGTAGAAGGGTAAGTGTGAGGCTAGTTGAAAGGTTAAGCACCAGGGTAGCAGGTGGTGGGATAAAGAAGGAAATAATCAAAAAAAAATGAGGCCAAATGCAGCTCTGTTTATAGCCAACAACGTGGGGGGGGGAATGGCCAAATGGATGACTCAGAAAACCACAGTGAATTTTTTTTATGAGCCACCAAGCCACAATGAAAAACTTTGTTTTTCTTGGAAAAAAAAACAAATTCAACATCAAAAAAATAAACACAAATTAAACATGAAAAAATCCAAAAAGAAATGCTGAAAAACATTTATTTTTTTTGGACAAAATAAACAAATATACAAATATACATAAAAAAATAAAAACAATTAAAAAACTGGTTTTTTGATTGCAGTACTTGTGCAAGTACTGCAATTAAAATGCAGCTGCTTTGAGTAATTGCCAAGTACAGCAATCAAAGATGTGTTTTAATTGCAGTACTTTTGAAAACAGCAATCAAAACTCAGCTGGTTTGATTGCAGTACTTGTGCAAGTAATGCAATCAAAAAAAATGTATTTTTTTATGTACATTTGTATATTTGTTTATTTTTTTCAGACTTTTTTTTTTGGATTTTTTCATGTTTATTTATTTAGTCTTTTCAAAAAAAAATGCTCCTCAAAAATTTTATGTTTGGATTTTTTTATGTTTAATTTGTTTTTTGTTTTGTTTTGTTTTTTTCAAAAGAAAATGTTTTTCAGCATGGCTTGGTCAGTGCAGAAATTAAAACAGCTGAAGGCCACCAATTGCATGGGATTGAAATGGTGTCAATAGAGGAAGATTGAGCATAGCAATCATCCTTGATCAGTTAGCAGTCAATAAGAACTACAAGCAATGGTATGTGGAGATACAGAGAGTGGAACCACTAAGAAATAACTATGTTCTGAGATCCTTCAGACTATAGAAGAAAAGGGAATCACTCATTGGGATGACAAAGGTTTGATCTTTATGTTTCTTTGAGCTGGTTCTGATTTGAGATATTCCCAAGGAGTGCAAAAGAAGGGGCGTTGATAAACGCACACCAAAGGCGCACACCAATGCCAACCCGCACGCCAATTTTTTTTGGCGTGCGCCTACACGCCATTTTTTTTGGCGTGTAGGGTCTACACGCCAAAAAAAAAGGGCGTGTGGGAGCGCACACCAATTTTTGGCGTGTGAGACCCGCATGCCAAAAATTGGCGTGCCCATACATGTGCACATAAAAAGGGTGTGCATTTATCAATGCCCTGCAGTGCAAATTTACAATTTTTGATGTGTTTTCACTTCCCATTGAAATTTTCAATGTATTTTGGAATTCATTTTTTTCCATTTATTACCATTCATGTCACATTTTACGCTCCTGATTCTGCTTATTCATTATTTTCTTGGAATAGTATTAAAGATTTTCCAAAATTATCATTTGAAAAAAAAAATGTTTTTTTATTTATTTTCCATATGATTCTCATTTTGTGATATTCATTATGATGAAGTCATATGAAAAACCTATTCTAAAATCCTCACTACTTCAAGTTTGTTGGTTGGGCTTCTGGAATGAGCTTTTGATCCTTCACCAGAGTAAACCCCGACCCGGAATCGGGGCTTTCGAGGGCAGACCCGGCCCTACCAAGGCTGATTGAACAGTCATCAACTCAGCCAACCGACACGATCAGAATCTCAAGATATACAACATGTCTGGAGCTGGTAAGTCCTACATCAAACCCCTTTTGCTCTTGCCAATCACATTGCTATTTTAATCGGTGTACCATCTTGGACTCGCTTTCAACAGGCGCCCGCGAGAATGTATTTCCAACTCGGATGAACTTAAACTTGGTCAAGCAGCGTCTCAAGGGAGCCCAGACTGGACATTCCCTCCTAAAGAAGAAGGTCGATGCACTCACCAAACGATTTCGAGCCATCACACAAAAGATAGACCACACCAAGCGTGAGATGGGACGAGTGATGCAATTGGCTGCTTTCAGTTTGGCAGAAGTTACTTACACCAGCGGAGGGGATATCGGCTATCAATTACAGGAAAGTGTCAAGGAAGCGACCTTCAAGGTCTCTACTCATCAGGAAAACGTCTCTGGTGTCATCCTGCCTACGTTTGGAGTCGATCGGACCAAGGCTGGAGGTTCTGGTCAGTAAAGATATCCATAAACGCCTGCAGTTTACATACTCCCTGTCTATCGATCCAGAAAACTTGCCCATCTCGTTGGACGTTTCAAAAAAGAAAAGACAAAACGACTGATTGCTACCTTGTTTTCAGAGCTTACTTTGACCGGCTTGGGCCGTGGTGGTCAGCAAATAACCAAGGCTAGGGAAATATATGCTAAAGCAACGGAGACTCTTGTCGAGTTGGCATCCCTTCAGGTAAATTCACATTTAGATTTACCAATCAATTTTAGGCGTTTAACTGATTTCATTTCCTTATCAATTAAAGACCGCTTTTGTGATCTTAGACGAGGTAATCAGAATGACCAATCGTAGGGTTAATGCGTTGGAGCATGTAGTAATACCCAAGTTGGAAAACACCGTCAAGTCAGTACTTGTTTGTCTATCCCTACCAAGCATCTTAATCTCCCAAGGTTGAAATTTCCAACAATTTTCGTTTCTGTCTGCACAACCTTCAATCAATTGGGCAGATATATTAACTCTGAACTAGATGAAGGTGACCGAGAAGATTTCTTTCGATTAAAGAAAGTTCAGGCGAAGAAAAAGGAACGGACAGCGATTGCAGAAGCCGAGAAACGAGACCGAATTCAGTCGGGTCAAGCAGACGAGTTTGATGAAACAGTCGGGGGACCAGATCTATTAGGTGAACGAGATGAAGATGTGATTTTCTGAGGTATGCATGTTTTAGTCGGATTCTCACTCTTAGCTACCGAAGGAACGCACGCACAAATTACAGCATTTTTTTGTTCCAGCAAACCATCGCATGCACTCACCAGCTGAAGACTTTCCCACAACCATACTCCCAATTGTTTCGTTTATTATCAAAGTTGGCCGGGCTAAGAATTAGAAAACAAACGTTGTGAAACGTTTTACAAGTAGTTTCTCATCTCGTTCGAATCGATCCGACTATTATTCGATGTACTTATTTACATGTCTTTTTACTTTCAACCATTGCTCGGGATGTGTCATAATAATACACTCAAAGAAACCTCAGCCTGTTATTATCGTTGTTAACATGCGACCCCTGAATGTTTCCTACCCGAGCCCGAAACGAGTAAAACTAGCCACAGCCACTGCGACTTGGACATTTTTCTCAATTGGTACCTTGATGAAACAAATACCAATGAAAATGATGAGGCGGAAGATCAAAAATCATGATGCGCCTTAATTTTTGGCACAAGTTGAAGTCTGCCTGAAGCTCCACCAAATCCTTGCCTCCTTCCCACCTGCATCTACTCAAAGGCCTCCATTTAATCATCACAGTATTCCAGCAGATTCAAAGGATGGCAGTGCGAACAACAATTTTCGGACTCCAGAATTTTGTTTCTTCGGCCTCCAATTTTTTTGGGGGGCCTGCAGAAGCATGGAATGAACTGAGAGCTTGCAGATGTCTGACAAAGTCATTGCATAATATCACCACTATGTGTTTTCCCCAGATTTCTAAGTCATCACCAAGAATTACATTCTTAGTATTGTCTTAAATAATCATGGAAGTAACCTTCCAGCTATTAGCTTGTTTATCCTTACAATTCCTTACTGTATGTTTCCACCAACCATAGCCCTTAAAAAAAGGAAGACAATATCTTGTTGGTTAAACATACCTTTATTACCCTTAAATGGCACTGTGCAGACCTACATTCTAGGTTGTAGGGGTTCCCATACTTGCTCCTTTTGTTCCAAAAATAGATCTTTGAGTTTATCATACTCCTTTTTCCAAGCTTCACAACAGTTTTTCCTTGTTTCCTGCTATCAAATAAGAGACCCAGGCTCACATACCCAGAATGCACTCATTCCCAGAAAAAAAACAGTGTACTGATTCTTGAAAATGCAGAAATTCATCACAGAAGCATCAAGAAAACATTCTACAACCATCATGTGGCCATAGTGTACCTCCCCCCTTATTCTCTGTATTTCAACCCTATTGAAAAGTTACTCTCTGCCCTC